>CM069863.1:124529522-124797022 GCA_036172795.1 Pelodytes ibericus
TAAAGACTATTAGTTTTTCTTCTTAAAGACTATGTATAGGTTTTACATATTAATACATAAAACAAGTGTTCACTGCATTTAGAGCAGGAATATGACATCATATTGCAGCAGTATGTAATAAAAGTTCACTCATTGGGAGGGAGATATCAAATCAACAGGGGATACAAAAATCCCTGTACACATCCACGATAGAGTCCCAGAATGTGTATATATGCCAAAGCAGGGCACATGGATACTCATAATGAGACTTGTGTTAATAGTCCTGGCATGTAGTAGTTGATGAGTGATTTATTTAAGGTTACATATTTCAGTTCACAGCTCCTAATACGTGTGGAAAAAGTCAATGTGTGGTTAAACTCAGCAAATACTAATCACAGCCTAGTCATCCTTGTTTTGTGGCTACATTCTGTTGTTGGTCCATCTAACCTCCTACCTTCTCACACATTGGAGCCAGTATAGCAACAGCATCCAGAAAACTGACACCCTCAGCCTCACCTCTTATTACAAGTTGGTGAAATATTTCATATGTAAAATGAATAAAAAGTAAATGAACCCTCCCAATCGTATGCGCTAAGTATCTTCTACGCCTTCCAATGTCTCTCTTTGGCGCACATTCTTCATTTTTATGAGAACCGAGGTTGCTAAGGAATTTGAAACAACTATATATTAATTATGCTGGGTAAAAATAGCAGCTTATGTGTATTTTCGTTTTTATAACATGCCAGGCAAAGATATTCAATTCCATTTATATCTAGCACAATGTAAGCCAACCGAAACTGCTTCAGTCATTAAATCTTCAACTTCCCTTTGTCTTTACATTTGCATGGCTCCATTAAGTATACAAATGTTGATTTTCTCTTTACTGCACTATGTTAAAATAGCTAAAATATTTTCTTGTTATGCTTTTTACAGTCTGCTGTGTTTAGAAACAAAATACTGGTATTCTGTTACATCAGTTGCTGATACAATTGTCAGTTAAACCACGAGTTTCAATGTGTTTCACATAACTCTGGAACTCAGTGGGTTAATATACTGCATTCTTAGCTCCACATTACATACCTCACACATGCCCATGAGTACACAGCTGGGATTATTATATCAGGAACTTTATTAGCCTTTGTTCAGCCAAAAAGAAGAAACCAAGTTTATTATTTAGCAATACAGATCAAAACTCGTGTAGTGTTTTATGTTGTTTTTTTTCCCTCAAGAAGCATAATGGTTTAAGCTAAATTTGAAATGCTCCTGTGTCCTCACACTCTTAAACACAACACTTAACTTGTAGTCATTATTATTTAGGGCATAAAAAACACTGTGGTTGCTTTCAGTAGCAGTTTAACAATCCTTCAGGGTAGCGCTGATTGATATTTAGCCCTGAAATACGTTATGTAACTGTGTCTGCTTAGAAGTTTGGCCACTCTAGTAGGTAAGCTTTTGTGAAAGCATGACATAAAACATACATGATGAACAAACTAAGCAAATAAACAAACAAGCTCCACAACAAAAACACAACTTTGGAGCCTGCTGACACACGTTGCTCTCCAGTATCCCAAATAATTGGGACAAGGTGAATACATGACCGCAGGACAAGACTACTAAATCGAGATTATGAATCCTGAAGTTGAGTTGCATGGATTTCTGTATCTGTCTGTATCTTTCATCAGGAAATTGCTAATATGAATCAATTACCTATTGTTATTTATTCAGTTGTTTACTATATATATAATAAAACAAGAATATGTGTAAGGTACATGAAGATGCTTTTGAAAATATAAACTAGGGTCAATGGTATGTCCAGAGTCCTTAATTCAAAATTTTCACCTGCCATGAAGCAGAACCATATTTGTGAAATTTCTACTAATGCAAAATTAGCTGAACTCCTCTTAAAAAAAATAAAAAATAAAATAATAAAAAAAAAAATGACAAAAATGTGGCCTGTGCCCCTATAAAAAACATGGGGGGTCAGTGCTTGTGTAAGTAGCACTGACCTCGCCTCACCTATGATGAATGGGGTTGGGCGCTGGCCAAATAACTACCAACCCCCTTTTATACACCAAGGGGTCAGAGCATGTAGTCATGGCCCTGAACACTGAACTGTTAGCGCTTACAACCATATACCCCCAATAAATTACTCCCTAATAAATGACCCCCCCCTAAAAGTGACCCCCAAACCCTAATACTAAAATTAACACCCCGAACCCTAATACTAAAATTGACCATAATACTAATTGTACCCTCCTCAAACCCTAATATTAATACCTAACCCCTGAACCCTAATTCTAAAATTAGCCCCCGAACACTAATACTAAATTTAATCATTATACTAATTCTACCTTGCCTAAAACCTAATACTAATAACTAACACGCCGAACCTTAATACTAATTTTAACCCCTATTAAACTATTTAATAATACTTACCTTCAGAGATCCCACGATGAACTATACTGGGATGACCTCTCGCGCAAGAGGGGACGATGAAGTGGCTGCGTTAATGCAGCCTCCATGAACCATCCCATCCACCCAATAATATATGGGTCTGGGAGCTGGGCAATTGCTCCCAGCCCTAATATAATACATTGGGGGCCAGGGCTACTGTAAACATAAAATAATTTCCTACCTTACCCCCGTTTCCTCTACCGTGTCCAGATAAGAGGGGTCACGGGTCACCTGTAAAAAACAAAAAACAAATCAACAACATTTTGGCCAGATCTATGGATATCGATTCAACCCTCTAATGTTCATATATATATATATATATATATATATATATATATATATATATATATATATATACTTTACATATATTATACAATACATTATCTGATTATTTATATATAAATATAAATATATATATAATGTACATATAATATACAATATATTATCTGATATATATATATATATTATATTATACATACATTATATTATACATATATAATATTATCTATTATATTATTCAGCTTTTCAGCTTTCCTTTTTAGATTGTCCCATTTTTTCAAGCTCCCACTTCTGTTTAGCTCTCCCCCACTTCTTTTTAGTTCTCACCCACTTTTTTCATCTCTCCAACACTTCTTTTCAGCTCTCACCCACTTTTTTCCATCTCCCCTCACTTCTTTTCAGCTCTCTCCATCTTCTTTTCAGCTCTCTCTATCTCTTCTTTTCAGCTCTCCCCCACTTCTTTTTTAGCTCTTTTCCACTTCTTTTCAACTGATACCACCATTTTGTTTGTAATTACGGAATATTTGCATATGCCATGAACACACCATCAAGCATCTACAAAAATGTCCAGTATCTAATAAACACTGCAACCTACAGTTATGCTCAGAAGTTTGTATACCCTGGCAGAAACTGTGAAATTTTGGCATTCATTTTGAAAATCATGACAAATCAGGCCAAAACATGCATTTTATTGTAGGATAGTGATTATATGAAATCATTTATTATCATATATTTGTTTGGTACCTTTTCAAATCATAATGATAAAAGAAATCACCCAAATGGCCCTGATCAAAAGTTTACATACCCTTGAATGTTTGGCCTTGATACAGACACACAAGGTGACACACATGTTAAAATGGCAATTAAAGGTTAATTTCCCACAACTGTTTATTTTTTCCATTGTAATTAATATCTATATATAAATAATCAATGAGTTTGTTAGCTCTCATGTGGATGCACTGAGCAGGCTAGATACTGAGCCATGGGGAGCAGAAAAGAACTATCAAAATACCTGCATAACAAGGTAATGGAACTTTATAAAGATGAAAAAGGATATAAAAAGATATCCAGTCTTGAAAATGCCAGTCAGTAGTGTTCAATCACTTATTTTTTTTTTTTATACTTTATTTTAAAGAAATTTTTTCATAAATACATATAAATACAAGTTACATAGACAACACTCACATATATTATTTGTGACAAAGTGCAACTGCTTGGATTTTGAGTTCATTAAGAAGACTCTCTTTTATCGATGCACTTGGACAATAAAACATATACATACATATAACTAAGTGGAATACAGAGCCTTTACTGATTTCATCCACAGCTACCAGAAGAATTTTTCCGGATACAAAGTAACCTCAGGAGAAATACAGAAAAAGTCAGTGTAGTTATTTCAAGGAGTACAATATGACTGTACTTGATAAGTAACAAAAATGAGCTGGTCGAGTTTGCCAGAACGAAACCTTTACTGATCCAATGCAACAAAAAGTCCAGTTACAATATGCCCGATAGCACTATAATTTGGAGTGACGAGACCAAAATAGAGCTTTATGGTCACAACAATAAGCAATATGTTTGGAGAAAGGTTAACAAAACCTGTAGTGAAGTATGCGGTGGCTCACTGATGTTTTGGGGGGGGGGGGTGAGCTTTAAAAAATGGTGAATCTTGTGAAAATTGATGGCAAGATGAATGCAGATTGTTATCAGAAAATACTGGCAGACAATTTGCATTCTTCTGCATGAAGGCTGTGCATGGGACGCTCTTGCACTTTACAGCATGACAATGATCCTAAGCGCAAGGCCAAGTTGACCCTCCAGTGGTTACAGCAGAAAAGGGTGAAGGTTCAGGAGCGGCCATTAGAGTCTCCTGACCTTAGTATCATTGAGTCATTCTGGGGAGATCTCAAACATGCAAGATGACAAAAGACTTTGCATGACCTGGAGGAATTTTGTCAAGTTAAATGGCAGCTATACCACCTGCAAGGATTTGGGGCCTCATAAACAACTATTACAAAAGACTGCATGCTGTCATTGATGCTAAAGGGGGCACTGCACAGTATTAAGAACTAAGGGCAGAGAAATAACTGGAAACCACAGGGCCTCGGTGCGAAAAGTGCACTGGGGCCCCCTCATGCATCTTCCCCCACCCATCCTTTTGTAACACATACAGCTACATACACAGACACACAGAATGACACACATTCAGATACACAGAATGACACTTCTACAGATACAAACACTGACAAACATACAGATACACAGACACACACTGATACACATGTGGATACCCATACACACATACAGACAGACACACATATAGATGCACATGCAGATGCAGATACACAGACTGAGATTCATGCAGATATAAACAGTGACACACATACAAGTACATAGGGGCACACACTGACAGATGCAAACAAACAGATACACATACAGACACACATGCAAACAAACAGATACACATACAAACACACAGGCAAACAAACAGATACACATACAGACAAACAGATACACATACAGACACACATGCACAGATACACATATAAACACGCAAGCAAAAACCCAGACACACTTAATGACAAACATTCAGATACACATACAAAGAGATACACATGCACACATTCTCTTACACACAAGCTTAAAAAAAAAAAAATTAGTCACCCTCCTGTTTCCTACCTTTTAGGTGCAGGAGGGTGACTTCCCTGGTGTCCAGTGGCTGCCTCACGATGATGGGAGTCAGAGCTCCCACTCTGACTCCCTCTCCAGCGGTCTCTTCCCGCAGCGCTCTGTTAGCTGGGAGGAAGAGGAAGTGACGGCTTCCTCCCAGCACTGATGTAATACTGGGGAACGGTCGCGCTCTTAAAGTGCCGCAGCGCTGACCGGGCCTCAGGAAATCTGATGTGCCACCACCACAATGCCGGCGGGCACCTGGTCGCAGGGGTTGCAGGGCGGCCGGGCCCCTGGAGTGACGGGCCGGTCGCAGCTGCGACAATGGTGGTTCCACCACTGACTAAGGGTATGCAGACTTTTGAACAGGGGTCATTTCATTACTTTTTTTGTTGCCATGTTTTGTTTTATGATTGTGCCATTTTGCTATAACCTATAATTGAATATGAATCCCAAAATAAATAAAAGAAATGTGTTTTGCCTGCTCACTCGTTTTCTTTAAAAATTACCAATTCTCCAAGGGTATGTAAACGTTTGAGCACAACTGTATAAACCTTTCATATCTTTAACTTGTCTCTCTAAGAAAAAGCACCAACCTTTGGTTTAGTGGATTAGTTTTTATTTGCCATGATCCCAGTGTCAAATCTTTCCTTGAAGGCAATGTCCCAAGACATTGGCTACATTGTTTCGATTCTGTTTTAGCTGAGTTAATTATGTCTTCAAATAAGCACATTTACATTACATACTGTATATATATATATATATCTGTCACAGCATTATAAATATATCACAGGATTACAAATGGGTTCCTCAACAAAATGTCAGGAAACACATCTTTAAAGCTAATTAACTCAGATTTGTTGGGGCTATAATTTCCCCTTAGATACTTTTCTTATGTAAAATACAATTATTGGCAATTAATTGTGCTTACAGCACAGTGCTCTTTATTTTAGTTATGTACACATTTTGAAAAACATTTTAAAGACAAAGCTTGTATTTTATAATTAAGTGGTAGCTATAGCTCATACCACATTTTTAGATAAGAACAAATAAACAGCACAGAATAGGTTTTAGAATAAAAGGGTTATTTTGAACTACCTAACATATGTATTAGTTGATCTGTCAGTTTAGACACATTATACAACCCAAAGCCCACAGCATGCAAATTAATTCAATCTACAATAAAACAGTTTTAGTGTAAGTGAAGGGCTGTATAATCCCCCTGACAGAATTATTGTATCAATTAGTTCTTATTATTGTTAAATATGGACAACTAGAGGAGGTTGTGCAAAGTGTTCTTTATATTACCTATTTGAAGTTAGAGCCATAGATAACTCTTTCTGCGCACAAGGCATGAATAGTAAATTGTGTCCCCCTTCAATATAGTTTTCACAGCAGTTACTTGCAGAAAATAAATCAGATACACCCCTTTCATGGGATACTTGATTGGGACGTCCCTGTGGGATTTTCCATAGTGATCAGTGGTGTTGAGGGAGCTGAAGGTCTTTGCAGCCGCAAGTTGGGCTGGGGTGCATAAATATGGTTTCATATTCTATTCTCTAGCTTATGCACATGATGTGGTTGAGACTCAAGAGCAGGCCAGAAAGTGCAGAGATCTCAGCTCCATTGCAGGATAAGGCATCAATCAAGTTATATAGACAGAACAAAATACTCTAAAATATTGAAAGGTATCCCACACAACTAGGAAGTGGCGCAACATAATACAATATAATGAATAGTTGGGGTGAAAAATTAATCACAGATGGCAGTAAGGAGATCACCATGAGTATACTACAAAACACTCTTAAAGTAGAAAAAAGTACCTTTTCCAGAGCTACTTAATGAGATTACAGTATCAGCAACACAGTGGAACTCAACGCACCTCCAAGTGTCTCCAAGCTGGCGGGATTAGACTGCTGCACACTGTGAAAGTTTTACTTTCGTTTCATGTTTGGAAGAATATTGTGGGGTCATCCCTGGTTGTGGCTGAAACATTTTATTACCATCATTCAACCTTCATATTTTGATGTGCCTGCCATCTCTTGTAAGTGCAATTAAAATTGTGTGCTTTACCATTTGGATTACAGTCTGCACTATGTGTTGTCCTTTGCTTACTTTTCAGCGAATTTACATCTTAAGACAAAGACCACACAGTTGGACTAACTTAAGACTTGCAATTAAAGGCACGGTTTTCCATTTAGTTTATGGTGTTTTGAGTGTCACTCTTTATCACTCTATTTTTCTCTATTCACCACACCAATTATTTGCTCATAGGTGCAGTGATTAAAGTTGAGGTCACATCCTGCATATTTCTCCTGACTAAGTTGTTGGATAGGGGGATTAATTGTCTTTCTTCCAAGTTATGTAGGTATCATCGTTGTGCCACCTCAGTTTTGTGCATCTGCAGATAATGCCTCATTTGCCACACTGTTGTTATTACTGCTGAGTTCTATATTATCTTGATTGAACAGAATCCCAGCACACATAGCCATTTGGATTCTTGCAAGAAGGGTGTCAGTAACTGAAATGAACACACCAGAATCCCAGCACACATAGCCATTTGGATTATTGCAAGAAGGGTGTCAGTAACTGAATTGAACACACCAGAATCCCAGCACACATAGCCATTTGGATTCTTGCAAGAAGGGTGTCAGTAACTGAATTGAACACACCAGAATCCAAGCACACATAACCATTTGGATTCTTGCAAGAAGGGTGTCAGTATCTGTAACTGAATTGAACACACCTGGTATATCCAATCTAGAGGAAATTGCTATCAACTCTCTTGAATGTGACCTTATTAATTGATATAGTATTATGTATACTTGTGATATACTATGCCTTTTAGCTGCATGTGTTGTGGTAACCAATTATTCTTTATTTTATTTTCTCCCACCTCCACAACCTCTAACATATAGCCACATTTTTTGCCACATTGTATTGCCTTTATCCTCTGCCAGGTTCTCTTATCTAAGTTGTTTTAAAATGTCCAAATTATCACTCCCCCCCTTCCTTCACCCCTGTCTGTATAAAGTCTCCAATAAGAATATCCTTCTCTCAACAGAATCCCAGCACACATAACCATTTGGATTCTTGCAAGAAGGGTGTTTGCTATTCTCACTATTTATAAATGATCTACCCTCGGTGTGTGACCTGGCTCATGTGCATATGTATGCTGATGATACGGTCATTTATACTTGCGGTACTCAACTATCGCAAGTGGAATCTGTGCTACAGGATCAGTTTTCTAAAGTTGAAAATTGGATATCTAGAAACAAATTATTCCTCAACACTGAAAAAACTGTGTCCATGTTGTTTGGGACAAATGCCAAACTACTTAAATTAAGCAATCCTCAATTAAACATCAAGACCAAAACCAGTTATAACCTGACCCAGGTAAATTCATATAAGTATCTTGGCATGTGGCTAGATCCAAACTTATCTTTTGGTCTCCATATTGATAAGCTTGTGTCAAAGCTATATCCTAGGATTGGCTTTCTATATAGAAACAAATCTAACCTAGATTCCACGGCAAGGAAACGTATTGTGCAGCAAATGTTAATGCCGATCTTAGATTATGGAGATGTTGTGTATGGATGTTGTGTATGATTCGGCCTCGCAAACCCATCTCGGTAAACTCGACACTATGTACAATACATTGTGTCATTTTGCACTACAGTGCGATTATAACACGCACCACTGTAAAATGTTAAAAGAGTTAAACCGGCTGACGCTTGCCTCCAGGCGAACTCTCCACCTAGCTAGCTTAGTGCATAACCACTTCTCTGGAACACTCCCCCCCCTACCTGAGCGGCATGCTCGCTCTAACTCCCTGCACTGCCTACAATCTTAGGTCCTGCACCAAACCTTCACTGGCAATCCCTCGCTTCAAAAAGGAAGCGGGCCGAGGTGCGTTCTCTTTCAGAGCTCCTCATATGTGGAATAGCCTTCCTGTTTCTGCCAAATCATCATCTAGTCCAAAATCCCTGAACATAAGTGTCTCCCAAATCCTCAAAACAGATTGTACCTGTTATTAGTTTACAAACTCCTTCATATACTGTACATGTTGTTCCTTTTTTGTATCAATAATGATTTACCCTGTATGTTCTCCTTTCAACTTGTTTAATATATATATGTATGTATCTATTTTTAATCTACTGTTAAATGTGTAACTGTGTAATTCCATTCTGGACTGGGTCCCTAGGACATACTTAAAAAACGAGAGAAATCTCAATGTATTCTTCCTGGTAAAACACTTTCTAAATAAATAAATCAAACATTTTTTACTAATGAGGTGTTATAGTTTTTTTTATATCTCAAATTTCACTGGAATACACTTTTTATCTATTAATCCATTCATATATTAATCGAACTCTGAATAAAAAAACACATGATTTACATAATTCACTTATTTTCTTCTGTAATGCAATCTTCTTACTCCATTAGAAATGCATAGATGCCTGTAAAGAAAGAAAACACATCCTTTTAGCAAAAGCTGCTCTACATGCAGGACATTCATAAATATTGTATTCTACAGTAACCCACAACATAGTTGCTGTGAAGGTTTTTGCTTTCCTTTCTATCAATAATATTAAATTACATCTCTGTCACACTGACAGCTTGTCAGCGATTATGTAGAAATTCGTATTTCCTGTTTAATTTTTTACCCTTCAATGACATGATTACATATAGGTCTATTCACTAAAGTCTGAGTTTGGAGTTCACCGCTACTGCATATCTCATCACCACCTAGCGAAATGTTATTCACAAAGCATTTTTTCATGTAAAAGATGTGGTGAAATGGAGTGAGTTAAGCTTGCCTCTCATTAATTTCAATGGGGGGAAGAAAATAAACTGGTTTTCAGGGTAGTTGGACTTCTCACATTGAAAAAAATGCCCTCTGCTATTTAATCGGAGTGGTAAAACCATTACTGTACCCATTAAATTAAAAAAACACATTATGCAGTATTTTAATAGGTGTTCTTTAGCGGTGATGGGTGCAGTCTGCCAGCCTCTAATGAAGCCTGTTCATTTATTAGAGGCAGGGGGCACTTTGCCAGCTCCCTACTTCTAGTTTAGGGGAGGAAGGCATTTAGTCCAGCCCCGGTGTTTAAAGGGGCCCCCATAAAAATGAACTGTGGAGTAATTTTACCATGCTCTTTAAAGAAGACCCGTTTTTCTACCAGATGTTGTAATGATTTTACTGCACCCGCATTCATTTTGGTGCCACCCAACTCGAGCTCCCTTCACTTTTTTGTAATTTGGTAGTTTATTTTGCATTCAGTGAAGTTTGAGTACAAGATGGGAGTCCGCACTGGACTTTGTTGAGGGTGGGGGGAGAGGGAGGACACATTTATTTCAGTGAATTGCTCAAGTTTTTTAAGTTGGGAGGTCGAAGTCTATTTTTAAACTACGTCAAATTTTACTTCCCAATTCGACCACTTAGAAACTAATTATGATTTTAGTGAAAGCTACTATAAAAGGCAATAGTGTATTTCCTGTGTGAAAGTCATTGTTAAAACCATTCATTGATAAAGCACTAATGTTAAACTGAATGTCAAACAGATGGAACTGTAACAAACCAGTGTAAACAGTGTCTACCTTTCTCAGCTTTTATACAACTGTGTCCACAGTGATGGCAGCACTTCAGGTTCTCTGGGCAATCTTGATCGGAGGTGCATTGTGGTCCAGAAATGTTCAGTTTGCAAAGAAGCGGGCATTTTCCTGGTTTATCTGAAACAGTTCAAATGAAAAAATTATGTGACTGATTTAACATCTCAGTATAGTTTCAGTAAAGTACGGATACATTTATAGTACTTAAAGTACTAAGAGTGGATTATGGAGAATGGCCAGATGCCTCCGAGTCCCCCTAAAATGAATGGGCCAGGAAATTTCCATGGCCTGTTAATAACACAGGGTTAAAATTAACAATCTACACATACATAATACTCCAGGGGCTTGCCCAAGGCCTCCAGAATAAAAATTATTAATGACCTCCTGCACCACAAATATCGTAAAAACCCCATCTGGGAGCTTTCCTAAGACCCACAGATGACACAAATGGTGAAATAAAATAACAACATTAATGAATAAATACAATTATTACTACCTATTCCCCTACTTGTACCTTGCCCAGGTATTTAAATTCTCAATAATGCCCAAAACCTGTAAAGAAAGAGAAAATTACTGCCCCTGGCACACAAAGGGTGCCCTGGAAATAAAATATTACCTCTATTAAATAAGTAAAGCCAACAAAGGTACTCTTGCAGTATTAGCTGTTAACTAGCAGCGTTTGTATGCTGCACGCTTGCCTACCTGTTCAGGGCAGATATAAATGCCAGGTAGTGCTTATCTTAGACCTACTAGTATGGAAAGTATGTACATCTATGAAAACCCCCTGTGTGTCCTGACACACATTTTTCTATGCACCATTGGCTTCGCCTGGGCCCCTGATGTGATGAAGCCACTGGTGGGTGAGGAAACGAGCGTCAGGAAACATGCTGACTTTTCATAGTTATACATACTCTATAAACTATCATGTCTTAGATAAGCACTATCTGTTTTTTATCTATCCTGTGTTTCCCGAGTAACACTGATGAAGCCACCAGATGGTGTGCGTCGGGAAAAGCAGGAGTTCTTCATAGTTTTACATATTCTCCAGACTAGCATGTCTAAGATAACCAGTACCTGGTGCTAATTTCTGCTCTGGACAGTTCTGTTCCCACCATATAGTGGGCTGGCCAGATGTATCTGTATTGTCCTGAATCTCAAAATATTATTTAATGATTTCTGTTATTGTCGAGATATGGTCTGTGTTTTAAATTAGAGGGGGAATACGTTTCCACGGCAACCCTGATCTGGGGTTTCTGATCCCTCCCAGTAAGATTTCATAGGCACCATGGTCTGACAACACTATTGTCTAAGAGAAGGGAGACCATGGATTGACTGATAAGAATTAGGTCTATGTGACAGTAACATTTGTGTAGCTTGGAAAGAAACGTAATGTCTCTACTATATGGATGCAAGAATCTGAAACTGTCATGCAAATTGTTGTCTAACATTAAAGATAAAGTTTGGGCCATAGCTGAGCATGGTTTTGGGCCCTTAGAAATGGATGAAATGGATGAATGGTGTAGTGTTAGCGCCAAGTTACAGTCTTCCCCCAGTATTATACAATAACATTTTCCAATGAAAAAATTGAGTTTTCTTAAAAAGGGTTGCTGAATCGTGGTTGGAGAGTATATAGTACATAACAGAATTGTGGATCCCTTAGTCTGCCCCCTAACTATAAGGTAGTGGTCGTGGGTTATTTGTTACTGATTCTAAAACAAATCCCACTTGTTGTTGCATCCGTGTGGAAACCCCACAGATGGCATGAAAATTTGCAGAAAAATTGCCCCCCCCTCCCCCAATAGTTAGGGATATGATCATGTTGGAAATATGATTCTTGCACAATGTCTGCCCTATGTCTCTTGTAATAAGACATTGCCAACCTCTGTTTTTGAATTTAAGCTTTTAGTGTTGTGTCAGATGATTTTTGTATGGGGATCTGCATTATGAAGTGCCATCAGATGGGAGGGAGTTGGAAGTAATACAAAGATCGGAGTGGAGCCCTGGGGGCTGGCAGACTCTTTAAAATATGGTAAGAGGTATATGTGTACCTTGACCAAAAAAAGATTACAGAAAACATGAAAAAACAAACAGTCAAACTTGTAATCATTTGAAAGCGAACTTATGATCGCTTTCACCCATTTTAAGTCATAACACTCCCCAACAAACTTTCATCAAATCATTATCTGTCCTCCAAAACTATGATCTCGGTGGTGAGATCCCTATCTCACAGGACAACTTCAACAGCAAACAGCTACTAGATAAGACTAGCTTTAGATGAAAAAATAAGAAAAACAACTTGGATGATAATTTCTAAAGGGCTTCAGAAAACCTTAAATATTGTCTGACAATCTTTAACCATAAGTCCCACAAATGGTAATTTTGTGGGGAATTGAGAATCCCAGATCTATCTGTTCTTCCAGTGCCTCTAGTTTCTCCTTTTGCTTCATAAGTTCACTTTGTAGTGGGATCATAAAGTCTGCCATATCATCCATTCTTTCCTACAAGGCAACTGTTTCTGCCTCCTATTTCTGTTATATTATTCTGAATTTTTTTTTTATCATGGATGTTATCTCAGAAACAAGGTTTGAATGATTAGGAACAGGTGCTGAGTTGGTTTGAGCCAGTTCCCTGTCAGCAAAATCTAGTTCATCCGCTGACATGTCATCACGCAGAAAGTCTTCAGCACGCAATCTGGTATGTGCTTTATATTCTTCTGGAAATAAAGCCTTTTTTGGCATGGGTCCAAACACTCAGAGAGTGTTTTCCTATGGCCACAATGGTGTAGTTATATGAGAGTGTCCAAAATCAGGGATGGAGAGGGAACATCCACTTTTAATGGTCTGGGTACAAAAACAATGCTCTAGTACCAGGGTGTCCAACATGCAACCTCTGGGCCAAATGCGACCCACTGGTGGGATAGGTGGGGTCCACTCGAGATTGGTAGCGGCAGCCGCACCTGAGCCCCGTTTACATTGGCCGCAGACTGAGCCAAGCACTTGGGCAGCACAAGGGGGGGAAGTGCCGCCCGCTCTCACTCTGACCTTGTTGGAGCACCGGGATGTCCTCCCCTCATGCTGAACAAGTGGTTTTCTCAGTCTGCGGCCAATGTAAGCAGGGACACGGGAGCAGCAGTAGGAGCCACAATCCCCCTCCCTGATAAAAGGTAAACTAGCAGGGAGGGTGACAAACAAAATATATATTTTAATTAAACAGTCTATATGTGTGTGTGTGTGTGTGTGTGTGTGTGGTAGTGTCACTCTATGTGTATGTGTAAGTGTGTATGTGTAAGTTTGACTCTCTAAATGTGTGTATGTGAGTTTGTGTGTGACTCTCTATGTGTGTATGCAAGTGTGATTGTGTCTGTATAAGTGCCTGTATGTGAGAGTGTGTGTAAGTGTGTTTACGGAAGTGTGACTGGGGGTATGTGACAGTGTGTGGGTATGTAAGTGTGATTTTGTGTTTGTAAGTGTGACTCTGTGTGTATTTGAGTGTGTGTGTGTGTGTGTGTGTATATGTAAGTGTAACTGTGTGTGTGTGGGAGTGTTACTGTGTGTATGCATGTGTACACATGTGGGAATGTGTATGCTTGTGTGTGCATTTAATGTGAGGTGTTTTATTGCTGGAGAATCTGTGATACACTCACACATTACTGTGAGTTTTATATATATATTTGTGTGTGTGTGTTTATGTATGTATGTATTTGAAACATGAATGCGGCCCATGCAAAAATAAATTCGCAGTGAAGTGGCCCACTGCAGAACAAACTTGGACACCCCTGCTGTAGTAGTTCAAGCACATTCACCACCATTCTCAGAATTGGTAGATAGGGTTGAAGAGATCAAGTCCATGGAAGAACTCCTTGCCTCGATCTCTGATAAACTCTCTAAACATCTGAGAGACTGGTTCTAATGTGAATAATTTATTCAGGACCCCCTGACCCCACTGGTTTGAAGTAAACGCTGACAGTGGGGTCCAGAGATTCAAGTTCGCCTTTGTCAGGGACACACTGCTGCTTAATTTTGAATTGTGTATTAATAGGAATGGGGCTTTCAATTGTTTGATCTGAAACCACTACATCTTCCATATTAATTGTAGCTTAAAATTGTTTCTGCTGATTAAGGCACATTTTTTGAATGTAGTATTGGGTATTGTGATTGTGTATGAACCCCCCTGGCCTCACCCCACCTACCTATAATAGACAAGTACCTCACCCCCTACCACCCATCCCTATTTTATAATGTTTTTCATTGTCTTAACCCTCCCCTTCTTTTCTGTGCCCCATGCTTTTATTTGTGCGAATTTCTAATAAAATTGAATTTACAAAAAAATAAATTCTGTCAACACCCATGGTTGTGGGTTAGGTAAATTGTGTTCTGTCCCTTTGAAGAAATGCACACAGAAACATATATATATATATATATATATATATATATATATATATATATATATATATATATGTAATAGCATATATATATGCTATTATATTTATTAACAGTTTAGTATTTTTATTTATTTTTATATTAGTACTAAATTTATTTTGGAAGTTAACTTTTTGTGGCCAGCTTAATAGTTTGTATGGCCCTGATTTTCAATATTTTTACTTTTCACCTCCAGATTGGGGCTCCCAATGAGAACCACTGCTGTTGGTAGGGTTTCCACCCAGCTGGTGTTTTACCAGTAGAACGGTAAATAATGGCTTGAGGATAATCTATGAAGGCAATAGCATGACCAATATTTTAGGAAACAAAACCATAGGTCTAGATGACAAGTCAGTGTGCACATAATTTCTAAAGGATTAAAGACTCCCACTTACATTACATGTTTACGCTATCTTATACACATATCACAGTTGGCATGTTGCTACTTATATTAGTAATGCTATGCATTCTGTACCTTTATAGACACAACCGAGTCCACAACCTATATCACAGCATTTCATTTCTTCTGCGCAATCAGTGTCATTAGAGCACTTGTCAGCACAGGGAGTGGTATAATTCAGTAATGCTCTTGGCTTTGGGCATAATCCTTCTTTAGCTGTGAAAAAAAATAATATACAGATTATTGTGGAATTATGGAGATTCAGGTTCTGATCTGTCTTGTGCTGAATGCTGGTACATGCTAATGATGGCACAATGCTTTAGGGGATAATAAATACAGAAATGATAGGATCTATAAATGAGAAATATATGAATTGAGAAGCAGGAATTACTATGGAATTCTTGTCTTGCATAGAAATATATACCTTTCCTAATATCATGCTTATGCAGCCGTAATAGTAGTTTGCTGCTATTATTTTATTAGGTATTTAGAGAGTACTATCCAGAGATTAACTAATATGTCTACACTTGGGAGACCACCTCCCTTTTAGTCAGAGATGCCTTTAAAGAAATGCAAGCTCCAGAGCTTTAATCAATAATATTCAAACCAGTCTGCAGCTTTTACCCAATGCATTTTACATTTGAAATATGTATTTTTCCGATAGATCCCTGAAAAACCGGGCACTGTGGTCACCCAAATTGATACATAGCAATGGCTAGTGTTTTATAATTATTCCAGATCCCTCTATAATATATATATATATATATATATATATATAATGTATAGTACCACCTTCATGCATATTATTGGGAAGAAAACCATACTGCTGTTTCTCAGACCATCTGAGGCTGCTATTAGCAAAATAAACATAGAGATATAACGATTCTTAATTTTATTTCAGGGATCAGGTAACAAAACAAATTTCTTTCATTTCTGGTACTGAAATTATGTTCAGTATCAACTTTTGGGAATAAACCACCTGTAATATATTGCTGTGTTTTTTAAACATGATAAGAAAAATTAGTTCAGTTGCTTATTGCAACAACAATAAAACTGAGCCTGTTCATTCCTCGAATTTGGAGGCTGACTTCTTCATCAGGTCATCTGAGCTCTTATCCTCCTGAAGTTGATAAAATAAATACTATTAAGTTGGTTAATAACATATATCATCATCTGCCAACATAGCGTGTGCTAAAGTGCTTTGAGTCCTCTTAGGCAAAGTAGTGTATAAAAATATATTATTATTTTTATTATCAGTCCTAAAATACTCTGAAGGTTCCAAGGTTTGTAGAATCGATTCAATGGAGAAAAAAACTCTGAAACCATAGTGTTCATAACATTAATAGAAAAAAGAAAAATATATTTATATGTGTGTCCTTAGAAAGGCATCATCATGCCTTGGAAAATTCTTTTATCATAGTCTTTTAAATGGATAACTGTGAATCATTATTCTATGCCAATATTTAATTCAATGTTAACATAGTTTGTGATTAATCAACCAAATATTCGTACATGATTACTTTTGTCACTGATCACGGCAGCAGTTGATATATTTGTTCTTAATTACACATTAAACCAAAGCTATACTTAGCATCTGAAGTCATTGTGTGTTATACTCATCTGAATTCATTGTGTACATATTGCTTATTTGCAATAGAGAACCAGTTGCTTAAATACAATGAACCAAATAAAAAAAAGCAGCAAAGAGAATAAACATACATGTAAAAAATCCTCTAATTTAAAACATGACCATGAGAAAATTACACAACGCTTTTATATAAAACCTGTATTGTACCATGACAAATGCTTGAACTGTGCTTTTTCATCTGAAATCTACTGTAATTTACATTCCATTAACAGAGAATTTTGCTGGAGAAATTAATTTATAGTGGAATTCAAACACAAGCTAAATGAATAGAAACATGATAGCTGCTCAGCCAATCTTGTCAGCCCATTTCTTTTACTTCCTGTAAAACGCAAACGTTTTTGGTCCTACAATTTTCCTATATCCATGAAATAGTTATTTATTTCCAGTATATGTTTAATTACTTTTTACTGTTCAGCTGAAATACTTCTCCATGCATCCTACACTTTCTCTGTGAACTAATATCTACAGTATCTACAGGTCATCAATAGCCAATCAATCATAGACGTTTTGAATCTTTATTTGAATCATTATTTACTAACATTCCATCCACAAGAAAAAAAACATATTGGATTATGGCCCATAATTTCCTGTTATATTGCATTTGCTACCTCAAAATGGCTCAACTGATAACTCATTTTTCTACTATATGTTTTTATGATAGTTAAATATATAACAAAACAAATGTGCTTATGAATTTTCACACAAACCATGACCATACATAGTTAATAGTGTTCCAGTCAAATATTTAGCTATAACTATACTGATTTTGCATTCATACATAGAAATAAAGAGATAACTAGTCCAAGTAAATCACTAAATTATTATTCTAAATCTAAAAATATCATGTCAAGGATAATATATATAAATCTAATAAAACTGCATGAAATACAGTAAACCTGATTATAGCACATTGGATGACAAATTCACTTACTTTTTCCATTCGTAGTGGGCAAACATAGAACCTGAGACCACAGGCATATACAAGTTATCAGACAGTACATACTGCAAGCCTTCATTCTGCTACGAAATTATTACATTTATGTCACAACTGCAGCTTTGCTAATGTGTAAAGGTCATATATTTTGGAAGGCAATAAATCTGAATGACATTTTCCAATTAGTAATAGACAACTCCTCTTTTGCAAGCATCTTGGTATTTACTTCATATAACAGCACAGCCATGCCTCCCATCAAAGTGACAATAAAAACGAGTTACTGCCTAGCTTCACAGCTGTTGGATTGACGTGTCTGTATTGTAATCATTTTTTGGCAATTACAAAGGGTTAGTGATTCACGCTTTCGACAGGAAAATATATTTTTACGCAGTCTTAAGATTTTACACTATTTTAGCATTCTAATAAAGCACATCCTTAATACAAAAGTGTTTGATTGGTATAGGATTAGTCTCGCTAGTTGCAGATCTCAAAGTACCAACACTGCATTGTGCATGATACAGGGGAATAGTGTAAAAAACTATACACAATTATGTCCACCAATTGAATGTTTTTAAAAATGACGGGACTTTATCGAAGGGGTAATCTGAAAGCACAAAGTGGGAAATCTGTTGAACTGTTAAAGAGGGAGGATACCCCCCAAAAATAATTGAATGAGGCGGAATAACACTTTTAAGTAGAAAAGTAGATACTCCCTACCATGATAAAAAAAAAAATACCTTTATTGAATCATTTAAAATAATGATAAATAAAAACTGTACATGCTTATACAACAAGAAAAGTGAAGATAGGAAAGAAATTGATAAAACCAAGAAAAATGGTTGTGTGATTTAAGGGGTAACTAAGTGCTTTCAAAATGTGTGTAGTCTATTGATTATACTCAATCGTAGTTCCAAAGAGCTGTTAGCAATGTAATAAATATTAGAGCAGTCTGATAAGCTTGCTGAAATGGATCGTTTTACAATGAAGCAGCTTTCTGTAGCCACAGTTAATTATATTCCTCACTGTGCTGCTATGGTACAAATATTTATTTATTGGTATGAACTGCTATTCCAATATCCCGCAATAGTTAGAGAACTGAGAAGTGATCCCTCTTTCAGTGAACACAAAATTCTCAATGCTGAAACCACTCTGAAAAAATTTGGATCACAGCTAGATATTGATTCAATTGTAGCACCAGAGAGGAAAGTCAGTAACGGAAAAAGGCAACAATGAATCTAGTTTATTGTGTTTCTCCTATAAAAATCCTTCTTTGAAGAACTTGTGTAATAACTTCTTTAAGCTAAAGAAGCAGAGAACGTGAGGCGATCTCCAAATGATTGAGTGTTCTACAAGGGCTGTTATTTCTAGGAGGTTTTGCTGGCTCTCATAATATGTTGATACCTTGGTGATATTGCTGGCTACCGTGATCTAATATTGCATCACTGCTAGCTGCTAAATTACATGCTGATTTCTTCATTTGGACATATGACTATTTTTTAACAGGAGTGAAACTCAGTATTTGAAATCTCATAACATAAAAAGTTAATGCTTTGCAGTGTAGAGAATAGACATGACTATGATGTCATAATTGGTATAGTAGAGATCAGCTAAATCACAGGTCACAGGGAGCTCAGAGCCCTCTGTCACTCATGGCCTGGTCACCATTAGTCATACTAGACACTTGCTTAGAACATCATGTTTGATACTGAGAAAGAGGGGTCATGACCTAAGTTCTACTTTGTATAAACATACTACCTGAATGTTTTTAATATTTTCCAGAATACAGCTTTGAAGCATTTACATCCTCCTGAGCTAATACAAATGCTCATGTAGTCAGTCTAAAATGTTGGTGTCAGTGGGTTATTATCAAAGTTGATTCACATTAAGAATAGAAGAGTCTCAGCTTAGTATATTGAATGAAATACATATACTCTCTGTGATGATTACCTCAAAGTGAACAAAGTAACTGATTTCTTATTACTGTATCTGCTCTCCACTCACTACGTAACTACATATTAAGTGTCTACATTTTCTATTATGGTAATACATCCTAAAAAGAGAATTGTTTTTCCTAAAAAAAAACAATAATAATTTGAACACCAGTTGTATTATATTCCTACATAAAAAGTGAAAAATATGTAAAAGTAAAACATTCACAGACAAAACAGTTAGGGAGGTCATGAGTATGAACAGACTGTGTGTTTGTAGATCAATAAATATTGAATAACTTGAGCACATAATTGAAATGTCAAAGGCAAAAGGCAGCCATGAAGGATAAGATTAGAAATGTCATCCGGGGCTGGTTCCAGATACAAACCAAATTGGAAAAGATTAGAAAGTATTGAGCAAGAAAAAAACACAAATTTTCTGAAGATTTTTAACATTGTCTGGGAGAAAGAGGCAGGAGGTATAATAAGCTTCTTCTTCCATCTATTATTATTGTTAGTAATGTTATTGCCCATCTCTTCAACCTAACAAAGAGTTATCAATTCCCTTACTATCATCTACTATCTCTGTGACGTGTTGGTACTAAACACTAACGAGGTCGCTACTTCCCAGAGAAAATAAAAAGTCAGCTTCTTAGAAACAATTTTACCAGCGACACTTACTCTAAAGAATACATGTTATATTGACTTAGAGGCCAAACAATAATACTTTTGTTTACTCTTCTGTTTATTAACAACTTTGTGACCAGACTGTTTCCGTCATTGTTCATGTTAAGGACCATGGCTTTTTCAACACTTCTTTGGTGTTCGTGTTTAGCTGTAATTTTCCCCTCCCATTTACTGTACCCACACAAATTATATATTGGGTTTTTTAAGGATAAGAAGGGCTTTCTTCTGAAGAACTTTTAAAGTTATCTTGAGTAAAAAAATAAAAAAAAAATAAAAAAAAGACTCAATTAGGTACTTTATTTTTTATTCTTTCTAAACACTCTTTCAGTTAAACACAATGTAATCTTTAGCTACAATTGCCCTTTAAATTTAGTGGGAATTTTAATGGTACATCATTTTTGTGTGTGGAGAAGGCATTAGTAATGTACAGATATACAGTTTAAATTGTATTAAAGGACCATTTAAACTTGAAAATGAACTACACTTGTTAGATATCTTGGTGAATTAATTATACAAACATGTATCTGTACTAAAATGTTAATATATGTAAATGAATTGTGTTTAATGTACAAAAATTAGGTTTGAGTATATTACTGATCCTACCATTCAGCTTTCCAGCATTTGGCTGGAGCATAGAAGAACAAAGCAGCATTTATAGTGTTTTACACTACAATCCACAGGAGGGGGTTAACCAATGCTTGTCATGGTCAATGAGATGCTTTACAGTATTATAATGTATTGTACAACTCAGTGTTAAATTGTAAAGTGTTAAACCAGAGTTTGGAGATCAATCAAGTTTCACAGACCAACAGCACATTCCAAACGGGATATTCTAGCTGATTGTTAATCTCACACCAATTACAAAATAACTGTTCTATATATCAGTGCTATTTTTAAATGTAATGAAAACAACAGGAAAATGTGCCCTAAGACACCCTGAGAAAAAAAAGTGTTATTTGGCAACCATGTACAGGTGAGATATATGTAAGATCATACACTGTGTATTGTTGACTGAAGGTTATCACAAAATGATAACTGTGAAATGTATCCTGTAAAGAATGTATCTTAAACTCCCTTCTTTAGCATCTTGGACAGGTGGGTCCTTTTAAGTCAAAATAAAGAAGTTTCTATAAACATGGGAGATTCTAGAGCTCATGATATACAATGTTCAGTTACAAAACAGTTGCAAACAAATGCATTGAGCTCTAGCATCTCTCATGTTTACAGAAACGTCTTTATTTTGACTCAGAAGGATCCACCTGTCCAAGATGCTAAAGAAATTATTTTATTGCCATTCTGTAACAGCATTGTGAAAATTCTTAAGTAACATGTTCTGTTTTTGTGCTCTACATGTACTCATGAGTAAGAGCTTTCATAAAACGTCACCTAGTTATATTTTAAGTTACGGAATATCTGTATCATATCATTTTGGTTAAAGAGTATTGCTTAATTAGTAACCAAACCATTTTTGCTTTATCTTACCCTTGTAATTTTCCTCTTTCTCATTTAACGTACTCACACATTTGCTATATTGTTTTATCAGCAAAAGAATGGTTTTCTAAAGATGCCATTATTTTCATCATCATATAATTTTCTATTAAAAAAATCCTAAAATATGATGAAACATTGAAAAAAAACAAATTTTCTAACTTTCACCTAAAATGTCTTTTATACAATTACAAACAGTAAAAATGATCCTGCCTAAATAGTTTCTAATACTTGTCCTTAGTTTAGAAATGCCAGTGTTTACATGTTTTTTTTCTGTAGTTTTTTTTTTTTGCAAGTTATAAGGCAATAACCAAAAGAAGGATTTTTGTTTCCTAAACATTTTCTCCTACTGTGACCTTTCATCACAACCCTAATCATCACCCTAGTCTGTAATGTTGCTGTCTAGCAACAGTCTAGCAAGAGCAACAGAGCAATGGAAGTGATTACTGATCACTGCTGAAACCCTTGCTGGGTACAGGCCAGTGCCATATAGGAAAGACATGCTGCCATCCAATAGGGTGCTATGATCAAAGTGCTGGGGGGACAAATTTTGGTGTTGCTGAATGCCTTGACATCAACATCAGGGCATTACTGAAACACTGTTTGAGTGGTAGAAGTGATCACTGATAATTGGGAGATATCAGTAATATGTCACAGTGCCTTGGATCCAGATTTCAAGGTAATGATGCAGATGTAATGGGAGAAGCATGCTTTATAGTAGCAGCAATTAATTTTAAAGAGATGTCATAGGATTGTGTAACATTGCTAATGTTTATTTGTTTTAATTAGTTAAACTAATGTTTAGGTTTAGAAGTGGGTAAAAAAAGGAATACCAATGTGTTTGAGGTAAGATCATTACATCTACTTTACTCTCATTTTACTTTTTTTTTTATTTGAATACTTAGTAAAGCTTAATGGGACTCTGTTGACCTTAACATTGTTCATGCTGTGAATGCAGAATACAAAACTCATAGTTGCAAGTCCAGATTTTGCTGGGACAGTACTGTTATTTTTTGGATCATTTCCCAGCAAAAGTCTGCCCAGCATTAATATTGCCTAGACACAATGCATGGCACTGTGGAAGACAAACACAGTATAAAAGTGAGGAAATTAGGTCCCGTGAGCTGAGTGTTGTAGGGTTCCACAACGCCGCGGTACATCAAGTGGTTCCATGTAAATTCACTCCCTTCAGGCTTCACTCATTTTTCACCCACCAGGAGAAAGTTGACAACTATGAATATGCTAAAAAATGATCGACACATTGTGTTGGCAGATTTGCCAGCAAAGGCATGCAATAAGACAAAACAATGTTTTAAATGTGTCTGTGCTGTCTCCAGTTTATGAAATCACCTGTGGCTTGATATGCAAATTACCTACTTTTAAATGGAAAATTTGTAATTTGCATATCTAGTCACAAGGTGATGTCATAAAAATTAAATATCACAGATACATTTAAAACATATAATTATTATATAGTATGCCTTCAATTTTGCAAGCACAATATATATAATTTTTCATCATTTTTGGGTGGGTCGCGATGCTCAGAAGGATGCCCCAGCAGTGGCTTAGCAAGCTGGGAGAAGGAGTGGTAGACGCACTGGGTGCCAGACCACCCCATCCTGTGAAGAAGCGACTCCCTACTTTGTTGGGGAGCTGTGGGCAGCATCAGGTCTGTGTGTTAATCACACTCAAACCTCAGTCAGTGATGCCTCGTGTTCCCCATGGTAATAATGAGTCAGAGCCTAGGAAATACGAGGTTCTGAGTCATCAGTGTCACAACAATTGGTGTAGTGCATACCTGCATCTACTAAAGCTTTACAACTTGAGTGTTTCCTTTGAAGCTGGAACTGATGTTACAAGGTGTGAAATGTTACAATGAGTTAGTTGCCAGCAAGTCTATCTAGCATAGGTCTGTATCCCCTCATAGATAGTAGGTTCTTTTCAGGGCCGATCCTAGGGTCACGGGCGCCTGGGTGCAGGTTTTCCTTTGGCGCCCAAGGGTGGGCGTGGCTATATTATGAACTCCTCCCCTTTAGACATTTCTGTTCCAGACATGCCCATTTCAATATTGGGGAGAGAGAAAACTGTATTTTAATGTAAAGGACCAACGTTTATTTTAAATAAAGATATATATTTTGCCATAATACTGTGTAGTGGTTTTATTTATTTCTATGATGCTCAGCCAGCAACATGGGAGACTTTTTGCTGGCTAGCAAAATGAGTTTTAACTACTGTTCCCATGATTCCCAACCAGCCAAAGTCTCTCATTAGTCTGGCTGAGCATCATTGGAAAAGAAGTACATAAGGAGTGATAAATAATATTCCACCAAGTCAGTCACTAACGTGTCTCTCTCTCTCCCCATACCCTCATGTCTGTCTGTCTCTCCCCATACCCTCATGTCTGTCTGTCTCTCCCCGTACCCTCATGTCTATCTCTCCCCATACCCTTGTGTCTGTCTGTCTCTTCCCCATACCCTCATGTCTGTCTCTTTCTCCCCATTCCCTCATGTCTGTCTCTCTCTCCCCGTACCCTCATGTCTGTCTCTCTCTCCCTATTCCCTCATGTCTGTCTCTCTCTCCACTCATGCTCCATGTCTCTGTCTCTCTCTCCATTCATGCTCCATGTCGGTCTGTCTCTCTCCACTCATACCCCATGTCTGTCTCTCTCGCCACTCATACCCCATGTCTGTCTCTCTCTCGCCACTCATACCCCATGTCTGTCTCTCTCTCTCTCCACTCATACCCCATGTCTGTCTCTCCCCTCATCCCTTATAACTTTTTCCATCTCTATCTTTCTGTTCTCCATGCTGGCCTCTTGTACACACAGTCATACATAAACACACACAGTCACACAAACACAGTTACACACTTAGTCACCCTCACAGACATACATTTACACAAACACCCTTATACACACTGTCACACACATACATAAATACACACAGTCATACATAAATACACACGGTCATACATAAATACACACAGTCATACATAAATACACACAGTCACACAAACACAATTACACACTTAGTCACCCTCACAGACATACATTTACACAGACACCCTTATACACACATACATAAATACACACAGTCATACAAAAATACACACAGTCACACAAACACAGCCACCTTTACACACTTAGACATAGGATACACTTGCACACTTGACACTCATGTACACACACTTACACAGACAGTAACACACACATAGTTATACACATTGACACACTTATACACATTCACAGACACTTCCACACTTTCTTTCTTTTTTTATTTTATATTTTAACACCCCCCAAACCCCTCCAACTGTTATTACCTCCTCCTTCTTGTTAGTCCAAGCACAGAGCAACGGGGGAAAGCTCCGCCCCCATCGCGTTCTGTGATTGGCTGCAGGGAGGAGGATGTTCTCTATGGTGTCTTGGCAGATACTCTAGAGAACGTCCTCCTCCCGGCAGCAGCCAATCACAGAACGCGACGGGGGCGGAGCTTGCACCCGTCGCGCTGTGCTTGCTTTAACAAGGAGGAGGACGGCAGGGAGAGAGCTCCCTGCTTCAGCGCCTCTCCTCTCATGCGCCTGGGCGCGGTGCACCCCGTGCACCCGCCCAGGATCGGCTCTGGTTCTTTTGATATGCTAAGTGGCTCTTACCAGTTAAAAGTCTTGTCCTGCAAAAGTCATCTCCCAAACATGCATTAATAATAACTCACAGATTATTAATCATGCCTCATTTTGTGAATATTTAGACAGGGAATAGTACACCCTACAAAATGAGTACAAATATGGCTGGTGCAACTTGAGCCATTTGTAAGCTATTGTGAAGTCTGTGGTTTAGAGTCATGGGTAGCAAGTGTGACATATCTATGGACTTCATAATTTGCAAAAAATTAATAGAGGCAAGAATTATGCATTACTAGAGAGACCCTTTAAAACATATACATTGAAAATAGGCAAATAATTGACATCAATGTTTAAAAACATTGTAATATTGAACAAATAATAATTTACAGGCTATTTGTAGGCATACGCAAACAATAATATGTTCACTCAAAATGCTTATGATTGCTACAATATATGTTACTTAAATATAAAAGCTTTTCTAAAAAGCTTTCTAAAGTATTCAGACTTGACCTATGATCACTGAAGCATTAACAGTAAATGAAATTGAAAAAGTACTGTATAAAAGTGTTTAATTATTTATTTCTTTTATTTCTAGGTTGCAAAAAGGTCAAATGAATTTTCCAAACAGGACATTTTATGTAGACATGGGTAATGAGTACCACAGTGTTATGATTGCACCATAAGTTCCTTGACGGTTGAATTATCGAAAAAGGAATTTTAAAATCCCATCTTCAAAACATCTTCAATCATTTTTCAACTAATTCACCTTTATCTCAATGCCAATTGTGCATAAAATACACTGCAAGTTGATAGAAATGGTGGTGCAGTTGTAACTTTGTGGCAATATTCATGTGTTTCCATGTTGCTTCTTGGGCACTGTCTTTAGCCAGATCTAGGGTTACAAAGTACATTTTTCCCAGCAACACATGCATTCATTCCAAGAACTAATTGCCACAGTTAGGTTTCGTGGCTCAAGGTAAGAGCAGCTCAATATGTAGAATAAATCATATCTGCTACCTGAAAGCGACCTTGTCATTCACATTCCTTTAACCATAAGATGTGCAATGCCGTCCTGAAATACATGGTACTTAACGCCTATAGGATGGCATCCCTTGAACTTACTGGCAACTGATACTGCCTCACATCTGGCACTGTTACTGTCCTAAAATACACGTTACTTGCAGATTATAGGATGACATTGCACATCCCGACATGCGCTCCCCACAGTCCTGAATAAAAAATAAAATAAACAGTTTTTATGGAGAGTTAGGGCTAAAAGTTGACTTTTTTTTGAGAAAAATTCTGAAAAAAATTAGTTATAAAACCAAATTTGCTAAATTTACTTATTGCTATATAACTTTTAGTTAAAAACATGGTGGATTTCTAAACTCAGAACAAATATTAGAACCCAATATATAATTTGTGTGGGTACGGTAAATGAGAAAAAGAGGAAAATTACAGCTAAACAGATACACCGCAGAAATGTTAAAACAGCAATGGTCACGAATGGTACAAAACTGTTGGTCATCAAGGGGTTAATCTCATTAATTAGTTTTTGCAAAATAGATAAACTAGCCTTAGTTACATACATGTCAAAAAAAGTTACATAAATGTACAAAAAAAATTATCACTACTTATAAAGTAGAATAAGACAAATGACTTAAAAATGTACGAAATGTTCTAGTTCGCAGAGTTGTACCAGATATATGATCAAAGTACAATTTCACAAAAGTTGAATTCATTGAAAAATGAACAATACTCTGACAATTAAATATTATAAGGTGACTAGACGATGGATTGTCAGGATTACAGATAGTGAGAAACTAAAATTTTAATTAATTAGAGTGTATCAAAGAGGAAACTTAAAAGAAATCCCAGTGGTGAAAGGGAAGGCTATGCCACCAACATGAACCGGCTAACACATTAGAAAGGGAGAAAGAGAAAACGAACACATATTAATAAACCTTTTTTCGAATAATTCAGACAAACATTTTAGGGCTCTTTTGGATTATAATTAAATTGTGCTACCACTAGACAAAATAATGTGATAACATTAATAAAAGAGAAAATAACATATTTCCTGGTGTAGACAAATACCATTTTTTTCCAAAACAATCTTCAAAATTCAGTTCAGAAACTTTTTCAAATGCTTCACCCTTTTATACCATTTGTATTAGCACTGTCTTATTAATTTTATACATTGTATAAACTACTTTTAAATTGATTTTGAATAACTAAGTATGATGTAATTAGTAAACCTTTATCTAACATTTACATAGAAATATTTTACTATAATCAAACATATCACCAAGAGTTCTATCAGTGGCGTCCCGAGGGGTGTGCGGGGGTAGCAGGCCGCACTGGGTGACACCCCCAGCGCTGCTGAACTTTATTTTTTCTGGCAGCCGTATTAACTGGGTTTGCCTGCCGGGAAAAAAAATAAAATCAATGCAACATCTGGTGGCTATGATTTCCTCCTCTGTGCAGGAGGGAAGACTGCACAGAGCAGACAGCCGGAGCAGAGACAGAGCAGCAAGTAGGTAAGTACTGTGGAAGGGGGGAGGAGGGGGGAATCAAATTAGCAAAATACTGGCAAATTGAGTGGCTAAATACTGACATATTGAGTGACTAAATCCTGGCATATTGAGTGACAAATTCTGGCATATTGAGTGGCTAAATGCTGGCATATTGAGAGACAAATTCTGGCAAATTGAGGGGTTACATGCTGGCATACTGAGTGACAAATTCTGGCATATTGAGGGGTTAAATGCTGGAATATTGAGTGACAAGTTCTGGCATATTGAGGGGTTAAATGCTGGAATATTGAATGGCAAAATTCTGGCATATTGAGGGGTTAAATGCTGGCATATTGAGTGATAAATTCTAGCATATTGAAGGGTTAAATGCTGGAATATTGAGTGACAAATTCTGGGATATTGAGGGGTTCAATGCTAGCACATTGAGTGACAAATTCTGGCATATTGAGGAGTTACATGCTGGCAAATTGAATGGCAAAATTCTGGCATATTGAGGGGTTAAATGCTGGAATATTGAATGGCAAAATTCTGGAATATTGAGGCGTTAAACGCTGGAATATTAAATGGAAAAATTCTGGCATATTGAGGGGTTAAATGCTGGAATATTGAGTGACAAATTCTAGCATATTGAGGGGTTAGATGCTGGAAAATTGAATGGCAAAATTCTGGCATATTGAGGGGTTAAATGCTGGAATGTTGAATGGCAAAATTCTAGCATATTGAGGGGTTAAATGCTGGCATATTGAATGGCAAAATTCTGGCATATTGAGGGGTTAAATGCTGGAATATTGAATGGCAAAATTCTATCATATTGAGGGGTTAAATGCCGGCATATTGAATGGCAAAATACTGGCATATATTACATTTCAAAATACTGGCATATTGAGGGGCAAAATAATACTGGAATATATTAAATGGCAAAATACTGGCATATTGAATGGAAAAATACTGGCATATTGAATGGGAAAATACTGGCATATATTAAATGGCAAAATACTGGCATATTGAATGGCAAAATACTGGCATATATTAAATGGCAGAATAATACTGGCGTATTATTGGGAACATTGGCTGTTGCTATTTAATGACAAAATAAAACTGGCATGTTATTGGGCAAATTGGCTGTGGCTTATTAATGACAAAATTATGCTGGCATATTATTGGGCAAATTGGCTGTGGCATGTTAATGGCAAAATAATACTTGCATATTATTGGTCAAATTGACACTGTGGCATGCCAAATCTTGTAGGTGCAATATGAGTGCAAGGCAAGTGCTGTGGGTGCAATATAGGTGCATGGCAAGTTCTGTGGGTACTGTATGGTGCTGTGTTAAGTCCTTGAGGTGCAATGTGGGTGCAAAGGAAGGGAATAAAAATAAGAAATGCAATTTTTCAATACCATTTTTATTACATATGAAAATAGTTTAATGTAACATAAAAAAAATTCAAATAAGTATAAATGCAACTAGTTACACAGAGAGAGAGATAGTGAGATGTCTCTGTGTATAGATATGTATTGATTTAGAATTGTGCAATTGTCACCTTGTGAGGCTCCTGTGTGTCGCATAATTAATGGTGGTCCCATGTGGGGCATAATTAAGGGGCTCTTTTGTGTCATAGTTATGGGGCTCCAGTGTGTGGCATAGTTAATGGGCCATCTGACTGGCATTACTAAGGAATCTGTTTGGCATGGTATTGGAGGAAATCCAGGGGGGTGACACCATGAGTTACTGCATCGAGTGACACCAACCCTAGTGACACCTCTGGTTTCTATTACATTAACCTGTTGTGCTACTGTGTAGCATGGGCTGGAAGGACCACAGCAACTTTTATTTTTTTCTCATGAATATTAAAGTGACAAAGTTATAAAGATGTATATATTCATTAAATATGCATATTTGTATTTTTTTCGATATGTTTAATGTACTGACTAGAGTTGAGCGAACCCGAACCGCAAAGTTCGGGTTCGTACCAAACATTACGGTTTATGGACCCCGGACCCGAACACGGACATTTCACTGTGTGTTCGGGTTGGAGTTCGGTGTTCGGCGATTTAATGGAGCGTTTTGAAAGGCTGCAGGGCAGCCAATCAACAAACGTTTGACTCGTTTGCCCTTAGAAGCCATCACAGCCATGCCTACTAATGGCATGGCTATGATTGGCCAGTGCAGCATGTGACCCAGCCTCTATATATAAGCTGGAGTCATGTAGCGCTGCACGTCACATGAGCTCTTATTAGTGTAGGGAGAGGATGCTGCAGCTGTGAGGGACAGATTAGGAAAGAATTCTGGTGTTGAATCTGCAAACTACAGCGATTATTCAAACTACAGCGATTATTTTAGTGGGTGCTATACTACATTTTTGTACCCTGCCCTGAGCCCAGTGCCACAGAGAGTGCAGTGCACTTGCAACTGCATGTGTGCCATCCTGTTCTGGTAGCTCAGTGGGCAACATCTAGGCATTTTTAAATACTGCAATTTTTTTGGTGCAAAATAGAACATTCGCGTACTGCATTTCTTGCAGACTAATAAAACTCTTAAATACTACTGTTACATTGCTGTTTTAAAAAATCACACTTTTTTGTGCTAAATAGTTCATTTGCGTCGTGCGGTGCACTTCATATCTGAGAGTCAAATAGAACCGACAAATATTGTGCTTACAGCGCACTTTGAAAAATTCTAATAGTTTTGGTTGCTAAATAGTACATTTGCATTCTGCACTTCATATCTGACAGTCAAATAGAACCGTCAAACACTGTGCTTACAGCGCAGTTTGACCCATTCAAATTTTTGGGGTGATAAAAAGTAAATTTGGGGTGTGCACTTCATATCTGACAGTCAAATATAACCGTCAAATACAAACGTATACCCAGCGCTCTAATCTTAGTTATAGCAGCACTGAGGCAGTGTGTCCCTAAACCACACACAGTAACATAAGCATAAAGTGAAAAAATAGCTAAAGTGCGCTTAAACAAACTGTAAGGTGAAAAAACAGTGTATACACCTTACTAGGTGAGAAATGGTTTCCGTGAAAAAATCTGTGCAAAAAACTCCCTGATTGAGGGGGGACTCTGTCTCCCCTCTAATATCTCACTCACAGACTTCCAGGAAACAAGTTGCACTTCATAAGCCTGTATTCGCCAGTGGGGGCGTGGTGTAGACCTCCTCTGTAGGTTACAGCTCAAGACGCCAAGTTGAAGCCCTCAGGCGAAACGCGTAGCGGACTGGACTCACCTGCAATACTATTTATCTACTGGACTCTTTGTATTTTATTTTATTTAAACTTTATTTTTAAGTTTTTATGTATTTTTAAATTCAGCGGCACCTTTTGAGGACATCTAATCCAACAGTGTTTGAGGCGCCCATCACACAGGATAAAGATAACCCTAAGTGTAAGCTGCTACTTTTTTTCTATTAAATATTTGAATACTCATATATTAACCTACTGCCTACCGTTGTACCTTTCTACACCACGCCCCCACTGAAGAATACAGGCTTATGAAGTGCAACTTGTTTCCTGGAAGTCTGTGAGTGAGATATTAGAGGGGAGACAGAGTCCCCCCTCAATCACGGAGTTTTTTGCACAGATTTTTTCACAGAAACTATTTCTCACCTAATAAGGTGTATACATTTGTATATGCACTGTTTTTTCACCTTACAGTTTGTTTAAGCGCACTTTAGCTATTTTTTCACTTTATGCAAATATAACCGTCAAACACTGTGCTTACAGCGCAGTTTGACCCATTCAAATTTTTGGGGTGATAAAAAGTAAATTTGGGGTGTGCACTTCATATCTGAGAGACAAATAGAACCGTCAAATACTGTGGTTACAGCGCACTTTGAAAAATTCTAATTGTTTTGGGTGCTAATGCTAAATAGTACATTTGCGTCCTCCGGTGCACTTCATATCTGAGAGTCAAATAGAACCTGTCAAACACTGTGCTTACAGCGCATTTGGAAAAATTCTAATAGTTTTGGTTGCTAAATAGTACATTTGCGTCCTGCACTTCATATCTGACAGTCAAATAGAACCGTCAAATACTGTGGTTACAGTGCATTTTGAAAAATTCTAATTGTTTTAGGTGCTAATGCTAAATAGTACATTTGCATCCTGCGGTGCACTTCATATCTGAGAGTCAAATAGAATCGTCAAATACTGTGCTTACAGCGCACTTTGAAAAATTCTAATTGTTTTGGGTGTTAAATAGTACATTTGCGCCTGCGGTCCATTTCTTGCAGTCCAATAAACAAAAAAACAAATACAAATAAAATTTGTTGACTATTGGCGGTTACATTGTCGCCTGACATAAACCATCTGTTACTTTGGTGGGTGAACGCAAAGAATGAGGAGAGCGTCAAATAAGGGACGTGGCCCTGGTCGTGGTGCTGCTGGTGTTGGTGGAGCTCCTGTTGCAAGTAGAGGACGTGGTCGATCTGTGCCAGCTACACGCACAAGTGAAACACCTTCCTCAGGTGCGAGTACGTGACAGAACTTTCAGCGTTATTTGGTAGGCCCGAATGCCGCTCTTACAATGGTGAGGCCAGAACAAGTACAGGCGATAGGAGATTGGGTGGCTGACAGTGCCTCCAGTTCCTTCACATTGTCTCCCACCTGGTCCCCTGCTGAAAGCTCAGAGTTGGCACCTGCAGCCCATGGCCATCTGTCTTTCACCTCACCCCCTTGCAAATCAGCCAAGCAGTCTGAGCCACAAGTCATGCAGCAGTCTCTTCTGCTTTTTGATGACTCTGCTGGCGGGGTTTCCATGGACCATCCACCTAGCCCTGCCCCAGAAGTGGAAGAGATTGAGTGCACTGATGCACGACCACTTATGTGTCAGGATGTGGACATGCGAGGACCACCACAGCACGTCTCTGATGATGACGAAACACAGGTGCCAACTGCTGTGGCTTTCGGCAGTGTGCAGACCGGCAAGGAGGGCAGGGTTGAGGAGTGGGTGGAAGATGATGTGGAGGATGATGAGGTCCTAGACCCCACATGGAATCAAGATCATGCGAGTGACGTGTCCAGTTTGGAGGAAGAGGCGGTGGTCGCACAGAGGCACCAGCACAGCTGGAGGGAGCAGGGTGCAAAAGCGGAGTAGCAGTCCCCTAGACAGTACGCCTGCTACTGCCAGTGCTGTATTTACCGCGAGGCATCCTAGGCGGATGCCTATGGCGGCAAATTTTGGGGGGCGGCAGCGCCCCCCAGCACTGGAAAAAAAAAAATTCAAAAAATAAATAAAATCCCAAAAAAAAATCTGGCCCTTTAAAAAAAAAAAAAAAACCCCACCGCGTCTGCAGGCAGAGACGGAGGTGAGAAGGGATCGGAAGATCCCCCCTCACCAACGCTCTGCCTGCCAGGCTGCACGGGGAGCCGAACAGGCAGCACAGAGAAACCTCCGTGCTGCCTGTTCGGCTCCCCGTGCAGTGTGCCGACACGGAAGTGCCGACAGGTCACGTGACGGGCGCGCTGACGTCATACGCGCGCCCGGTCACGTGACCTGTCGGCACAATCGCCGGGAGCCGAACAGGAAGCATGGAGGGACCATGCTGCCTGCCTGCCAGGGAAAGGTAAGTGCTGATGGGAGACTGTGTGTGTGTGTGTGTGTGACTGAGTGTGATGGGAGTCAGAGTGTGTGTGATGGGAGACAGTGTGTGTGACTGAGTGTGATGGGAGTCAGAGTGTGTGTGATTGGAGACAGTGTGTGTGAATGAGTGTGATGGGAGTCAGAGTGTGTGTGATTGGAGACAGTGTGTGTGACTGAGTGTGATGGGAGACAGTGTGTGTGACTGAGTGTGATGGGAGTCAGAGTGTGTGTGATGGGAAACAGTGTGTGTGACTGAGCGTGATGGGAGACTGTGTGTGACTGAGTGTGATGGGAGTCAGAGTGTGTGTGATGGGAGACAGTGTGTGTGACCTGTGTGTGATGGGAGTCAGAGTGTGTGTGATGGGAGACAGTGTGTGTGACTGAGTGTGATGGGAGTCAGAGTGTGCGTGATGGGAGTAGGAGTGTGTGACTGAGTGTGATGGGAGTAGGAGTGTGTGACTGAGTGTGATGGGAGTGTAAGCTTGATGTGAGTCTGAATGATGGGGCATGTCTTAGGTGTGTAACGTGGGTGTGCAGCTTGGGTACGGGGGTGCCCGGATTTTGTCTGCCTAGGGCAGCACAAAATCAAGATACACCACTGGCTACTGCCCACCGCACCCAGGGACCGAGCACACCAAAGCCAGCTCCAAGGAGTTCCCTGGCATGGCAGTTCTTCAGACAATGTGCTGACGACAAGACACGAGTGGTTTTCACCCTGTGCAATCAGAGGCATAAACGTGCTAAACCTGAGCACAACCTGCATAACCAGGCATCTACATGCAAAGCACGAGCTGCAGTGGAGTAAGCACCTCAAAAACCAAGAAAGGTCTCAGGCTCCTCCTGCATCCTCTTCTGCTGCTGTCTCGGCCTCTTCCTCCACCTCTGGAGTCAAAGTGGCACCTGCCACCCCGCAAATAGAGGATGTGGCAGCAACACCACCATGTCCGCCACCGTCCCCTAGCATCTCCACACTGTACCATGGAAGCGTTCAGCTGTCCATCTCCCAAACACTGGAGAGAAAGAGGAAGTATGGCCCTACCCACCCGCGATCCCTGGCCCTGAATGCCAGCATTTTAAAATTCCTGGCCTTTGAAATGCTGTCACTCCGTCTCTTGGAGACGGACAGTTTTAAAAACCTGATGGCGGTGGCTGTCCCACAGTACGTGGTTCCCAGCCGCCACTACTTTTCCAGGTGAGCCATCCCTTCCCTGCACAACCAATTGGCGGACAAAATCAGGTGTGCACTGCGCAACGCCATCTGTGGCAAGGTCCACATAACCACAGATACGTGGACCAGTAAGCACGGGCAGGGACGCTATATCTCCCTAATTGCACACTGGGCAAATGTAGTGGCGGCTGGGCCTGAGGCGGACAGCAGTGTGGCGCATGTCCTTCCTCCACCGAGGATTGCAGGGCATTTCTCTTTGCCTCCTGTTGCCTCCTCCTCCTACTCCGCTTCCTCCTCCGCTTCCTCCTCCTCTACCACCTCCTCATCCGGTCAGCGTAACACCTTCACCACCAACTTCAGCACAGCCAGGGGGAAACGACAGCAGGCTGTTTTAAAACTCATATGTTTGGGGGGAAAACCCCACCCCACTCAAAAAAATGGCCAAAAATTCACAACGCATGGAATCAGAAATAGGACAAGCAAGTTCTACTCAGGTTTATACCAAGAACATGGCAGAAGTTCAGATAGTGTGATTGAGAGGAAAAATAGTTTATGATACCAGTTCCAGAAAAGTAAAAGAATTTTGCTTGAAGTGGACCTTTAATAACTATATTTACCATCGTATCACGCCACTAAGTCCCAGAATTGTCCCATTTTTTTCCTTGTTTGAAATACATTGTTTTTCAACGTCAGTAAACAAGAGACAATGGATACTGATGCTTCTAAAAGGTCAGCCAAGCCACAAATGCGATGTACAAATTTCGATCTTGACCCAGAATAAGTTAAATAAACTGTAGCTTATTACAGAACTTAGAGCCATAAATAATGATGAGTAGTTAAAAATGGCAATCCTTAGTTTTGGTTATCTACATTTTCTGTAAATGTAATTAAAGTAGCTAATGTTAGAACTTTTTTCAGTTTCTCAGACACCTAATGCAGTAAATATTAATGTATAATGTCATCAAACCTATTTACAGCTTTACTATGTTTGTAATCCTAACATACTCTCCACTATCAGGGAAGTACAGCCAGTACTCCAGCAAGTGGCTCCAAAAGGGAGGGTGAGGTTGGTGTGCCCCTCCTGTAGTCGGAGGCTGTAACGCTAAAGCATACACTGCAGGACATTTAAAACTTAAAGCAAGAAATGCTACATTTGGTGCAATGCAGAGTGGTCCCTAGTGAATGTAGAGACAATGAGTGTGGGGTGAGCAATAAGAACAGAATCTCCCATTACAGTACACTCTGCAATCCCAAATATGCACTTTCCTCATCACAATTCCCCTTCCATCCAACAGATATTGAATATGTATATTATGTCTTCTACCATGGAAGACTACACAGGGCATGATATTTGCTGATACGCATTGTTGTGCTAGTTTCAAGGTCAAATGATGGAAAGTAATGCCACGCACCATCCTTGTCTTGCAGACATGCTATTGCTATTCTATAAAAAGAAAGTCTATAAACAGAATGTCTTTCGGTTTATAGACTTTCGGCTTATGGAATACATTTAATACTATTGGCTTTCTATAAACCGAACTAGAGAAATTCTTATGAATTGGGACTCTAGTTCGGTTTATAGAAAGCCAATAGAATTACATGTATTCTATAAACCAAAATAATGCTATTGCTATTCTATAAACCGAAAGTCTATAAACTGAATGTCTTTCGGTTTATAGACTTTCGGTTTATAGCCGAACCCCGAACTCCAACACGGACATACAGTGAAATGTCCGTGTTCGGGTCCGAACACCGTAATGTTCGGTACGAACCCGAACAGTGCGGTTCGGGTTCGCTCAACACTAGTCAGGAAGCCATGTGTGTTAAGTAGACCCATCAAGTATAGGATAAGAGGCAAAATGGGGCTAGTCTTGAGCTATGTAAACGCATTTTGTATATTTTGCAGTGAAATGGGTTTTAGGGGGCTAATCTATAAATATAATAATTCTTTTTTACAGAAGACCCTATGTTTTCTAGATTTTTTTTCAAGATTATCATCAGACATTTATTGGTTTTTAATATTTGATTTAGCGCTCCAACTTTTTTTTTAATATGAAAAAAGCACTGGCCTTGAGCAGTACTTTTTGGGTATATCATGACTCTCAACACTGTTGGGGCTATTCACTAAAAGCTGAGTTGAGGTAAGATGAAAATTCCATCTCACCAATTTTGCTATATTCTGGTTTGTAACTGTACATGATATAGATAAATAGGTAAGATTAAATTTTCATCTCACCTAAGCTCTCCTTTTAGTCAATGGCTCCTTATGTTATTTTTAATGGGAATGGCACAAATAGTCTATCTTGAAAAGATTGGCCCTGTGTATAATAAGACTATAACATATGTATTTGAATGTACAAAAAAAAAACGACTGCTTATTTCAAGAAAGAAATGGATGGACATAGGTGTATATGACCACTGCAATCTCCTAAAACGTTACTCATTGGTACAGTTTACAATTTACACATGAAAAATGAACTTGCACATTGCACTGCTCACTTGTTTAAGACAAAGTTATAAAATATTCTAAGATCTACCTCATTATACAGTTGGGATCTGTGCATTATAAATAGAGGGAATAAAGAATATTCTATTCTGTAATATCAGGAAGTATTACTTTACTGAGAGGGTAGTGGATGTATGGAATAGCCTGCCAGCAGAAGTGGTAGAGGTAAACACAGTCAAGGATTTTAAGCATGCGTGGGATAGACACAAGGCTATCCTAGCTATAAGACCGGGAACGGGGGACTAATAAAAGTACTCAAAAAAAAAAAAAAAAATTGGGCAGACTAGATGGACCGAATGGTTCTTATCTGCCGACACATTCTATGTTTCTATGTTTCTGTTATTTTGACTTCTCAATTCTCTACAGCAGGCAAAAATGAAGTTCTCAAAGTACTCTCTCATTTCAGGCATTTTCTGCCCTTCAATATCAGGCACATCCTTATTCGTGCTCTCCTTCTCTTGCTATATCTTTCGCACCAATGAATTTAAGTAAAAACTGTGCACGAAAAAGTGTCTAATATCCACTAATGATAGTTTTAGATCATGACATTTTCTGGGTCTTCCATAATTGATGGTAATATTGTAGGAACATGCTGGGTGCCATCTCAAAGTTCTCAGAGTGCCATAGGTTCGCCATCAATGTAATATACAGTATAGACCAGAGATGTGGTTATAGATTGGATATGTGTCCTCTAGGGTATGCACTACTGTAAAATAAACACACTGAATTCGACCATCAACCCAAATGTTTCTCATCTTAATCTCAAAAGAAGAAGAGACTGTTAAATGCACCTACAAGCATTTTCTGATATGGCATTTATGTTTGCACTATTTCCTTTATTAAAAACTAAATCCATTTCATACTGAATGGATGTATATATATTTATATGTATTAAGTAGTAGAAATAAATGCCTTACTTATGAATGCCTTACTTATGAATGTCCAGCAACATTATTATAATCTTTGTAATTATAACTAAGTATTTGTGAAAAAAAAGTACATTCTCTTCTTTAATATATTTAATGTTGTTTTCTGTGGAGAGGATTATGGTTAATGTAATTAGGCATGCTGATGTGTAAATATGATGCTCTCATCCCAACTACTTCCAAGGTTATGGGAGATTATTTTTATTATTTTCATTCTGAAAGTGAAGTGAAACATAATTACCAAGCACAAACAAAGCCCAAGTAGAATGTACAAAATTCCATTAGAATCCTTGAACATGCAATGCTAAATACATAGGGTTAATTATGATAAGCTAGGGTATTATAAAAATATGTGCATGTTTTTACAAAAATTACAGTCCAAACAGACAATAAGCTGTATTGGCAAAGGTGGCAGCATTTTCCAGGACTGTTCCATTAGCCCAAAAAGCCTTAGCACAGTGTACGAGACAGCGGTTCATGACAGGGGATGTAGATGGGACGAGTCCACTCCTAAGTATCAAAGTTGGTTGTCACAAGGTGGGCATATAACTCAGGGAGAGAACCCAGTTTCCCTCTCTTTTTCTTAAAAAGCAGTAGAAACCCCAGATAGTTTCACTCTTCCTCCCAACGTATTTTGGAATTTAACTTTGTTTTTACATTTTTAGGGAACCGCTCTTCCCCGTGGTTTGAATTCATCTTATTGGGATGTCACGGCTCCCTGTTTCGTCTACCTATCTCTGACACCAAACAGGGCACAACAAATTCGGTATTTCTCTAAGGGCATGGTCCCTGGGAAATCTAAAGAGGATATGGAACACAGGCACACACCTCGAGCTGATGTTTTATGGGGGGCTGAGGTTACTTGAGAGTCCTGTTGGTAAATACAAAGGGGGCATGTATAAACATGATGCAAATGCGCCAATGTATAAAGCAGGCTCACAGGAGTCTGCATTATCTATGCTGAATGCGTAGATTTATGTTGTATTGTTGCTTTGTGCCCTGGTGAAACCTATGTATAAAAAAATTAGGTTTTTAAAGCAACTAATGTGAGGCGGGGAACCTCCACCAAACACAGTATGATGGAGGTCCCTCTCTCCCGCACTGCAAATTGTCAGAAGTTATAAAAAAGCGCAATAACACATTATACATCAAACAACTATTGTGCTTTTTTTTTTTTTATATAACTCTTTTTTATATAACAACACTTTTCAGAGCTGGAGCTGTTATACATATCCCCCAAAATGTCTATATCCGTGTCAGGGATCTTAGGGTGTTACTTTAAAGATGTGTGATTATGTATTTGGTTTAATGTTAAATATTTAAATTAAAGCTATGACCCCAAAACTCCCCCCCCCCCCCCCCCCCACTCCACAGGGGATGGGACTCTTCATCGCGGCTGCTTCCGCGCAGCCGCTTCACCGCCGACTCTACACAGCAAGATAGATCGTTGCTGGAGATTTCATCGCGGGACATTTCTTCGCTAAAGTTAAGTATTTTAACTATTTTACTTTGGTTAGAATTAGGGTTTAGGGGGTTAGAATTAGGGTTTAGGGGGTTAATTTTAGTATTAGGGTTAGTATTAGGGTTTAGGGGGTTAATTTTAGTATTAGGGCTCGGGTGTTAGTATTAGGGTTAGTATTAGGGTTTAGGGGGTTAATTTTAGTATTAGGGCTCAGGGGTTAGTATTAGGGTTTAGGGGGTTAATTTTAGTATTAGGGCTCGGGGTTAGTATTAGGGTTTAGGGGGTTAATTTTAGTATTAAGGCTCAGGGGTTAGTATCAGGGTTTAGGGGGTTAATTTTAGTATTAGGGCTCGGGGGTTAGTATTAGGGTTTAGGTGGTTAATTTTAGTACTAGGGCTCGGGGGTTAGTATTAGGGGTCGGGGGTTAGTACTAGGGTTAGTATTAGGGTTTAGGGGTTAATTTTAGTATTAGGGGTCGGGGGTTAGTATTAGGGTTTAGGGGGTTAATTTTAGTATTAGGGTTTAGGGGTTAATTTTTGTATTTGGGTTAATTTTAGTGTTAGTATTGGGATTTAGTGTTTAATGTTAGTATTGGGGTTTGGGAATCATTTATTAGGGGGGGGTTATTTTCTTTTTACTTGTACATTTGTAAGAGCTGACAGTTCAGCGCTGAACTGTCAGCTCTTACATAGCCACGGCCGTTTCATCATTGCTGACAGTTCAGCGATCTAACTGCCGCGCTGAACTGTCAGCCATGAAGATGCGGCGCGGAAGTGTCCTAGGCCCCCCTCCACATACTTTCCAAATAAATTATGTTGTGCATTTATTGGGGTAGGTTCGGAGTTTGTTGCAGTCAGTCCCAAGTAGACAGTCTCTGAGTCATGGAAACCCACAATGTCAGAGCCCTTGTAAACAAACGTTGGTAATCCTGCTTTAATCATCCTCTGACAAACCTTGACAAACAACTTCCCATTCATACTTTTTTTTTTTTTAGCATTTCTGACATTTGTTCCCTGTTCTTGGTCATATATATGAAAAGTTGCGCATTCAGGTTCAGAAACGGTGCTTTCCAACTCATGGGATGTGTGATGTTGAAACTGTCGATGTGTACATTAAATATTATTTTTTTGTACTAGTAAAAGAATCACAGACAAAGTGAGCTACATGCAGGAAAAATACATTTATGGAGATACTTTCTAAGACCATTTGGATACAAAGTGAATATTTATTTTGAATGTATTTTGATCAGCTCATCTAAATGGTGTAACAAGGTATCTTCTCTGTCAAGGATGTAAAGTATAATTGTCATATAACTATCCAGCCCTATCCAACAGTCAGCTGGTTAATCATAGCCAGAGACAGAGTCAGCAGCTCTGGGTTAATCAGAGGGATGGGGGGGGGGGGGGGGGGAGTCATAGAAACATAGAATGTATCAGCAGATGAGAACCATTTATTCTGCCCAATATAATAAATACTTTTATTCGTCCCTGGTTCCCTATCTTATAGCTAGGATAGCCTTGTGCATCCCACGCATGCTTAAACTCCTTCACTGTGTTTACCTCTAACACTTCCGCTGGAAGGCTATTTCATCCACCATCTACCCTTTCAGTAAAGTAATACTTCCTGATATTACTTTTAAATCTTTGCCCCTCTAATTTAAGACTATGTCCTCTTGTTGTTGTGTTGATTCCCTTTATGTATTTAAATGTTTCTATCATATCCCCCGTTACATCTTTCCTGCAAGCTTTAGATGTTAAGATGCTTTAACCTTTCTTGGTAATTGTTATCCTTCAACTCATGAACCAATTTAGTAGCCCTAAAGGTAGGCTAGTAAAAAATTGCCTTGAGGTCAATGATACCACTATTTGATTCGATTTTCTGGGTTGTTTCAGAGCCTACAATTTTTGTTGAAAACCTACTGGATAGCAAATTTGTAATCATAGGATGTATGAGGCCTATGCTTATGTTATAAACCCCCCACCCCCAACTTGTTGCTTTTGTGATAGAGTATGAATGAAAAAAAATACAAATGACACTTTATTTCACACCAGAAGTTTCTTAGTTGCTAGAACCACATGTAATGCATTTAATAATAACTGGGCTGGTCATCGAAAACATTGATCGCTTTCTAAGCCGGTTTCACCACATGACGTTCCAGGCACGTCATTCGTCGTTAATTGGATATTTTCCCGTGATATGAACCAGGAAAGGTACATTCAGATTTTCACTGGATTTCAAGTGCATCCTGGGGATGTTACTTTTGTCCAACATCCAGGAAATGTTACAGTACATATAAGTATTAAGAAATTTACAAGAAAATGATTAGCAAAATACCTGATTCTCCTAAACAATGTTACTTTGTAAATACTGAGAAGTTTGTGCAAGGGTTTTTAAGTTCCAGCTATATATAATGTTGGATCTTTATACCTAAATTAAATAAACAAAACAGAAATGGAGGCACTTATAATGTGTGGGTTTTATATAACATGGTACAAAAACACAAAGTGAAGTCACAAAGTGGGGAGGGAAAACAAAACGTGTTTTATTCATAAATGAGGTGTTTAAATTATAGGTGTATGAATAAATACCTCATTGTCCCACTACATGACTCACCTCGTCTGTACTTGATATTCTTGCACTACTTAAAATAAAATATACAATCTTGAAAATGAGACAGAATGCTTCTAGTTCAGGTACTGTTTTGGTGTACTGTCTGTACTGATTGTGATGTGATACAGTACTTTTCTTTCATCTCTTTTATGGCATTTCCCCTTATCGCTGCATTAATAAAATGATAAAGTAATACATAACTTCCTGCCACTAAACCAATATACAGTATAAGTAGTGGTTAGGATACCTAGGATACTCCTCTAACTTACTTTGTCTCTTCTAATTCATGCACCAATTATAAAACATGTAAGAAAGAGTATACATTAAGCAGCTAATCAGGAAGTGCTTCAACACCTGTTAACACAACACATGCTGTTTTCAATCAGTTTTAATGAAAGTTTTTTTTTTATCTACAAATATATCAGAGATGGCTAATTCCATGAAACAGATTATTTAAGAAAATAGCAAATTATAACATGTTTATACCTAATTCATTAAACTCCCAAGTATGGTTTTTCAGTGTTTCCCTTTATGTAATTTACAATATCAAACTATCGCATTCCAAAAAATTTGAAATAATATCTTCTAATAATGAAGAAATATTCTGTGGGCCTGAAACCTTCACATTTGTAAAAAAAATTGTGTAGATTCTAAAACCAGTAGCACCATCTGGTGGACACCATGTAGAAATGATCATCAAGTCTTAGAAAATGCAGTCAGAAGAGAGCCAGACACAACAATGCAGAATGCCAGTACCAATAGGAGGTAGTTTCTCAGACCCTGTAACATGACATAAAATCAGTATATATGAGACAGTTTCTAAAAAAAGTATTTTCAGTAACAAGTCAAAGGCAGTGCCGCCTACTTTATTTTTTCTGTATGTTTTACATGTTTTATAATATACAAAACACACTTTTTTTTTTTACTTTAACACAGTCTACAGTTCCCCTGTAGTTTTTAAACAGATACATTTCACAGGGGTCTCTAAATTAAGTGTGATGCGACAAAGGAGGGCTTGAAGAGAAAGGCAGGACTGTTGCAACAGCAATAACACATGATGCAACAGTAATCTTAAAATATTTTTCCAGAGCGTGTAGAAGGAACTGCTGCTTTAATAGCGGAGTTGGAAAATTTCAGCACGGACATGTATTTGTTAAAAGCAAACAAACATTTCAAGCGGATTCAATTTAAAGTTAACAATGCCAAGTTATCACTACTTCCTGTTGGTAGAATGTATTTATTGTATGGTTAAGGAGACTATTTGTAAGGTCAAATTAAACATAAAAGATAGCACTTAGGAAAGTTCTAGCTGCTACACATAGCAGCTAAAACCTTGCTCTATAACATTTATTCTACAACCAACATGAAGGGGTCATAATATGAGGTATTTCAGTAGGCCATTGGGCCTTGTTGGTTTTATCTCAGGAAACTAAACTTGAACATTATTTATCAATTCAATATTCAAAGACCAAGACAAGAGCCACAAAGTAGGGAAAAGAAAAATGTCGGTGCGCTAAGCTAGTTACAGGCTCAAATAATATAAATGTAAAAATGATGTTTACCAAACAGGTAATCCGTTATATATTTATTTATTTATTTATATTTATATATTTGTTGCCAACTTTATTAGGTTGAGAAGCACAGACAGTTTTTGTTTTTTGTAAGATCCACAAAGTAATGTCCCATGGAATTTAATGGGGACTTGTTTTTCACTTGGCAAGAAATTCATTAAGGCCAAATTTGTACCAAAGACAACAGAAGCAGATCTACATATCTTCTGTGACGTGGCCGAATAAACAGCACAAACTCGTTCGAACGGTGCACACTACAAGCGCCTTTTAAAAGGTGTTTTAAAGAAGCTAAATTACAAGTTACAATGAAATTTAAACAGTATTGTCCATCAATAAGCAGTCACAGCTTCACAACTAAGGAAGAAAAAGGCTTTAAAATAGTTTACCGTTATTTCTTTGAAGACCAAAACTCCCCACATTGCAGCTATCAATCCAGGTCCCTGCAATTACAACAGTAAATGACATGTCAGCGTGACCTACTCACTAAGCAGTGAACTGTGGTGAACAGTCAACAACGTTAGAAAATTCAGGCTAAAATAACCTGAATTAGAAAAACAGGCTTGGTTTTTTTCCATCACATGCTCAGTTCACCAAAGTTCATTGCTTAGCAAATCATATTTTCTATTCTAAATACAATATATAAATGTTTTATTATTAAATAAAAACAGTGCGCTGCCCTGTCCCTCAAAGCCGAATAAAATTGATGCGTCCGCCCTCAGTGACACAGTATGAATGATAATATGGATGGTGTGAATGGTATGGAATAATTAAACTGTAAGCAAGGTACCCCTTCATCGATACACCTGACCTAAATTAATATATCAGGTGTTGGTAGACACAATATAATTTCAGGTTAAGAATAAAGGGAGGAAGGGAAGAACAGTAGGAGGAACAAGGGAGAAAATCGAAAGAGGGAAACAGAAATCAAACTAAAATACATTTATGTATATACATTATGGATTTAGATCTGAACCAAATGAGAACAACTACCCCCTTTCCTATGCCCCTGACACTTACTTATACGATAATCTATCGCTGTAAAGATTCTTAAAAAAAAAATAAAAAATTGTGAAATATTTTTTGTAATATGAATAATTTATTGTGACTCTATTTTTGGATACTTTAATAATAAAAATAAATAAAAACAGTGCATATATTTTTCAACTGGTCTACAGTATAGATCTGTTTTCCTATAGGCGATATACCCATGGCTGAATTCTAATGTACAGCTGTCTTTTAAGTCTGCATTGGTTAAAAGTAACTTTAAAATAAGTAACTCCTTTAAAACGCAGGTAACCGAAGACTATAATGCATTAAAATGCACACTGCTACCAGCTGATCTTTCTCTTGGCAGCTTAGATATATTTCTTTATTAAGTCCAGTAATATTACAAACAGTTTTCATCAGTGGGATGTTTTTCTTCTGCATGAGCACAGAATCATGTTGTATTACACTGACAGTAACATCTCCAGAATAGGCCACCTCATGCTTTGTAATTGATCACTTGTCATTCAGTAGACATGTTTTTTTCCCCTAGAATGCTCTATAGAATATATCTGACAATAGGAACTTATATGATAGAGGATTCATCATTGTAACTACTCACCGCTGTGATTATTGGAAAGCTGACCACAGCACTAAGATAATTATTAGCCAGGAACCAGCAACAAGTGGCTATTGCCCAGAAAAATCCAGAGATGAAACCTTTAAAGAAAAGGAATGAAGATAAAGAATTGCATAATTCACAAAAAATACAATATAAAAAAAACCACATAATAATTGTTAGGGGTTGGCACGTAATAATAAAAGAAGAAAAACATATAACCCGTAATACCGGAAAATAAATGTAGAAAGAAAATATTATTTAGAAACTTATTTTATTTTCAAACAAACTACCTTCAGTGAGAAATATGTAACTTGCATATCAAAACACAAAGCTTCTCCTACCAACTGACCTTGGCTTGCTTGTCTACACGATCACTCAAATATCAGAGGCTCAACCATCGGGGGAAATGACTGATTGCTACTGGCAGAAAACCTAGCTGACCCAAGTCCTGGACTTCAAACCTGTTCACACATTGATATCATTAATGTGAGTTTATGCGAGTATGTATCAGATGGGTATACTTGCCTGGTAATACCGCTTGTGGGTAAACCTTTGGATGATTTTTCATGACTGCACAGTAGATCAGAAAATATACAGTGCCAGTGAGGAAAATACCACTAAAATGTGCAAAGACATAGTCTAAATCTGAAAAAGAGAAACATATTAAACAAAGTTTACAATATACTATAGAAGAGGAACACTTATAATATAAACCACCCACTTTGATCATGCTGACATAGTGCGAATATTGCTACTGATTGGTTTCATGTTAATATTTATGTTAAAATCAGATTTAAAATCAGTAGAGAGCATCGATGTTTATAAACGAATATTTCCACATCCCTTCTCAGACCTTCTTTTGTGATTCCAAATAAAGCTATAAGCGGTAAAGCACCCGTATGTGAATGTGTAAACAAGTTTTAGAAGTCCAAAATATCAAATAAAAATAACAAGGTTAGTATTCACAACGTAATCATGTATATAGTTATTGAGTCATTTTGTAGCAACCTAACAATTAAATGTTATTTATGTTTAAATACATTTGCTTATACTCATAATAATATAATTTTATCCAGTAATTAAAAAAAGCACATGAATCAATGGACAGATTTGCAGTGATTGGACAGAAAATGGCGGCAGGAGCATCTTCAAAGCACATACCCACTTCCCAATGTCTTTGGACACATAGATGTATACAGAAAGTCAAAACAAAACAGCCAAATATGGTTTTATAAATAAAAAGGTGACTTGGAGAACATTTAGGCCTCATTTTTGTTATTTAGTTGTCAGTTCACACTTATATACTCACATACACACCACTGGGTTTTATTAACTAGGTTATAACTATTCAATTCATGATAAAACACAGATGTTTCATTTTCCTCACCAAACTGACTTGATCCTGTATACATGCTTTCATTGTTTTTGCCATGGTCCTTAATATAGAGAACTGGAACAAAGCTGGAGCCATATAGAATGCCAGCTACCACTGCCATCAATGAGCCTCTTTTTAATATAGGAAGTGTAAAAGTAAACAGATGAGTAACAATTAATAGAAATAAATATGGTTAACACACTTAAACACTTAAAGGGGACTCTGAAACATTGCTTAGGTTGTGACTATAGAGCATCATTTTATATTGACTTTGGGAGTTATTCACAAAAGTGAGGTGCTGGCGAGTTGAGATGAACTTTTCATCTCAGCGACATAACTAGGCATTATGCAGTGACAAATCTGGAGGGTTTCTCCTGCTAGAAGAACCGAATTAGCTCAGATGAACGCCGTGTTAAATCTTGAAAGATTGGGAGCCCCACAATCGGGGGATGTAGCTTTGAGAGAACAATTTACTTACATTATTCGCTTTTGTAATGGTGTTAGTTTGTCTACCCAAGACTCATCATTAACAATGTTTTCTAAGGAGTTAATCTGTTGAAGAAAGCATTACAAAGGTTAATGACAAAACAATCACATTATGAGAGAATGGATGTATATAAACCGCAGTACTTACACTGGTCCTCAGAAGTGGGTCAGATTCTGATTCTGTGGCAGGTGTGGCACTTTTTACTTCAGTTTTCACAAACAGAAAAATAATTGCACTAGGAAGCAAATATTGTGCATGAATAGGCTTTTTGTAATATACACAAACCTCTAAAAACAATGCAAAAGTAAAACAATAAAATATGTAGAGATATTTGGGAGATATACAATATGTAATTATTAGCTTTAAGATTCAAAACTTTTACATTTAAAAGGGAAGTACATTATTATTCAATTATGTTGAACATAAATCCCTATATGTTTAAATGGTAGAATAGTACATACAAATACAAAATATCTTGAGCTGCAGATAGTATTCCGAATATCATATATAAGTATTATACATAATATTGTCCAAAAGCTAATTTATTCTTAGTCATTTTTACTTTGTAGACTAGAGTAACACCTAACTTACATATAACTATCACACATTTGGCGGTTAATGTACAGATGTTAGCGGTTTTCAGATTACATCTGTATGTTTATGTGTTGAAATGTGATCTGTGAGCATGCATATTCATCCACAAAGCCCTGCTCAGGATCAATGAATTTGTCCTCTGATAGAAATCATAGCACACAGGAGGGAAAAAACTTCAGGTAACAATATTCAATTTACACATTTGGATAGCAAAATGTACCGATAAAATTGTATGTTCTGTTCATTTTTATGTACCAAGGCATGCTTTTTTCTATTTTTAATATTAAAATGTATTCATCCAGGCAAACAGTATGCTATACTGAACTGTTAAACAGAAGTGTACATAAACTCAAATTATCTTGTATTTGAATTGGTTAATAAATGCAGCCATCTTGAATAGTTATTTTTTTGTTTTTTTGTGCACATGCTCAAATTACTTTGTTGGGAGTTTATTTTAAGAGTTTTTCAGAGTTAAAACCACATTCAATTTGTTTCAATTTGGACAGAGGAATCAAGGGGCAGTAGGCTGATTTGCATTACATGTTCTGGCTGTACCTTTTCAGAAGGCAAATGTAAAGTTAAAAGTGATTTTTTTAAATATAGACATAATTGGGCTGGTTTATGTTATGATATACAAACTATATAAATGATATAAGGAATTATACTTGCTTTATTCAAAAAATACCCACAAATGTGGGAAAAAAACCTTTTAAATAAGTCATGTTATTTATCTATGTGGCTTTGAATGGGTTTCATTTTTGATATCTAGCATATTCCTTAAAGTAGCCAGTGAACAACATTTGACATCATGGAACTGTTTGTCTATAGGGTTTTATATTAAAGCAAGAATAACAAAAAATCCACTTGTATTTGGGGGTTACATTGATGGGATGTGCACACAAATTTGCCCACACAAACTGAGATTCATTACATGGCTGTTAAATTACACTAAAAATGTATACATTTAAAAGTAATCATTATAAAAGAAGAAATACCTTAAAGCTGAGAGTCCAGCTCCAGCATAATTTAAATATGGCTTTGCCACTACTTCAGGATCAATCCCAAACATGCCAAACCTGAAACGTACAAAGACATCAGTCCTAATGTGTGTGTAATACATATATCCCAAAAAGATATACAAGCTTATTCATTCTTTTCTATGTGCTAAATTCATACATGTGTTTTGATTCATGGAAACCATACAGTACTGTTTTCCAGTATTTTGTCATTCATATACCAATTTAATAGTAAAGCATTTCTATACAGGAATTTATATTTTTTGTAAGTCAGAAAGTGTTTACATTTATTTTGATGTAAAAAAAAAAAAAAAAAAGAGAGGGAATACTGGGCAAGTGAGCAGTATAAAAAAAAAGGAATGGTTAATGGATAATAAATGGGATTTAGTGGGTTTTATTTTATAGTTATTTAAATGTGTAGCTAATATAACTACTCTACACTAGACACTGTCTTCTGTTTTGAAGAAAAAGCCAGAAAACCTTAATCAAAATAAGATATTATATGAAATATTTTGCTATTCCTTGAAAAAAAAAAAGAGAAAAGCTTACTATTGCTATTATAGGTCTATGCCGATCACACATGGACATGGGCGTCTAGGTGGGGAGGGACAAGAAGGAGCACATGCCATCCCGCTGTAATTTCAAACAGGCCCACTGGAGTAGCCGTGAAAAGCATGGAGGATATTTTACCCTCCCCTGGAAATAATCCTGCAGACACCCATGGACTACATTAATATGATTTAATCTCACTGAATATTGCAGGAAAGATGTTTTTAACACTATATTAGAACTTTTTTCACTGTAACCTTTTTAGATAATATCATAATAAAAAAGTGGGGACTTTCACATAACAACTATTATAATTGATGACCTATGGAATAATCCTAGCTATATTTTATTATTAGTTTCCCTGTTCATTTTAGGACTATAAAATCACAGAAAATTATTATTCATTTTAAATTAGGAAGTTTGATTCAGTTACACTGTTTTGCTTTTATTTAATATTACTGGTTACAGTTTTCAGCTATTGTTTCCTTCAACTTTTTTTCCTGATTCTTGATAATATTGATATTACGTTTTAGATACAAGTACTTCAGAAAGCCAATCAATGAACAGATCTTTAATTTCATTCAAGTAATTGTTTCCCGTTATAGTACTTTACATGTCAGCTGTTGTATGAAATGTTACCTCGAACTTGCCCAGCCAGTAAGCAAGTTGGTAGAAGCCCAAATGAGAAGGCCAAGCCCAAGACCAACTGTTTTAACAATTGGTACAACCGTTATGTTGCCTGCAATTAAAAAGAATATACCAACTGTACTCCAAAAAATGTAATGACAGATTAAACAGAGAAAAAAAAAATCTATCCAGATCATAACCTGCTTTATTATTCATTTAACACACTGGTTTAATTTGAAAGTTATTTAGCTTTTCTATAGTCTAATAGAAAACATGGGACAGATGTTTGCTTTTAAGGTTATACACACTGGCACTATGCAATCAAACTTTTCCTAAAATGCCTGTGAGGCTGGTAATTATTTTTCTCTATATATATTTTTTTATTGATTTTTGGCAATTGCCTAAGAACATACAAATAACGAATTACAATAAGAAACCATTAATGAACAATAATTCAAAAATAAATATGTTAATACATATTTGTCAACTGTTTGACATACTGTAGAATAGCTATATAAATAAATACAAAACTATAATAAATAAAGAGCTTGACTGGTAGTTATTATAGGTATATGAACCCGTTTTGAAAATAGTTTTTCTTAATAACTTTTGGGAATGCCAATTACAGTGACAGGTCTCAAGAGCATCATTTTATTCATTGGGAAGGAAACAGGGCAGTGTTATTCATCCCAATGTTATATCATTTTACCAACTTTAACCTGATCTACCTGACCATATTTAAAACATGTCCCACCCACCTGATTCAAGACCTAACCCCTTTTTTCCCCCCCTTACCCTCCCAGAAAGAAGAAGCGATCCAGGCAGCTGATTCACGAATATTTCCAGGTTTTGAATACCAGAATTGATGTGCAACACAGTTCTTTCATTAACAAAATATAGGAAACAAGTAAGGTTTCCAGTATTTACGTGGCCAGCGTGGTACTGACCTTTAAATTACCAAAATACCTCATCAAGTTATTGCAAATTATGTTTAAGTAGCTGTTTAGTAACATTATACAAGACATTTAGGTTATTATGTACTATTACCTGTAGCCCATACACAGCCTCCTACCATTGCTAGAGGCCAGAATTTTGGACTATTGAGAATGATGTTGACAAATAAGGAAACAATCCATATGGAACAGCAAAGAACCCACTGGAAGAACATGCCTGAAATACAGAAATCCACATTATTACAATAATTGTAATAAAGAATGTGATATTAACAGCATGAAGGACACAGAGAAAATCAATTGCTGATACATTTAATTAAATGTACACATACAACTACAAATACTAAGAGCAATTACTTTGTGATACAATCTTTAATTTACTAGTAATTGGTATATTAAAATAGAATTAATCTTCAGCAGCCAATATTTGTATACATGGTAGGGGTCTGCTCCATTTACATGGTCCAGGTCCAGGCATACATAATACAAATGACAACTATCCATTTGTGGTTAATCAGCAATTCATATAACGTTAATTCAACCACGAGGAATTGAGTTCAATAATTGTTGAATAATCATAGGTAGCCTGGATTATTGGATACAATGAACACATATAAGTTTTGTGCTTACCATCCCCAGTATCAAACTTCTTAACTGGAACAAAGTTGGATCCAAATAATACCACAGATACAACAGATGAAGCAAAACCAATGGCAAGATGGCTGTTGTTACTGAGAGAACTGTTGCTAGCATCACTTAGCCAGGTTTCCATGACCAGTTCTTGTTGTCTGTCTTTTCTATAACTAAGATATATGTAGAAATCTTTTAAACAGTATCTGAAATAGAAACAAATATTAAATAATTATTACAGACTGAATCTTTAGACTAAAACTTGGTGGAAGGTTGTGGTCTATCTTTAGATAAAATAAAAACAATTGTTGCTCTAAAAATCTTACACAGTTTTTAGTTTTGGTCATGTCTGCTATGCATACATGCATCAATATATATCTATAGGGTTATAGTTTAGAGGTGGGTATGAAAAATCAATTTCCACAATAAAGCTGTGATTTCTTTATCAATAAGGCCATTGAGTGCTCCTTGCCTGTGTATTTATGATGTATGTAGACAGACACACACAATTCACCATATCAGGGAATAGCAAGGTAATTATGCAGCAGCTAATGTACAGAGGTGCCTGTTGGCTAGCCCACTCATAGCCTAATCTTCTTGAAGGACTGTGCAATAATCTGCTACACACAACTCAGGATCAATAAGGACTAAAGCTATTATGAACATAAAGGGTGGCACTACTCCTGACAAAGTCAGTGATAGCAATTAAATGTATTTTTTTTAAATATTATCCACCTCTTGGAAAAGCACTGACATAGAACTGGATACATAAAACAAGGAAATTAATGCATGTGTAGTAACAAGAAACATAACAGCATTACTGTTTCTAAATGTAAAAACAAAAACTTCCTGATAGTATAAGAGAAGAGCTAACTGTAGTCATAACTAAGGTCATAAAATCAAATGCATTTTGTGGTAGCTGATGAGATTGCTGAGTTGGTAAATGCAATTATCCTCATGGTTGAATGTTTATTTCCTGACTGGGGCAACTCAACCTTTATCCATATAAAGTCAGCAGTAAAATGAGTGCCATTACCTTAGTTTCATCTATTATCTGCTGCCCATATGGATAATTTGGATAGTCTGCTTTAAGTTTTTTTAAGAAAAACACTATATGTATACAAAATAGATTATTACTCTATTTGAGGAATGATGCTTAACAGGGCCGATCCTGGGCGGGTGCACGGGGTGCACCGCGCCCAGGCGCACGGGAGGAGAGGCGCTGAAGCAGGGAGCTCTCTCCCTGCCGTCCTCCTCCTTGTTAAAGCAAGCACAGCGCGACGGGTGCAAGCTCCGCCCCGTCGCGTTCTGTGATTGGCTGCTGCCGGGAGGAGGACGTTCTCTAGAGTATCTGCCAAGACACCATAGAGAACATCCTCCTCCCTGCAGCCAATCACAGAACGTGACGGGGGCGGAGCTTTCCCCCGTTGCTCTGTGCTTGGACTAACAAGAAGGAGGAGGTAACAGTTAGGGTTTGGGGGGTGTTAAAATATAAAATAAAAAAAGAAAGAAAGTGTGAAAGTGTCTGTGAATGTGTATAACTATGTGTGTGTTACTGTCTGTGTATGTGTGTGTGTGTATGTGTATAAGTGTGTATGTGTGTGTCAATGTGTATAACTATGTGTGTGTTACTGTCTGTGTATGTGTGTGTGTGTATGTGTATAAGTGTGTATGTGTGTGTCAATGTGTATAACTATGTGTGTGTTACTGTCTGTGTAAGTGTGTGTGTATGTGTATAAGTGTGTATGTGTGTGTCAATGTGTATAACTATGTGTGTGTTACTGTCTGTGTATGTGTGTGTGTGTATGTGTATAAGTGTGAAAGTGTCTGTGAATGTGTATAACTATGTGTGTGTTACTGTCTGTGTATGTGTGTGTGTGTATGTGTATAAGTGTGTATGTGTGTGTCAATGTGTATAACTATGTGTGTGTTACTGTCTGTGTATGTGTGTGTGTGTATGTGTATAAGTGTGTATGTGTGTGTCAATGTGTATAACTATGTGTGTGTTACTGTCTGTGTATGTGTGTGTGTGTATGTGTATAAGTGTGAAAGTGTCTGTGAATGTGTATAACTATGTGTGTGTTACTGTCTGTGTATGTGTGTGTGTGTATGTGTATAAGTGTGTATGTGTGTGTCAATGTGTATAACTATGTGTGTGTTACTGTCTGTGTATGTGTGTGTGTGTATGTGTATAAGTGTGTATGTGTGTGTCAATGTGTATAACTATGTGTGTGTTACTGTCTGTGTATGTGTGTGTGTGTATGTGTATAAGTGTGTATGTGTGTGTCAATGTGTATAACTATGTGTGTGTTACTGTCTGTGTATGTGTGTGTGTGTATGTGTATAAGTGTGTATGTGTGTGTCAATGTGTATAACTATGTGTGTGTTACTGTCTGTGTATGTGTGTGTGTGTATGTGTATAAGTGTGTATGTGTGTATGTGTGTGTCAATGTGTATAACTATGTGTGTGTTACTGTCTGTGTAAGTGTGTGTGTGTATGTGTATAAGTGTGTATGTGTGTGTCAATGTGTATAACTATGTGTGTGTTACTGTCTGTGTATGTGTGTGTGTGTATGTGTATAAGTGTGTATGTGTGTGTCAATGTGTATAACTGTGTGTGTGTTACTGTCTGTGTATGTGTGTGTGTGTATGTGTATAAGTGTGTATGTGTGTGTCAATGTGTATAACTGTGTGTGTGTTACTGTCTGTGTATGTGTGTGTGTGTATGTGTATAAGTGTGTATGTGTGTGTCAATGTGTATAACTATGTGTGTGTTACTGTCTGTGTATGTGTGTGTGTGTATGTGTATAAGTGTGTATGTGTGTGTCAATGTGTATAACTATGTGTGTGTTACTGTCTGTGTAAGTGTGTGTGTGTATGTGTATAAGTGTGTATGTGTGTGTCAATGTGTATAACTATGTGTGTGTTACTGTCTGTGTATGTGTGTGTGTGTATGTGTATAAGTGTGTATGTGTGTGTCAATGTGTATAACTATGTGTGTGTTACTGTCTGTGTAAGTGTGTGTGTATGTGTATAAGTGTGTATGTGTGTGTCAATGTGTATAACTATGTGTGTGTTACTGTCTGTGTAAGTGTGTGTGTGTATGTGTATAAGTGTGTATGTGTGTGTCAATGTGTATAACTATGTGTGTGTTACTGTCTGTGTAAGTGTGTGTGTGTATGTGTATAAGTGTGTATGTGTGTGTCAATGTGTATAACTATGTGTGTGTTACTGTCTGTGTAAGTGTGTGTGTATGTGTATAAGTGTGTATGTGTGTGTCAATGTGTATAACTATGTGTGTGTTACTGTCTGTGTAAGTGTGTGTGTGTATGTGTATACGTGTGTATGTGTGTGTCAATGTGTATAACTATGTGTGTGTTACTGTCTGTGTAAGTGTGTGTGTGTATGTGTATAAGTGTGTATGTGTGTGTCAATGTGTATAACTATGTGTGTGTTACTGTCTGTGTAAGTGTGTGTGTATGTGTATAAGTGTGTATGTGTGTGTCAATGTGTATAACTATGTGTGTGTTACTGTCTGTGTATGTGTGTGTGTATGTGTATGTGTATAAGTGTGTATGTGTGTGTCAATGTGTATAACTATGTGTGTGTTACTGTCTGTGTAAGTGTGTGTACAGGAGTGTCTGTGCAAGTGTATCCTATGTCTAAGTGTGTAAAGGTGGCTGTGTTTGTATTTATGGATGTGTGACAGTGTGTATAAGGGTGTCTGTGTAAATGTATGTCTGTGAGGGTGACTAAGTGTGTAACTGTGTTTGTGTGACTGTGTGTGTTTATGTATGACTGTGTGTATTTATGTATGTGTGTGACAGTGTGTATAAGGGTGTCTGTGTAAATGTATGTCTGTGAGGGTGACTAAGTGTGTAATTGTGTTTGTGTGACTGTGTATTTATGTATGACTGTGTGTATTTATGTATGTGTGACAGTGTGTATAAGGGTGTCTGTGTAAATATATGTCTGTGAGGGTGACTAAGTGTGTAACTGTGTTTGTGTGACTGTGTGTGTTTATGTATGACTGTGTGTACAAGAGGCCAGCATGGAGAACAGAAAGATAGAGATGGAAAAATATATGAGGGATGAGGGGAGAGACAGACATGGGGTATGAGTGGCGAGAGAGACAGACATGGGGTATGAGCGGAGAGAGAGAGAGAGACAGACATGGGGTATGAGCGGAGAGAGAGAGAGAGAGAGACATGGGGTATGAGCGGAGAGAGAGAGACAGACATGGGGTATGAGTGGCGAGAGAGACAGACATGGGGTATGAGTGGAGAGAGACAGACCGACATGGAGCATGAATGGAGAGAGAGACAGACATGAGGGAATAGGGAGAGAGAGACAGACATGAGGGTACGGGGAGAGAGAGACAGACATGAGGTAATGGGGAGAAAGAGACAGACATGAGGGTATGGGGAAGAGACAGACAGACACAAGGGTATGGGGAGAGACAGACATGGGGAGAGACAGACAGACAGACATGAGGGTATGGGGAGAGACAGACAGACATGAGGGTATGGGGAGAGAGAGAGAGACACGTGAGTGACTTACTTGGTGGAATATTATTTATCACTCCTTATGTACTTCTTTTCCAATGATGCTCAGCCAGACTAATGAGAGACTTTGGCTGGTTGGGAATCATGGGAACGGTAGTTAAAACTCATTTTGCTAGCCAGCAAAAAGTCTCCCATGTTGCTGGCTGAGCATCATAGAAATAAATAAAACCACTACACAGTATTATGGCAAAATATATATCTTTATTTAAAATAAACGTTGGCCCCTCTCCCCAATATTGAAATGGGCATGTCTGGAACAGAAATGTCTAAAGGGGAGGAGTTCATAATATAGCCACGCCCACCCTTGGGCGCCAAAGGAAAACCTGCACCCAGGCGCCCGTGACCCTAGGATCGGCCCTGATGCTTAATATATTGTGCTTTGTTACAGAGCCTACAACATTACAAGATACTGTGGATTTTGGCACCCCTGTGGGATATCTGTTCCCTGTACGCTGAGAAATTTACCTGAAGGCCCCCTTTATGTTTGTCATTCTGAGCAGAATGGTTGGTAAAGGAATACGTACCTTCTTCCCACTCAATGGGTCATTGCAGATAGGCTAAGTGTCATACACTAATGTCCAACTGACTGCCCATAGGCTAGATTTATCTATTAAAGTGCCAGTCAGACGATTTTATTACATTTGGTGGAGAATGTTGTACTATTTTGCAGCTCAAGTATGCCTTATTTTTGCATATTCAAGGATACAATTACACAGATAACACTGCATATCTCTATTTTTAAAAAGTCTACGTATTGTGTATAACAGTGCATCCCTATAGGATCCCTCTATTCAATACAAGTTCTGGGAATACCAAATATCAAAAGAATAGTGGGGAGGTAGCCTGGAAGTGAAACTTTGTGTTCCAGAAGAAATGGTTTCTTTTGAACTGTGTTCTCTTGGAGAAAATGTCTCTATTACATCACTTTGCAACTTGAAATTTATATAAATGACTTCCAATGGGAAATGTGCAATTTGCTAATCAAGTCACCAGATAATACATTTAAAACACATTTGTATTTTAATCTATTTGCTTGCAACACAATAGTTCTAATCTCTAAAAAATAAAAAGTGACTTGTATAAGGGAGTGATATACATAATATAGAAAAGAAACCTATAACATGGCTGGGGGGGGGGGGGACAGCTTTTTAAAATAAAATAGTAACTTTTTCAGTGGACGTTTACAGATGTTTGATGTGGAATCTTGATAATTCGCAGTTTAACCCTTACAGTCCTTACCTTCAGATCAGATGTACTCTGTTTTGCTTTTCTTCTTACTATGTACATTGATAACAATACTAAAAGAAGCCGGTAACACTTCCTGGTCATATGACTGGAGATCTTGTTGTTCTGTCCCCTACCAGCCTGTGAGATCATGAGATGGGCGTGTCAGCAAACCCAGCTTTTCTTGCTTTTCGACAGAGAAGTGGAAGACAAAATACTTTTTTTGTTTCTTTCCTTAGACAAATTACAGCAGCAAAAAAACAGTGGAAGAAATACAATACTAATAGATCATTTTATGCATAGTGTGCACAGTTTGTACACTTTCTGTGTCCACTTTGTTTAAAATATATGTCTCAGTAGTGAAATGTAATGCATTTCGTTGTAAGTTGCATTTATTGGTACAATCTCTTCTATTAAATGGACAGCCCATAGCTTTTGGGAATTATATTATTCTTAATAAATACTATACCTTATGCAATTTACTCTACTTTCATTTAGTAGCATGTAACAAATCTATTTATTTTTAATCATAATTCATCATTTATACCAGTTATTAGCTTAGCTTTGTTAATTATTGTGGTTTGCATTCCTCTGATGCTCAGTGGACCATTGGCGAGCTATTTAGAGAGATACCTTTTGCTGATTAACGTTTACTGTACTACACAATAATTGTCAAAAGGTTCACAGTCCATGTCTTCTACTGAAACACATACATTCATTTATTTTGCAATTGGGCATGTTGGCAAATGTTTGTTAAAGGACAACTACATCTTTTTCTGTCCTTGCTTTCTTAGAGGAAGAATGGGTTAGGAAATTATGTATAGCATAATAGAATTATGTTAGCAACTAGCAAACTAATAAAAAAAAAACTATAATCACAAAGCCTATATATATAAATATATATATATAAATATATAACTAATAAATAAATAATAACCTAAAATCATAATGCACAAATACTTTCTTTATTGTTTAAAAACTTGATTTATCCTGTAACTGAGTTCAGTGAATGGAGTAATAATTATGAATTAAAGGTTAAGCTATGCGCATTATGTAAAAAGGAATTGCTTGTTTAACCACCAACTAATAGAGAGGCATAAAAGGAAGATAAAAATTCCTTACATGTAGAAACTAACTAGTTTTTACGTTTTTTTCGCCCTTTCTTAGAGAAAGCAAGGGTTAGAAAATAGTGTTCCTGATGTAAGCCCTACGTGCATCTTTGCAGATACACACGAGTTTACTTCATGTCGGATGTTGCTCAGTATTGAGGTATTACATTACATTTTGTTCTGATTTTGAAGTTCTGTCCCTCTGAACCTTACCTTTGTCCCACTTTTTGAGACAAAGTAGAGCTCGGCAGGCTGCAGAACCCTGCAGTCCCGATCTAATTCTCCTATGCTTGTGCCATATTAGGAAAAGTTTAGTGGCAGAAAAAAGGATTGGCCACTGACATCTCTCCTTAACCTGTAGTACTACATTCAGCAGCTTGGAGTCTCACAGCTCTGTCAAAGATTTGATGCTAGAGTTTTATATTTATCAAGATCAGTGTTCTCCATCTTTTTAATGTACAACGATTAGGGTTGCCACCTAGCCAGTATTTTACCAGCAGGCCGGTAAAAAATTGGCTTAGCCCCAATATTAAGTCTATGGAGGAAATAGCGTTTTTTTTTTAAAGAGAAGGTGGCAACCCTAACAACGATGCAGAGGATTGAGATATGGGGTGGAGTGGTTGGACATTATTCATTTAATGAGGTATTACCAGAGAAAATATGGATTTTCATCCAGCATATTAGCTGCAGAAAAAAACTTTGAAACCATTACTGGCTGTGAGCTGTCAATGGGCGATCAGTTATCTAAATTTTAACACTAGGGTCTATTATTTATCCAAAAAAAGAGACAGGATCCAGCTGTACTCATGCTGAGTGACGCCTGCTGTTCAGTGCTGGCCACCCCTCTAGGCACTCCTGGCAATGTGCAGATCAGAGAGCTGAGAAAAAGAGGATAGAGGGTAGACATGTGCATTCGTTTTCCGACGAATGGATTTTCGTCTGAAAATAGCATTTTCATTCATTCGTTTGAAAAACGAATAACGAAAATGCTAAGCTAACGAAAGCCGAATGAACGAATGGTTAATAAACGAAAATCATGCGTTCATTCGTCCATTCGTAGTACTATTGGCATTCTATAAGCCGAAATAGTCGGTTTATAGAATACAATAGCATAGTACACTACATTCCATAAACTTGTAGTAGTATTGTCTTTCTATAAACCGAACGAGAGTCCCATTCATAAGAAATTCTTATGAATGGAGTCCCCATTCATAAGAATTTCTTATGAATGGGGCTCTCGTTCGGTTTATAGAAAGACAATACTACTACAAGTTTTCTATAAGCCGAAAGTCTATAAACCGAAGGTCGTTCGGTTTATAGACTTTCGGTTTATAGAATACATAGAATTACATGAAAGTCGGCTTATAGACTTCCGGCTTATAGAAAACGTGTAGTACTATTGCCTTTCTATGAACAGAACGAGAGCCCCATTCATAAGAATTTCTTATGAATGGGGCTCTCGTTCGGTTTATAGAAAGACAAATTGTATTACACGTATTCTATAAAATGAACGAATAAAACAAAACGAAAATAATGAACGAATTTAGTCTGAAACGAATGCAGTAATGAACGAAATTAGTTTTAGACGAAATAAATAACATTTTCGTCCGGATGGACGAAAACGAAACGAAAATTTTAGTTTTGCACATGTCTAATAGAGGGTCACCGCCATGAAAGTAATAAAAGGTTAAAGCAGAACTCCAAATTGTTGCTCTGCATGAACGTTTAATAAAGTAAAAGTCACAGTTAATTAGTAATATCATGAGAAACACCTGGTGGGGCAGTAAAGCCTATGCGTTTCATGCCTGGAATTTGGGGCTTCGTCAAGGGCAACTCTATGATCTATTTTTATTTTTATTTAATTTTTTAAATTTTTTTTTTGTTTTTTTTCTTTGCCATCAGACAATTGTTCAGTGTTCCTTAATTTTGGTCATTACCAGATGTAGTTTGGTACACTATATATTGCATCCTTTGGCCATCTCAGAGAATGTATCCCTCCCTTTTTCCCTTCTTTCCCCCTTTTCTCCCTTCTCTTGTTTACCTCCCTCTTCTCTTTATTCTCTCTTCATCTTCTTTATTAATACAATTGTCTTTAACTCTTTAATCTGTACTCTCTTGTGCATTGTTGCCCATTGAGTAGTACATTTTTTAATACGCTCATAAAAACAGTTGACCCCTTCCCCCAACCTAGTCTATATCTTATTGTACTCCCTTAAACTAGATCAGGGTACAGGTACAACATTACATAAAACAAAACAAACATAGATTGCGACGCGGCGATGCCCCCCCCCCCCCCCTTCTGCTGCCGTTTATCCCGGGCGGATATATTATTTATCCTGCAAGTTGTTTTTTATTAAATTTAAAAAAAAAAATTCATGCTGAAATTTATATTTCACAATGCCCAATATTGTCAATTTGTGGTTTACTGCCTAACCATGTCACTGATTAAACAATGCACATCTTCTTCAAAATGTATATATAGCATATAGTATGACTAATTATATATATATATGTCCAAATCTGGTGCCTGGGGTCCTGAGGTACAGACTGAAACATTGATTGTTTGTTCTACAAATAAACTATGATATTTTTTTCAACAAATCCTGTACATATACATACACACACACACACACACACACACATTTAAAAAAAAAAAAAAAACGCTTACTGTTTTAATGTCAGCACCTCCAAGGGTGACAATGATTATGGGAATGTGAAAAACATGAAGGGACATACAAGGCCGGCCCAGGACATTGTGCTGCCTTTAAGTTTAATGAAGTGGTACTGGTGTCTATAGCCTGTCGCTGCAGAGAAAAGACACTGTGCATTACTGGTGTTGAAGGAGCATTATAGTGCCAGGAAAACAAACTAATTTTCCTGGCACTATATATTCCTTAGGAGTGGGGCACCCTCTTGTCCCCCTCCCACTGGGCTGAAGGGGTTAAAAAGTGGCGGCAATTTTTATTTTGCCTAGGGCGGCAAAAATCCTTGCACCGGCCCTGCCTGGGTGTGCAATGTGGATGCTGGGGTAAGTCCTGGGTCTGCAATGTGGGTAATGGTGCATGTGCTGGGGTAAGTCCTATGTCTGCAAGGTGGGTGCTGGGGTAAATCCTGGGTGTGAAATGTGGATGATGGGGCATGTCCTGATTGTGCAATGTGTGTGATGTGGTATGTCGTGGGTCTGCAATGTGGGAGATGGTGCACGTACGGGGCATGCATTGTGGGTGATGGTACATGCCCTTAATGTGTGCAGTGTGGGTACTGAAGCAAGTCCTGGGGTGCTGTTTTATGCCCTGGTTCTGCAATGTGGGAGATGGTGCATGTTCTGGGTGTGCACTGTGGGTGATGGTACATGTCCTGAGTGTGCAGTGTGGGTAATGAAGCAAGTCCTGGGGGTGCTGTGGTATGTCCTGGTTCTGCAATGTGGGTGCTGTGGCATGTCCTGTGTGCGCAATGTGGGAGGGGAGGGGGATCTGAAATTAGTCGTACCTAAAGCACAAAACCAAAATACACCACTGCATTTCACTCTTGCTATTAATACCTGATTTTTGCAGTTCACTTTAAGTGGAAACTATTGTAGAAGTTATTTTTCATAAAAAAATAAAATGTAACAATGGTTGTAACCAAAAGTTCCACACAGACTATAATAAAGCACACATGCAACTTTAAACCACTAGAAATAGAAATGTACACAGCAGAGATAACAGAATACTTAATCATTTGGCACATTCCAGTTAATTTTTAACCAGTTACCCCTGACATACCAATATATAAGCAGAGTGGTTACTTTCTTATAGTTTTTTTTTTTTTTTTTTTTTTAACAAAATACTTTTATGGACCCATCACACTGTGTGGGGCATTATTTCCTTTTAAACATACACTTCCTGGGATGACAAAAATAGTTTAGATTTTTTTTTTTTTTTACATGAACAATCATAAGGCAAGCAGCCTGTGACATTTGGGCTGGTGGTGATCTCCCCCTAGCTGTGTTTACACAGTTGTCTCCATTCATTCAGTGAAAGAAATCACTTCCCCAATGGTAGCTGATAAAAGGCTTCCAGCTCCTGCGGTGGAGTGACACAGTCAAATTCCTATTCCCAGCCTTAAAAAAACTCCTCTTCTTTTAAGGTTAGCCTGGAAAAAAGCATGCAACAACCCTACAGGAGTTCTCAAACTCTCAGCAGCTGTCATGTAGAGTCTCCGGAGAAATGATCTCAGCTCGGTCAGGAACACTTAGGATCTTATTCACATTGTTTTGTGCCTGGGTCCTTAGGATCTGGGGTGGGAGACGCCCAAAAAGCAGGAGGAATACACTTCTTCTATGTATTGCTTGTGTGCTGTATGGTATATTTGTAGTCAGCAAAGTGGTTGGGTTGTTGCCACAGCACAAGGACTCAAAGAGTCCATCAAACAAAGTCCTTCACGATGCTGCCACCAAACAACCTGGAAGACACCTGGAGCAAGGCAACTTGGGAATGGTGAGCGAAATACTGGAAAGGGGTAATCTGAGCACCTCCTCTTCAGCAACCCTGAAACCAAATGTTGTGTACATCACCTTAAGATCCAAGAGGAGGAAACCAGCTAATATCAGGGGCACAGTGAAACCCAAGAAGAGGAGGAAATATGCTGCACAGGTGCAGTATGAACATAGCCAAGGTATTCTACAGGGCTTTAGAAGAGAAAGGGGTGAAAATGCCACCCAACAAAAAAACAGGACTAGAGGAATTTTTCTGCTGGCTGACCTAAGGGGGAATCCCAAAACACATCAAAGCAATATTAGAATCTACAGTGACAGTGCACCTCCTTGGTTTAGTGCTGAAGACATCAGGGCCATGAGGTTTTTAGCAGACTGTAGGATAAATCGAATTAAGCAGGTGCCTTCAAGTCATGGGGATTTGATCCTGTTTGAAAACCCGTCCAAGAAAAGGCCATCTTCACTGGCACCCATTTCTGCCTGCCAGGGAGTTTGCGGTCTTATTAAAAGACCCCTAGATATGAGCGAGGTATTTGCTTTCCATTTGGATCGGATCTTGGGGCTTAACAGGACACTGCCATCTGTAAGCAGAAAGTTTGAGTTCGTCCAAGGTAAGAGGATCTATTGTTCTACGTTAAAGTTAGCATAGAGTTTCCTGTGTTAAATACTGGACATGAAATACTAACGAATGTGTAATACTGTAACATTTTCCACAACCTCCAGTGTGGACTGCAACTTTAATAAACATAGGGATGTGAAACTAGTATGCTTCCTATATCTGAGAAAAAGCAAGCACAGCAAACAAGTTTGTAGGCATCAATGTAAAAACACGGAACTATTTTTACCAAATATACTCTACACTATCTTTAAATCTCAACCTTTGATTGTTCTGCAAGGCATGTCTCTCACCAACTTGGCAAACAAAGGGTTACAAATGTTATTTCCTTTGACGTCTACAAGGTATGTTCATATGCCAAAAATGATTTGTATATGGACATTTATTTGATATGCACATTTTTGTTGCCATTGACTAGTGGAAGGCACATGTAATTTTGTAGGAAAAAAATTGTATTTTAGTTATACCCTAAGCATAGTTCAAATTAATGTTGCTAATGTACTTAAACGGCAGTCTCCTACATAGTCTGAATATTTTCCCTATCAAAAATTACAGAACAATAAAATGTTATCCAATTAAACTGAGCAGTTTGTTGGCAGATGTTAAACTTCAAAGGTCATCCCAACAGCAAATACAATGGTGATATAAAACCTCTATAGTAGAATATGTCAAGCCCTGCACCAAATCATTTGTTAATCATGTCAAATTGTGCTCCATTTACATGTTTGTCCTGCTATATTTATAGAGTCTGCAGTCAAAGACAAGGAGTGTGTAATGGTAGGCTAGCTGCCTTTGAAGTCATAGCAACTAAAATAGATTCTTAAATGTTTGTGTGCTGTTTGATCTGTTTCAAAAACTTAAAAACAGAAAGTAAATTTATATATTTGAGATGGATGCATGGGTTGTATGAACCTGGGCAGGGAGTGGTATGGTTATAAATTAATGATCTTGGAGAAACCTGGATTGCTTATTTATTTCTATTTTCTGCTTTTTGGCAGTCTTACCCTTTACATTAATTTAAAAATCTACAAACACACATCTAAACAAATTCGTTGTTGCCAGTTTCCTATAATTACATATTACAGATTGAACACAACTACAATGGACATCCAGTTAAACCTAGTACCAATAGGTTTTGATCCAGAATAAAATGAAAAAACTAACCCCAGTGATATTCTTCCCAATTTTGTCTCAATTGTATATATTATCAGTGTATGTTTATTGTTTAATTAAATTGTTCATTTACGATTTCTACCTGCATTGTACTTCTGTTTGTTACTGTATTTCTTCAACTGCTAGCACCATTATCAAGTCACCTATTCTCTGGAGTTGTGGGGACAACTCTGAATGGTGAACATAGCAGCTCTTTTTCTTACATCTTTTTCTTTCCCCTCCCTTCTGGAGCATGTCATCTACTTACCATTATAAAACGTTATGCCCGTACTTGCTGTGGTGTACAACGAGACAAGTTACCTGACAAGGCACACATTTTTTTTATTAATTGACCAAAATGCTCATGTTAATAGTGCCTTGTACATCTCAACGGCCCTAACTGTAAGAAATGTTATGCTTCACGTAAGATATTTTTGTTAAAGCGCAATGCTTCCTTGTCATCTGTAATATTTAATGTAAAAAGATAGTGTGTAATGTAGAACAGGGGCATTCAATGTGCGGCCCATCTGACAGGAATGTGCGCCCACCTGACTTAACTACATATATTCTCATAAGCCTTATCAAGGTGCAATTTTGTTAATTTAAACGGTTTGCTTCTGTATTATTAATACAATAACCAAAGATTTTTCTGTGTATAACAAGCTATTCTTTACTATTAATGTAAAGTAAGATAATTCAATTTTCGGACCTGTTTTTTTGATGCCCTTCTGTTGGCAGAATTTCAACCCAATGCCTAAGTTAGGAGAAAATGGGCCAGTTTCAATGTTGCAAAATATCACTTTTTACTGTTTTTTAACTCAAATTCTTCTATTGCAGTCTATCGGATTCAGTATTATGAGATAAATTTACTCAGGTCATTGAATAGACCCCAGTGTGTTTTAAATGTGTCTGTGGGGGTCTCCTTTTTATGACATCACCTGTAGCTTGATATGAAAATTACACATTTCAATTGAAAACAAGTTCATTTGCTTATCAAGCCACAGGTGATGTTAAAAGCAGGAAACCCCACAGACACATTTAAAAGCCATTTTCTTGCTAAATTAGGCATTTGCTTGCAGTTTTGCCAACACAATGTATAGATCATTTAAACTCTTTTTAGATCTCTAGGTTCACATTATACACAATGTTTAGGTAATACTCTCTCCGGCAGTGGTTTTCAGCACCACGGCTGGACAATATGCCATAAGATACAATCCTCATTGTTATTAATCGATATTAATTGTTTGTAAATTCATGTATATGTGTTCCGTAGCGCCTGTATGACTTAGACTGCTGTGGACAAATGTGTCCAACGTCATGCGTCAATTGTTTTGGCTTGTCCTTGTATTATGTGTTGCTTAATTGCTTTTACAGTCCAAGGAACGAATAAAAAATTTATATATTGTTTTATCTCTGAAATGTACCCTGGCATCATCTTACTGGATTTTTAGTTGGCACTGTGTATTTCTATATTGTCAAATACAAAAGTGTGAGGATGTGCATACATAAACTACTTAGCTCACCTGGATTTTGCTTGTATAGGGATTAAAAAATGGAGAAGGGAAACACAAGAACAAGAGGGTACATGATAGTGTAGATGGTTTAACCAAGATGTTATATCCACTCCCCAATAGGTTACAACTCACTTGGCAGTGAGCCATTATACCTGGCTCATGGAATTACAGCACCAATCAGAAGCACAAATGTTAAACCACAAGGAGAGAGATGCAGCTTCACCTCGAAAACAGTATGTCATATCGAACAACAGGAAAGGGAAGAGGGAGTAGGCCAAGGGTTATTGATATAGCCAAACATTTTAATATGCACACATTAATATCTGCTTACAGTTATAATTGCAGAAATGAACCCAATGCACGTTAAAAACTTTCACTCCATGTGGATTGCAGTTTGTTACGGTCAGCATGGGCGAGATTGTCTCTCTCACACACTCTCTCTCTCTCTCTGTCTCACACACACATTCTGTCTCTCTCTCTCACACACACACTCTGTCTGTCTCTCTCTGTCTCTCACACACACTCCGTCTCTCTCTCTCTCACACACACTCCGTCTCTCTCACACACACACTTACGCAAACACCCTTACACACACACACCTAGACACCCTGACACACATTGAGACACTCACACACCGTCACACTTACAAGCAGTGGTGTATCTTGATTTTGTGCTGCCCTAGGCAGACAAAATCCGGGCACCCCCCTACCCAAGCTGCACACCCACGTTACACACCTAAGACATGCCCCATCATTCAGACTCACATCAAGCTTACACTCCCATCACACTCAGTCACACACTCCTACTCCCATCACACTCAGTCACACACTCCTACTCCCATCACGCACACTCTGACTCCCATCACACTCAGTCACACACACTGTCTCCCATCACACACACTCTGACTCCCATCACACTCAGTCACACACACTGTCTCCCATCACACACAGGTCACACACACTGTCTCCCATCACACTCAGTCACACACAGTCTCTCATCACGCTCAGTCACACAAGCTGTTTCCCATCACACACACTCTGACTCCCATCACACTCATTCACACACACTGTCTCCAATCACACACACTCTGACTCCCATCACACTCATTCACACACACTGTCTCCCATCACACACACTCTGACTCCCATCACACTCAGTCACACACACTGTCTCCAATCACACACACTCTGACTCCCATCACACTCAGTCACACACACTGTCTCCCATCACACACACTCTGACTCCCATCACACTCATTCACACACACTGTCTCCAATCACACACACTGACTCCCATCACACTCATTCACACACACTGTCTCCCATCACACACACTCTGACTCCCATCACACTCAGTCACACACACTGTCTCCAATCACACACACTCTGACTCCCATCACACTCAGTCACACACACTGTCTCCCATCACACACACTCTGATTCCCATCCCACTCATTCACACACACTGTCTCCAATCACACACACTCTGACTCCCATCACACTCAGTCACACACACTGTCTCCCATCACACTCAGTCACACACACTGTCTCCCATCACACACACTCTGACTCCCATCACACTCATTCACACACACTGTCTCCAATCACACACACACACACACACACACACACACACACACACACACACACATCCCATCAGCACTTACCTTTCCCTGGCAGGCAGGCAGCATGGTCCCTCCATGCTGCCTGTTCGGCTTCCCGGCGATTGTGCCGACAGGTCACGTGACCGGGCGCGCGTATGACGTCAGCGCGCCCGTCACGTGACCTGTCGGCACTTCCGTGTCGGCACACTGCACGGGGAGCCGAACAGGCAGCACGGAGGTTTCTCTGTGCTGCCTGTTCGGCTCCCCGTGCAGCCTGGCAGGCAGAGCGATGGTGAGGGGGGATCTTCCGATCCCTTCTCACCTCCGTCTCTGCCTGCAAGCGCGGTGGGGTTTTTTTTTTTTTTTTTTTAAAGGGCCGGATTTTTTTTTTTTTTTTTTTTTTTATTTTTTTTTTTCAGTGCTGGGGGACGCTGCCGCCCCCCAAAATTTGCCGCCATAGGCATCCGCCTAGGATGCCTCGCGGTAAATACAGCACTGCTTACAAGCAGACACTTACACACATTTCTTCTATTTTTTTATCCATAAAAAAACAAAACATTATACTGTTGGTCCTCCGCCCTGCTTAGTTTTCTTTATTTGCAGGGAGGAGGATGTTTCTCTAGCACCAGGATACCTCCATTTGGGTTCTTCGTGCAGTCAATCACAGAGTGCGATGGGGCAGAGCTTGCACCCATTGTGCTGTGATCAGGAGGTGCATTTACCGCAGGCACTCACTTGCGGGCCGCACCTCGAGGAGGAGGTGTTAGGGACTGAGCTCCCTATAGCGCCTCTCCTCACATGCGCCCAGGATCGGCTCTCATCCACGTGAGAGCTTAAACCTCTGATTCCAGGACCATGTCCTGGAAGGAGGAAAGCTCAACATGCGAGATTAAAAAAGTTACACTGATAGACCTGGAGTCTCGGGGCTAAAGTATATTTTAGACCCAGAATCTCCATTCAGGGCGATGCAGAGGGGATTTTGGGCAATAGCCCTGGTAGCCCCCTAACGACGCCACTGCCCAAATGCCCACAAAAGGTGAGTAATTCTCCTTCCAATTGTGGTTGTAAAAGTTTAACTTAGCTATGAGCAGGGCCGTTTTAAGACACTAGGGGGCCCTGGGCAAAGTCTTTAGCAGGGCCCCCCTCCACCCAATTTTTCTAAAGTCGCATTGTAAAAAACTGTGTGTAAATGTAAACTTTTCAATGTTATATGCAACTATTTTCATATCACATTCAACTATTTGTATATGTAATGAAAATGTTATTGAAAAATTGCATTCCTTTTTTTTATTCCTTTTTCTGCACCCACATTGCACCTAAAGGACTTAACACAGCACCATACAGTACCCACAGCACTTACCATGCACCTATATTGCACCCACACTGCACCCACACAATTTTACATGCCACAGTATCAATTTGCCCCACAGAACGTACCACAGTGTCACTTTGTCCCACAGAACTGCCCCTGAAGAACAAGCCACAGTGTTTCTTTCCCCCATAGTACATGTTATTTTGCCCCACAGAGCATACCACAGCATCACTTTTCCAATTAAAATAAGTCACTGTCAGGTAACAATTAACATCCCACTCTTCACCCCCCTCCCCCAATACTCCCTCCCGGCTGTTCCGTGTTACCGGTCTTCTACAGTCACCGAATATGACGTACTGTTATATCCGGTGGCAATGATTTTTTTTTTGCTACTTTTTTCTTTTATTTTGGACTTTCTCCTGAAGTCGGTATTATATGCTTTCTCTTCATATTCTGTTTTTGCATATTGAAGAAACATCATAGTCTCCACTTCTTAGTTATAATAAATGAGATTTGTTTTATATAAATGTATAAAAAAAATGCACTATTTGTTGTTTTTGGCTTGTAATGTAACATTTTAAACTTTCATAGCTGTGTTCATTTATTCTGGTTAACTTTTTTTGTTATGTTAAATTTTAGGTAAGCTGTTCATTGATAATTTTATTTTATCTGATGAAGCTCATATTGCAGGGCAAAATGCGTTAGGTTTTTCTTATGAGAAACTTTCCTCAAAGATTTAAGTATCAAGTGAACAGATTATATTGTGTATTGTGTATGCCGGTATATTTATTAATTTATCTGTTTTTAACTGTTAAATTAAAATTGCTGTATTTTTTTTTTTGTATACTTGTATAATTATCTAAGGTGCCTGCACCATTTCATTGATTCCCTATTTTGGACCAGATCGTGTATATTGAGTAGGCCCTGTAATAAACTAGATGAAGTATATAGTAACAGAAGGATACATACGTAATTACATACTTTCAATCAATACTACTGAACTATATAATATATAGAATGTAATACTTAAGGAAAACAACATGTTCAATGGGATATTTTGAATGCCCCCATGTGCCACACTATATAATTGGCAAAGGAACAAGTATTCAGCTGTTCAAGCCTTAATTATGCAATGAAAATGACTAACCAAAGAACACTGTCAAAACATTATTTAATCAAAATTACACTTTTTATCAGAACACTCTTCCTTGTATTAAACAGAAAATATTTAGGAGAATAACATCATATTATCCTTTTTTCTGCAGCACTTATATGACATATTGGAGTTTAAAACATAAACCATTTGGCTGTAAAGTCAATTTGACATTACAATGCTTAACAGTTTTGTGCAATATACCATTTCACAAGATTATATGTAGTCCCCTCTTCTCAGGTACCATATGAACCTCCTCAAATACATTTCTTACAGTAGTTTAATTATTTTATGCATATTTAAATATGAATTTCTGCTTTTGCAAGCTGACCCCCACTCCATCTAAAGCTAGCTTACAATTATTTATTGATTTTTTCAGACTGTCTAATTGAGGATTGTAAATTTCTTTAAACTCTATAAAAATAATATATGTTTTGTATTAACAGTACAGTCTTCAAATAGTTATTTTGGACTGCCTTGCCATGTGATACAGCCATGATATATGTGCACTGCCACTGTCACTAGAGCTCTAACAGGACACTCATAAAATGTCATTGTACCATACATTGATTCCGTGCCATTGTGGGTAGGATTCTTCTCCATGGCGACAGGTCAATGTTTTTATTTCCATTGGCCTCTCTCTTCCCAGCCCAACACTGCTCGATTATATATGAAAAAAGTGAATGAAATCCATGGTAGTAAAATCTTCTGCATGTCCTGGTTTAAGGGGAAATCAGTAGTGACTGACTCTAACTGCACAATATATATGTTTTTAACTATATGTATAAATGTATGTTTAGAGTGGTTTACAATGCTGGCATTGCTTTATAATCAGGTGTGTAACTAAATATTTCCCATTGTACTTGCTCTCTCATAGCACTTTACAACTATTTTTAGTAAATTGTAAAATATTACTCAATTCACTAGATTGCAGGGCCCTGTTAGTACAGACCCCCACATTCATCAAGTCCCTAGACTGTGCACTGCAGGTGGCCTACTCTTTGGCACTGTGGCATTTATATGTGTGTGTCAATGACATAGAAATGTAAACATAAGTACATTTAAAAATAAAATGTCTTCTCTATTGTTGGTCTGGTGCTTAGAGATAAGGAGAAAGGTCACCCTAACATAGGATGAATGGGACTGCAGCATGGTGCAGGGTTCAGTAACAAGACCTCCTCCTCCTGTAGACGGTTCACTGCTGAAACGTTGGGGGGGCTGTTTTGGTGTGTCCTGGTCACTGCTCTCTGTTGCCTATTGCCTTTTGGTATTTTTTTTTACTTTTTGTATATTTTTTATTCTTCTTCACTATTTGTATGTGCTGGTATATTTGTATGGGGATTCATACTACTATTTACCATGTGTATATCATGTGGCTTATTATGTGCCCTACATGTTTACCATTTATAACTTTCTGTATATTTGAATTAATTTTTATACTGCTAGGTGTGCGACTACTGTCTGTATTTCAGTAGCCGGACCACCAACAATGGGCAGTTATACTGCAGTTTAATCAGTGTTTTACATATAATACTTATGATATATTAGATTGTGAGGTATTCCTTGGGATATTCTTTTGCTTTAATATTTTGTTTGAAAGATGACAGACATTTACTCCTGGTTGAGCTATGTTCATATTAATTACAATACTGAAGACAGTCCCTTTACAGACAAGAAAATACAGTCTCTCCTGCAATGTGATGGCTTTGGTTTTCACACCTTCCACTCAAAAAGCCCAATTCCCTTTCAATCCTACGTTTGGCTTAGTTGTTACCGACTAGAAATTTCTGTGTAAAATGGATTGGGTTAATACCGTGCCAGTCTAAATCACTGTGTACAGAAATGTAAAACATGTAGTGCTTTATTTGAGGCCTTTTTTGTTTCCTTTTTACTTGTAATCAAGATGAGTAAAGCACCCACAACAGCTTCTGATCTTTTTAAAGTAACAGATATTAAATGGTTATAATAGTCATGTCAACGATGATTTGTCAAAGCAAATGTGATCTGCATCCAAGGTGTCTTATTTACATTCAAAGAAGCATGTTATTGCTTTGCTACTGTATTACCGTATTGTCGCTCTGCATTAAGTGTGGGGCTTTAGTAGAAGAATACAATGTTCCTTGTTGTTCCATTTTTGGCCACCTTAGAGTTTCAAAAGAAAACCATTTTCCTTTTGATATGTTTTTACATCTTTTTGTTTCTTAATTTCTTTTGTTTTGTATCACTTTGCTGCAGCTACTTAAAAAAAAGAAATCATTTATCTGTTATTCCATGTGCAGTAAATGTTCCTTTTCTTTGTTTGAGAACAGCGTTATCCCTATCTCTCTGGATAATAGTAGGGATAAAACCAAAAGTGCCCAGCACAGTATTTTGTGGCAGTATCTGATGGTTTTGCTTACAATTATCTCTGGTCAGTTTCCTCAGGAAGGTGACTCACATTTAAAAATTGTCTGTTCTATTCTTATACTATTGTTTAATAACTCCCTTGCCACAGTAGTGGTATTTTGTCTGCAATTTGGAAAAGTAATTATTCCCATCTTGTTTTAGCTATCACAAGGCAGAAATAAACATTTGGATGTAATATTAAACAAACAAACTCTAAAAAAAAAAAAACATTTTCTATACATGTTAGATATAGTACTAAGCGGTGTGCATCCATTGTGTTTCCTGTGCATGGAAGGCATCAGTACTGTTCATTTTAGAGGAAACAAAGTATGCTCCATTACAGTCCTGTAAGCAACCCAATTTCAGTGATTGTTGAGACATAGGCTTCATTCAACAGATTCTCCGTGACCCACTTCAAATGTTTAAAGGCTGTCACAGCATTTTGGTTTACTACTCAGTATGATGGAAGTTGCTGTTAGGCTGTAATTCTCATAGCTCTCCATAAAGTTTCAGTTAGCAAATGATCCAGGGGATGTATTTATTACTGCACAGGAGATGGATGAGAGAAAAGTATTTGCCAGCTGGGTAGCTGGACATCCTGGGAACTGGCCATCCTGGGAACTCCACAGCTGTATTTCCTCCCTACTTGATGTCCATCATGGGTGTGTGAAGAAGGGAGATAATGAATTAGTTCCCCTTGTATCTAAAACACCAAGTAGAGACACATTTAGACATTTATATATTTAGCAATGGGCAGTGGCTATTCAACCGGCCACTGACACTGCTGGCTGTGCAGTTCATCTTAAGCCTCCAAAGGAACTGTAAAAGATGGAAAGCAATATTACCACAAAGGGCAAAACATCTACCTGGACACTGATAAGATAAAAGGCCTGTTAAGACAAGCGAAGGTGATTGTCACAAACAGATGAGGAGACAGGGTGTAGAAAACCATTTACTGTTTGTTGTGTTCCTTTCACCTCCATTACCTGGCAGAGTATGAAAGGTGCCCCATCATTTACATAGCCATGGAATTGTTATAGAAGATTAAAAAAGCAGGAATGACATGAATCAAGATGATGGGGTGTTATATAGTTTTACAATAATCAATTGAACTCTGAAATAGCATATGGGTGATAGGGGCATTGTGGAGGAGTAGAGGTATGTATAACATATAGTATAAGAATCTGTACCTTGCCTGTAGATAAGAAAGAATAGAGCAGGAGTCCTTAAAATGTAAGTTGATGGAAAGAAAACAGTTTGTATGTATTATATTGGAACAAGAGGTACCGAGAGGGTTTATATTTGTATTATAAATATATTTTTTTATGTTTTAAAATAGATACAAATGCTATGTTTTATGTTAGCCAACATGTCAGGTATTGTAATATTTCTAATGTAACAATGTGTATGTATGTAGATATAGTATTACAATATCTAAAATGTATACAAAGAACAAGAACGGTCTGCGCTTCTCACCCTAATAAAGTTGGTAACAAATGTAAAAACATAAATGAGAGGTTTTGGTTATATGAATTGTCCAAAGCATAATAAAGCTCACCTGCCACGTCAAGGCACACTCTCAATAGGGTGAAAAATTACCCTCACCTCCTCTATAGTGGGCACACAATGCAGGTTATACTACCAAACCCTTTTTAATGTGTCGGAGGAGGTGCAGTTTCCCTGCTAACATATAATATGTGTTTAAATATATTTGTGTAAGAATGTATACTACTTATGCATTCACATACACACCCAAAGGGATCTCCCACATGTTGCACTTTTAAACCTTATAATTAATAAAATCCCTACACACCCATGCTGCCTCTGAGATTAAAGACAATCACACCTGAGCTTCATGTGACAAGAAAGAAATCAATGAATCCAGGTGGTTCTACTGAATTGCCTTAGGTAATTGATTATTTTCTCTCTAGACACATACACATTTTACATACTAAATTATCATATTTGTCCTGAAAACAAATTGGGGATCTAGAAATTAGTAGAGGGCTGGCAACCTTTGGCCAAGGGGGCAAACACGCCTGGAGTCATCAGAGCCAGACACAGATAGACAGGCAGGACAGATACAGGCAGGACAGATATACTGATAAATAAGATATAGAGATTGATAGACAGACAAGATAATTGGATACACACTAAGGCCTAGGTGTTTAACTGTGGTCCTTCAGCTTTTTCTTGACTACAACTACCATCATTTCCTGGTGGGGAATTATGGGGTTTGTAGCTCTGCAGCAGCTGGAGGATCACAGTTGGATGCCTATATAGACACTATGGTATTTAGAAACGAAAAGTGGTGCAGCCGCAGCCCATTGAGCAAGGACAGAGAGCAGCCTGGGGGGGCAGTTACCACTATACCCACCTTGCCAGAACTCCCCTGCTTGCAATCGTGGACAAGTGAAAGGAATGATTAGGTGGAATTTAGGGAGGCAGAGAGATTGTCTGAAAGTTGAGAAAGGAGTCTTAGAATGTAAAGCCAATTATAGAACCACAGACTGCTTTTAGAATGAACAAACTTGTGTTTATCATTCTTGTCTTTTCTATAAAGTGTACACTAATTGTGATGTGTTCATAAACACTTAAATATGTTGTTTAAATGTAGGTGTCTTATATTGCTTTGAGGACACTACATACATAACAAACATACCAATTATTTAATCAAATAGGTATCCGTTCCTTGATAAATTACAAATATGGACCCATATAAACTGTAGATACTGCTAGGCAAATGTTAAGTTGCATTTGTGCAGTAATAATGGCCTATCTAGCAACCATGTTCCTCCCACTCAAACTATCACCCCCCCTCCCCATAAATTATGTATTGTATTCATTTTTATAATTGCCTTTTCATTGTTTTTTAGATGGTGTTCCATGTCCTGTTATTCTATGGGACTCATCTCTATCTTCAACAGACAACACCACACAATCATCCACCAAACTGAACTGGAGAACCTACCAACAGATCCTAAATCAGAATTGCTGGTTGAATGGCAAGGTTCCGAAAGCACAATCAGGCTGCAAAGAGATCCATCATCATGAATGGTCCAAGATGGCACTTTTTGATTTTCTTCTACAAGTATGCATATATTTATATAACTACATAATACAATTTTGTTTATCTGCTTGTGATGCCAAATAGATGATTATTTACTATTATTTTGGTTAGAAGTAGGTAACATTTTAACATCAACATTAACACTGGACAATAGGTTAACTTAGTAAAGATCATTGATATCTACCCTAATTCTCCAAATACTGAACAAAAATAGTTAACCACCACTTTCTAACCTCAAAGTAAAATACCCTTTGAAATAAATACCATCATACCATATAATTGTATATGGCATGATGCAGTGCAGATAGAGACCCTTGTTTTTACACAGGAACCTTAACTGGGTCACCATGCACTAGCAGAGAGAGGCCCCACTATTTGTTCAGACCACGATGAGCGATCAGATGAGTGGGGATGAGACACTGCCAGCATGTGTCAACCTCCTGACCCGCTCTTCCTCAGCTCTGATGCAGAGTCGAGAGTAAACCCGGTTTATCTCTAAACATACATATTGGGTTTAATGTCCTCTAAGGAATTAAGGGTTAAAAAAAAACCTTTTAGTTGTTTTTTAAATCGCTATTGCATGTTACAAAATATTCCTACTGCAATAGTAGCTCACCACCATGGTAACATAGTAACACACATGTTAAAAAAGAAAACAGTCTAAACAAGAACAAACAGTAAATATTTATTTACTGTTGATAGTGTGTGTCTATTTTGAAACGGCACCTTCAAAAACATTATTGTGTCATTGAATTCCATGTACTTACTCTTTTACTACATATTATATCTGTGAAGAAAGAATTTAGGGGATAAAAATAGACTCCTTTTGTGTCCATGCTATGTATGGAATGTAATATATAAATTCATGTGAGGATTATATTGACCCAAACATAGTACTCGCCTTTAGAAATAGTCTACTATGTGTCATAGTTTAGAATAGGCTTGCTTTTATCTTGGTGTTTTAACAGGTGTCTGCTTTTTATCTCTCAGACCAATGCAAACAACAAAGCAAAATCTTGTTGTAAAAAATGTATCTTTTTAATTCAAGGTCAAGAGGTAAAATCGAGATTTATAAGCGATCTCATGTTTTCTGTATTTTGTACATGGTTCTATATGTAAAAAAATACAGATTTTTATTTATTTATTTATTTTTTTACATTTTTGCCATTAAATATATATAATGGCAAAATTGTAAAAAAAGAAATCATAAACCAAAAATATATATAAGAGCAAGAAGGATGGACACTATAGTAGCTTAAAATACTTTAAACAAATAAAAGCAGTCAATTAATTACAGATTTTAATATATATATATATAAGTTTTTAACACTTGCTTCATCTTAGCAAGTAAGGGTTTAACAAAAGTTTAGTAAAAAAACTGATTCTTTTTATTTACTTTACATGATACTGATATGTTTGTACACTGTACTTAAATCTGACCTTTTAAAGCGACCTAATTATGTAAATCAGGTAAAGGGAGTTCAACTGGTAGATCTAATTTATCACAAATTTTTTTATCTAAAATTCCATTATGATCTTGAAACAAAGTATTTACAAAATGTTCTAGTCCCAACACCAGGTGATGCAAATACTATTTTCATTACTATTCATAAACTAAGAGGTAACTGGTATTCTCCAACTTACCCGTCTTTTCAGCTTAAATCATGAATTCTGAAGTTTACTTGTCAGTCTCCTTTGTTTTGTCTGCTCAGTGTTATGTTTGTGTATGTTTGTGTGCTTGTTTGACTTGTTCTTGAGATGCAGGCTACGTGTAAATGTGTGAGATTTTGGATCACATGCAGCATTCCTCAGCTTGTTGTTACATTCCAAGTGAGGAGCACAATACCTGTGCTCTCTAGCAAACCCAAAACAAAATACACTATTTTCATGTCTGTGACTGCAACATATTTCAGGATAATCACTATTGATTTATGCTGTCATACATCACGCATATCATAGGCAAACATAACACTGAACTACAGTTTAAATGGTAGTGATTTATTAACTAATGGATTATTGCTACTGTGTTATAGCCAAATAAAAGTCAACGCTTATAAATTCCATGTGTTTGCTTTAGACTAATATGCTAAAAACAGGATCAGGACATTTTCTAATAAATAACCTAGTAAATATCGATTTAAGTAAAATGATCTCAGTATGTTATTCCAAGTGCTATTAACATTTTTTTAATGACTGCATTGTTGATATTATCGCTGTATGAACTGAGGTTTGAAATTGTATGTTAGATATAAAAAATGAGAATCCCAATGAAGGAATATTTTGATGAGAGACTGTTTTTCTTCTTCAGTATCCCACTAAGCTAATGATTTGTTTTTTACGATTGGTTATTCAATACAAGTTGAGTATCCCTTATCCAAAATGCTTGGTCCAGAAGTATTTTGCATAATGGTTCATTTCAACTAACATATCATTTTCACCAATACGATATATTAAAGACTCTCAGCAGAGTAGTATCAATGCAAATACATTATAGAGCAAATAACTCACTTTTCCTGTGATGTAGCTGTGTCGTTGGAAACCTGCCATAGGTGCATCATGTCTACACACGTGCCATTGTATTACCTTTTGCGTGTGCGTGGGGGGACTGTCCTTGCTGCAGGCTGACGATAATTTATTGAAGTTGAATAAATTGCTGTGCACTTGCATTCTGTCAAGTGTGTATATGCAATGTGTGTAGGGTTGCCACCTTTTCTTCAACAAAATACCGGCCATGCTACGGTCCCCATAAACATTGGGGTCAAGCCAATTTTTACCGGCCTGCCGGTAAAATACCGGCCAGGTGGCAACCCTAAACGTGTGGCTAAATTCGAAAAGGTTTTTTGATAATGGATCATTTTGGATAACAGGTTTTTGGATAAGGGATACTCAACTTCCTATAATTTTCAGCTGCATTTGTCAGCTTAACCATCATAGGAAATTTAGTCTACAACATCCAGTGGTATATTTATGCTTTGTGCTACCCTAGGCCTGACTAAATGCATGCATACCCCAACTCCCATTGATCACACCACTTTCTTTTCAAGTTACACCCCTTCCTTACCTAACATTTTTCACTACACCAGTTTGTCTCCACATCCATTTGCACAGCACCAGATTACTACCTGGTGAACTAGTAGTGAGAGCCCAGATATCTGTGCAAGCAGAGCAAGGCAGTGAGGGAGGATGCACCACCAACAAGGGTAGCACTGACTCTACTGTCACCCCCTCCAGTCAGCTTCTTCCTCCCTTCAGTCTTCCAACCTAGGCATAGGTCCAAAAATAGAACACTCATAAAACCATTGCTCTCCTACTGTTGTGAACTTAATTTCCTATGATGCTCAGTCAACCACACCCTGACAGAGCATCATATGGAATATAGTCCACAGCAACTGCACCAATCCTAACTTTATTTGGGTGTGAGTCTGGTGGGCTTCCTGAACCATAACTCCCCCTTGCCTACCTGTGTTTGGATAGAAAAAGATGAACTTTAGCTCTAGTAGTCTAGGTGTAATAGTTATTATCAAATTTAATTTTTTTTGCCCATTTAGCTCTTCTATTGGAGAATACTGAAGTTGGCTTTGGGGCCCAGGGAAAATGGCCAGATTGCCCACTGGATAAAATAGCTCGAAGGGGGGACATACATCTTGCCATATGACTTTTTTATGGTAATGGTTATTGCAATATGTTCCATGTTGACTGTTTTTGTATGCATGGTATACTCTATATAACTCATGGAACAGTTAGTTCAGAAAGTATGTTTTGTGGTTGTGGAGACTGTTGAAAAAGGATTTTCCGAAATGACGAGGCAGTGATGATTTCTGTCTTGGCCTAAAAAGCTATATTTAGAAGTAACATCATAGTTTTGATGATGTCCAAGATAAACACAGCGTTGCCAGAGTGGCAGTCTGAAATGGTTAGGAAACTTGCTTTAGAAAGCTGCCAGATTAAAACTGTGCTGTGCCCAAAGCACAAGCATAAACTCACAAAAAAATGTTTTGTTAAGTCCCATTTATTTTCTGTTTTAATACTAGTGAACATTAGGGGGTTTACTCTACTCAAAGATTTTGTACCAGGTTATGGTTACCTGAGTAAGCCCCTAGATGATCATTAGATTAGAAAATTGACCAGTTTACATGTGCTATCGAGTTTTCAGAGTACTGGCATGTGTTTCAAACTCACAATAGACAATATAGGAAATATCAGGGACTTGTCCATTGTTTTCTATAATTTTATATGATACGTGTGCTATGTTATTTCTACACAGGTTTATAAGCGTCTTGACAGACAATGCTGTGGCTTCAGGCCTCGAAAAGAGGATTCATGTGTTCAACAAGGCCTAAACTTGAAATGTGATGATCCAGGAAATATTGATCTGACACACATCATTCAGAGGAGCCATGATCCAAGGCACTTGGTGTTCATCAGTAACAAAGGCTATTTTGACCGAAGTGAAGATAACCTTGATTTTAAATTGCTTAATGGAATAAAAGAGTAATAATATACTTTTACTAATAATCTAAAAATGTTTAATTGTTTGTAGTTGACCTAATTCTAGTTTTGCCTAGTTTAATTTACTGTTCTAGACAGTACAAGAACTGTAGAATCTAAAACAAGACTGTACTGAATGTGAGATATCTTTTATTTTCAAGTACATATATACAATACAGCAGGACTTGACAAATTAGGTTTAAATCTAGGAGCCAGCAGAAAAATCTAGAAGCCAGTGCCAAAAATCAGTCACAAAGAAGAATTCTGCTTGGTTTATAATCCATAAGCATATATAAATTACATACAGCTATATACAGACACTATTCACACTGACACATACACATACTCTGACACACCCATAATGCACAAGGCCATGCTGACAAACCCAGAATACACACACATGTACTGACACACAGTAACCTACACATGTGCTGACACATACATACTGACCACATACAAACTGTTCTGCTAAAAAACACATGCTGACACACACACATCCTGACACACATACACAAACATGCTGACACACACACACGTGCTGACAAATACTCACAAACACACATGGCCTCACACACACACACACATGCTGACACATTCACTCACACAAACTGATGCTGAGACATGATATATATACTTATAGTACATAGCAGAAGTTCAGTAAAGCAGAGGGTCCATCACTGCATTGGGGACAGGGCAGCTTCCACGTTTCTCTCCTTTAGATCCTGGCATTTGAAGCATGGTGGGGTCAGAGAGCCTCCCATTTTGTCTCCATCCTCCTAAAGCATAGCAGTATTGCTTGTAAGAAGCTCCCTTTCGCTCCTCAAAGGCGTTTCCCACTGCCGCAGCATGGTCTGGTGAGCAGGAGGAACATGAAGTGGGAAAGTGGGGAGGTCAAATCTTCCGGCTGCTGACTGCTGTTTGTCAGTATAACAGCATGATCACTCTGTTCAAAGCATGTTCTGGATGCCACGAGCCAGATTGTAGAGACCATGGTGCCCTGGGTTGTGGTATTTGCCGAGCCCTACAATACAGAAATACCATAGTTGCCAGCAGGCCCGGACTGGGACAAAAAATAGGCCCGGGCATTTAAGACTGAGCAGCCCATTTTTATTTTAATATGCCAGGATATTGCCCCCAATATGCCAGGATATTGCCCCCAATATGCCATGTAATATGCCAGGATATTGCCCCCAATATGCCAGGATATTGCCCCCAATATGCCATGTTATATGCCAGGATATTGCCCCCAATAAACCATGTTATATGCCAGGATATTGCCCCCAATATGCCAGGATATTGCCCCCAATATGCCATGTTATATGCCAGGATATTGCCCCCAATAAACCATGTTATATGCCAGGATATTGCCCCCAATATGCCAGGATATTGCCTCCAATATGCCATGTTATATGCCAGGATATTGCCCCCAATAAACCATGTCATATGCCAGGATATTGCCCCCAATATGCCAGGATATTGCCCCCAATATGCCATGTTATATGCCAGGATATTGCCCCCAATATGCCATGTTATATGCCCCCAATAAACCATGTTATATGCCATAATATTGCCCCCAATATGCCATGTAATATGCCAAGATATTGCCCCCAATATGCCATGTTATATGCCAGGATATTGCCCCCAATATGCCATGTAATATGCCAAGATATTGCCCCCAATATGCCATGTTATATGCCAGGATATTGCCCCCAATAAACCATGTTATATGCCAGGATATTGCCCCCAATATGCCATGTAATATGCCAAGATATTGCCCCCAATATGCCATGTTATATGCCAGGATATTGCCCCCAATAAACCATGTTATATGCCAGGATATTGCCCCCAATATGCCATGTTATATGCCAGGATATTGCCCCCAATATGCCAGGATATTGCCCCCAATAAACCATGTTATATGCCAGACTATTGCCCCCAATATGCCGTGTAATATGCCAAGATATTGCCCCCAATATGCCATGTTATATGCCAGGATATTGCCCCCAATATGCCATGTAATATGCCAAGATATTGCCCCCAATATGCCATGTTATATGCCAGGATATTGCCCCCAATAAACCATGTTATATGCCAGGATATTGCCCCCAATATGCCATGTAATATGCCAAGATATTGCCCCCAATATGCCATGTTATATGCCAGGATATTGCCCCCAATATGCCATGTAATATGCCAAGATATTGCCCCCAATATGCCATGTTATATGCCAGGATATTGCCCCCAATAAATCATGTTATATGCCAGAATATTGCCCCCAATATGCCATGTATTATGCCAGGATATTGCCCCCAATATGCCATGTTATTGCCCCCAATATGCCATGTATTATGCCAGGATATTGCCCCCAATATGCCATGTTATTGCCCCCAATATGCCATGTATTATGCCAGGATATTGCCCCCAATATGCCATGTATTATGCCAGGATATTGCCCCCAATATGCCAGATATTGCCCCCAATATGCCATGTATTATGCCAGGATATTGCCCCCAATATGCCAGGATATTGCCCCCAATATGCCATGTTATATGCCAGGATATTGCCCATATATTATGCTCGTTATGCCACCCACCTCCCCCCCTTCCCCAGACCCCAGTACTTACCTCGTTCCTGCTCTGTCCCCCGGTGCTCTGAAGCTGCGTGGCTGTGAGGGAAGCGTTGTGAGCTTCACTCCAGCCGCGCGGAACAATAAAGTTTGTTTGAAAAAAAAGTTCCAACACACTTTATTGACCGCGCGGCTGGAGGGAAGCTCACAACGCTTCCCTCGCAGCCACGCAGCTTCAGAGCACCGGGGGACAGAGCAGGAAAAAACGAGGTAAGTTTTTTTTTTTGCTCTGCTGGGATCTTCCCCGCCGGCCTTGGCCCATGGCCACCGCGGCCCACCGGGCATTTGCCCGGTGTGCCCGATGGCCAGTCCGGGCCTGGTTGCCAGCACACCCAGATATGACAGAACAACCACTTTTTTGCATTTCTGTCCAGTGGTGTATCTTGATTTTGTGCTGCCCTAGGCAGACAAAATCCGGGCACCCCCCTACCCAAGCTGCACACCCACCTTACACACCTAAGACATGCCCCATCATTCAGACTCACATCAAGCTCATACTCCCATCACACACACACTCCCATCACACTCAGTCACACACTCCTACTCCCATCACACTCAGTCACACACTCCTACTCCCATCACACACACTCTGACTCCCATCACACTCAGTCACACACACACACACACACACACACACTCTGACTCCCATCACACTCAGTCACACACTCCTACTCCCATCACACACACTCTGACTCCCATCACACTCAGTCACACACACACACACACACACTGACTCCCATCACACTCAGTCACACACACACACACACACACACACACCCTGACTCCCATCACACTCAGTCACACACTGTCTCCCATCACACACACTCTGACTCCCATCACACTCAGTCACACACACTGTCTCCCATCACACTCAGTCTGACTCCCATCACACTCAGTCACACACACACACACACACACACACACACACACACACACAGTCTCCCATCAACACTTACCTTTCCCTGGCAGGCAGGCAGCATGGTCCCTCCATGCTGCCTGTTCGGCTTCCCGGCGATTGTGCCGACAGGTCACGTGACCGGGCGCGCGTATGACGTCAGCGCGCCGGTCACGTGACTGTCTGCACTTCCGTGTCGGCACACTGCACGGGGAGCCGAACAGGCAGCACAGAGGTTTCTCTGTGCTGCCTGTTCGGCTCCCCGTGCAGCCTGGCAGGCAGAGCGATGGTGAGGGGGGATCTTCCGATCCCCTCTCACCTCCGTCTCTGCCTGCAAGCGCGGTCTATTTTTTTAAAGGGCCGCCTTTAAAAAAAAAAAAAAAAAAAAAAAAATTTTTTTTTTTTCCCCAGTGCTGGAGGGCGCTGCCGCCCCCCAAAATTTGCTGCCCTAGGCATCCGCCTAGGATGCCTCGCGGTAAATACAGCACTGTTTCTGTCCCATCAGATGGAGAGTCTATAATGGCACGAGGGCAGTATATATACGGTGAACTGGTAGCATTGCATTTAAACAACATAATATATGTTTAGACATACATAGTCTAAATATGAAGAAGTGAGCTGATCAGGCTGGAACTCTGTATCACCGCAGTACACAACATCACATGACATCACATAATCTAACATAACCCTTCCCCATTTTGGCTTCACTTTTGCCATGTCCTGTAACCCAGTGGTGGGATGTATCTAACTGTAATTAAGTATTTTAAAATAACTTCAACTATTAATTACTTTTTTTTCTTTACAGGTTCCCTGAGTCCGCAGTTTCTGTATTAAAAAACCATAGACTAAGAGAAAAACTCCTCCAATCATTCTTCCTGGACAAAGTATTCTGGGAAAGTCAAAGAGGACGTCAAGGGATTGAAAAGTTAATTGACGTAATAGAAAGAAGGGCCAAAATCTTACTGACTTACATCAATGCCCATGGAATTAAAGTCATACCTATGAACGACTGAAGTATTCTCAGGACATGAGCAAGTGAAAAACATTGCACAATTTACTTGAAATAGCTCAAAATAGAGTTAAGATATACTTTTAGCACTTGAGCAAATAAAGAGCATTATTTCAGAAATTATGCAGAGTGCACAATTTTGGTGGTGTTACTCGTAAGTATATGAAGACACTGTTTGTTTTCCTCAGTTTTACCAAATGAGTAGTTTTTAGGGGAATGATAGCTTGTTGGATGTGGGATCCTGCAGTGTATTGGAAATTGCACATTCCAATTCACCCTAAGTATTGGCGCGTTCCATGCTTGTGAATTTATAGCAAAGTGGTGCAAAAAAGTTGTTTCATTTCATATAGTAGACATGTATGTTTGTTAATTCTCTACAATACCAGGATGCACACTTTTGTTTACTATAATCTATCTCATTTTGAAATTAAAAACTTTATTGCAATATAGATAGACAGCCACACAGCAATACAATATGCATCTATGCATCTTTATTTTGGAAGCTGGAAACAATATCAGGGACAATTACTCACAAAGTCAGTGAAAGAGAATTAGAAAGCTAAGGAGAAAAAAAAAGGACAAAAAGTGTTGACATGAAGGAAAAGCAGTAATTTTTATGTTGTTGTTGTAGCTTACCTTATTTTCCAATCCAGTGTTGAATGCTAATTTATCAGTGGATTCCTATATTAATGTTTTTAATTGCATAATATATTTGTTTAAAAATAGGACCAAAGTATATCATAATATATTTATATGTACTTCTTTACTTTTTCATTTTCAAATGTACTTGGCCATAGCATTATTAACAATGAAAGCAGTATAACAATTTCACAATTATATTACAGCTGTGATACATTTTGGAACGCACTAATACAATCCAAATGTTCAGCAATTTGTGCTTTTTGTAATTTATAGCATGTTTAAAGCAGAAGGGAATCTCATCTGTTTTTCATTATTATTATTATTTGAATGCAACTGCCTTTAAACATCAAGCCCCTGAGCAACACACTTTCTGATTGGGTTAGCCTGGCAGAACTAGCACTAAACAAGTGCTTTAAGTCTCACAACCAAAAGGTTCTAAAAGAGGAGGGGAAAATAAATAGAAAAGCACTGAAGTATATAAACCCAGATTGAACTGTTTGTAGAACAGGCAGACTATGATAGATGTGGTCTGTGGTACAGATTGTTTTATCATAACACACAAATCTATTTAATATTTTTAAATGATTTTCTATCTGTGATACCACAACAAGCAAAGAAGCACAGCACAAACACAGATTTTGGTCTATTGACTAAAACATGCATTGGGCAGAGACAACCCTGGTGAAAAGATGGCCTTGCATAATGCATTGTTAAAGAGTGAGATTTTTTTAATATTGTAACTATGGGATTTTTTCATTAAAAGATTGAATTGACAAGGGACTTTCAAACTTAAAAATTAAAGTACTAGATACATACACTGCGCTTCTGTGGGATTGAAGGAGTAGCTCCAAGACAAACTAGTGTTCCAATACTAGTAAAAATGTACAAAAACCTTAAAAATGTGAATCAGTATGCTTATCCCAACACTTTGCACACATGGGTTACCCTATGAAACAAGGTAATCTCTCCTCCAAGTATTATATAAAGGAAAAAAACATATAAAATAATATAGTGTAGTATATCTCATTGGAAATAATGGATATACAAAGGGAGTAAAGCTTATCAACTGAGGCTTTTTCAAGTGCCCCCTTGTCTCTCTGTGATCCTGTTTAAATACTTATCTTCCAATAATGATTTTTAGTCTTGGAGATATTGGAAGGAGAGTATTTAAACAGGATCATGGAGAGACAGGATCAGAATGGGAGTGTGAAGTTTCAGACCTACAGTGGAGGTGTTTCATCTATAGATCCCACATGCACTCCCTGGTGCTGTTTATACTGAGTAGGTTACTGCTTAGTAAGATTTGAGTTGATAATCTTTACTGCCATTGTATATCCATAATTACTGAGATATACTACACTATAATATTTTATATGTTTTTTTTCCCCCTTTGTATAATACCTGGAGGAGAGATTACCTCATTTTATAGGGTAACCCAGGTGTGTAAAGTGTTGGGATAAACACATTGATTGACATTTTTAAGGTTTTTAAAATCAAAGTAGCCAAGTTGGAAAAAACATCCTATTCAGTTGAATTAGAGCATTTTTCCAACACAGCTACTTTGATCTTGAGTTTGAATTTCCCTGTTCGATTCCCTACAATTCCCTCTTTGATGATTAAAGCCCTCTGTTTTATCCATGACCAGTCGAAATTTTTGAGTAGGAGGAATTTAGCAAGATTGACCTTTGCACCATGTATAGATAGTTCAGGTAAAATGCTCCGGTCACCTCAACTCACCTTTTAGTGACTTAGTTATGTTATTTGTGTACTAAAGTACATTATATCCTGTAAGGAAGCCATACAATATTTATTTACGTATGTGATTTTTCTGTCTTGCATTTTTTTACAAACATATATTCTATTCCAATTTTTGATCCTCCAGTTTATATTTGTTTCATGTATGGGGTAAAACAGAGTTTTTTTTTAGTTAGCATTTCAAAATTATAATGTTTACAATTCACAAAAGGCAGAAATTTGCACATCAAGTTTAATCCTATTCAGTAACTTTATCATCAAGACTTCATTCAATGTAAGTTTAGATTATATGTATATATATATAAACAACACTACTATAGACATTGAAATATATATAAAAGTGTCTTGGGGCTTATTTACTTTTACTGTCACTGATCCAAGAAGTCGGCATTGCACTCTGGGGGTTTGCCATATGATGGTGACCATGATTTCAATTCTAAAAGACTTTCAGAACATGGCTTTGATTTAAAATGTGACACTTTATTTTTTCTGAATCTTTTTGTCACTCTTTACCTATATTCTCTTAAAAAAAGGCTTCCTGTATCAGTAAAAGATACAATAGACAAGTTTATTACACATTAGGACATATGTTAAGGTTCTACAGGATAAATATACATTGAGGCAAGACTGGTCCTTTAAAGGGACTCCCTTACCTATCAATTATATGTACTGAGAAACTAGAGAATATAGAAGCATATCTCTATTGTATTCGAAAAATTGTAAGCAAATGGTTAGATTAACAGTTATTAAACATGTTTGTGGTGTCTTGTTTATTGAGCTGCAACTTACAAATTTCCCTTTGAAACTAGTTAATTCACATATCAACGTGTCATAAATAGGAGACACTACTAACACATTTTTTTTACTCTATTAATTTCATTGCAATGTTTGTTAATTGGTACATCACAGTACAACTAATGTTTAAGTGACGGTATCTCTTGAAAGCTTTGATAATACACAGCACAAATTGTAGATCATGTATAATGTAGAACAACAATGTGAAATCATGCCAGTGTGTATTGTTTGTACACATGGAAAAAAATAATAAAACATATAATGTAAATGTATTGTTATTGTAATGCAGTTTTGTCTTTTTCCTAATTAAACTGTGGATGATGAATGATACAAGTGGCTAGTTTGTCACTTATTTTATTTCACACTAAATCTAAAACTGTTGATTCTTGTATCATATATAGTAGTATGTGATACGAAATATGAAATCATCTTTTTTTCCTGTGTTTGTTTCAGAGATGGGCAAAGTGTCTGTACAAGGACACCTGTGTCCATAGCAATGTCTGAGAAAGTCCATAGAAAATCAGTAGATTTCCCAATATAAGGTCCAATGTATATCCAAACCTGATTTGGTTCCTGTCTGTTGTTCCCACATATATCCAATACAGTCTTATGAAGCATGCACATTTTAGCCAATGTTTGTTGGACTTTGCTTAAAGAACTTAGTGGATTTCACTTATATCTACCCTGCTTAATGATATTCAATGTATTCTTTCCATGTACAATCTATTTGTTACAATTAGAAGGATCTTCTGTAACAGCATGCTTCCTTTTTACACATCTCATTTATTTCATCCAGTAAGTTTACCTGTCAAGGAAATAATGATATGTTATGTCTTCAATCAGTCTTATTTAGACTAAGATAAAATAACCACCATATTCTACAATTCTAGTTACTAAGAGTGGTGTAACAAAGTGTCTACTCAATAAAGAGAGAATTACAGAGAATCGGGATGAGAATTTCAAACTTTAGACCAATGTAGCTAAGTTGGAAAAATTCTCCAGTGCAGCTCAATGGGTGAAACTTCCCAACACAGCTATTTTGGCCTTAAGTTTGAAATTCCCATCTCGGTTCCTTATAATTCCATCTTTATATAGATCCTTTGATGTTGAATTAATATTAATACGTAGAACACATGCATAACAGACTGATGGATATCAGGTAACTGATGCAAAAGTAAAAGCTGACTAAAATTATGAGTGTGGTAGTTCTAGATCAGCTGGAAAGTTCCAGGTCAATTCAATGTATTGTAGTAGAGTAAATATTATTACACAAAAATAATTATTAAAGTTTTATTTTAACAAATAGAAATACAATATTACATAGCAATTAAACCTTAAACATAAATTAAAGATTGGTGTCCTCATCCAATATGCTGGAACAGGCAACTTCCTTATGAATCTGCAGCATGTTCTGTACTGCCTCTTCTATTCCAGCACTGATATCATGTTTAATTCCTCTGTGGCTCTGGAGCCTGCCCTCTTCTCATTTTATGGCTACTACTTACTACTTTACTGTAAGTGACCTGACTGTTTAATAATAACCAATCATATTCACTCCTACTTCACTGTTCACATTTGCCTTCCCATTCACATTTTCCTTTGCAATCTCATTCACATATACTTTCCTCCCTCTCAGTTTACGTGACGAAAACACCACTAGGAGAAGAAGCTCCACATAATGATTTCTCCACAATGTTTTTTTTCCTTTTGTTTGGAATATGGGACATCATTTGAATGGTTCTTCACAAAAATATGTGACTTAACACATTTAAACATAGTCTCTCTCATATTCTTAGGTGCTCTCTGAAAGAGTGAAGGGACAGGCTACATACAGAACCTTGACAAGGCCTATAAGAGGCTGAAACATATGTTAGTGGTTGATGTGTCCTTCATGCAGAGACAGATTCTCTGATAATCTAGACTCCATTTTGTAGGTGAGATTAGTCTGAGATGGTCTTGGATATTCTATGTGTGTAATGAGACAAGTGAGTAGATATAGTCAGCTGATCCTGAGTGGACACTTTCCCACGCTGAAGATGATGTAGTTCCATTCTAGCTGAGCTTATTTAACACATGGATTTGTTTTTTTAAATACATAGAGTTTACCTGAGCCTTTTTCCATTCCTAGTTTCTTCAGATGCAAAATGTTCATGTAGGTTTGCCATTGCGATAATAGCTGCGTTCTTTTCAACCCAACACACTTTCTTCTCATTCCTGAAATGCCAAGCTTTCTGAAGCAGGGTCTGATACACTGCACAGTTTTGAGTGGGCGCCAAAAGAAGCTATTGAAGTTGTGAGAAAAATAACTGTAAAACAATGCTTTATCTGAAGAATCCATGGCTAAATGGAATTTATATTCTTAAACAGGAAATACATTACCCTAGAGATCACACATTTTTCAATAACTAAAAGCCATATAGCATAAGAACTGATCCTAATTGAGGAAGGTAACACATTCTGAAAATTTTTTTTTTTACTTCTGGAACTGCTGTGAATAATAAGCATTAGCATGGTTTTGTTTAAATTCCTGTTAATGATCAGCCATTGTTACAGTTAAAAAAATAAACCCAAGCCAGCATGAGTTAGAATATTAACAAACTGTGTCATTTTTGCCTATCCTTGCAAAAATTTTACATACACTATTGTCTTCCACCCTGATTAAACACAGACCATACACTTAAAGAACACATTGTTCTTTCAATAGCAGTTACTCATAACCAGAGGAAATATAACTCATGCTTTTTTTGCAATCATGCACTTAAATAAATGAATTTTAAGTTAAAATGATGACATGTTTAGTGCATTGTGTTCTAGTTAATTGAAATTACTGTTTATGATTGGTTTTCTTTCATATTTAAACTGTGAATGTTAAATTAACATTTAAGTAAAACAGTTACTTTGATCAATTAATAACATCCATCCAAAGTAGGCCTGGAGGGGATGGGACACTTCTCAACTGGTCCTCGCAGAGAGTTCATCGTGGGACAGGTCATTGCATACAAGGTGAATATTATTAGTATTAGGGCTTAGTGTTAGTGGTAGAATTAGGGATATGGGGTTAGTATTAGGGCTTAAGGGTTAGTGTTAGTATTGGGGTTAGTGTTAGTATTGGGGCTTAGGGGGATAGTGTTAGTATTAGGAGTATTAGGGTCCAGGGGTTAGTATTAGGGTCCAGGAGGGCTAGTATTAGGGTTCGGGGAGGGGTATCTTTTAGGGGTGGTGTAATTTATTAGGGGGGTTTCATTTATATGGGGGTTACTCTGATTATAAGTGCTGACAGCTCAGCGCTGAACTGTCAGCGCTTACATTGGCGCGGTGAAACGGCCGCATTGCGTTTCACTGCTGAGCTCAAACTGCCACGCTAAACTGTTAGCAGTGAAAAAGCCACGCTGAACTGTCATAGACTCGGCCTGGAGTAGAGCTATTAATAAATGACTTTAACAGCTAACATCAAAGTGTATCCTTTGCTTATCCTTTCAAATAGAGGGGAGACATTTTAGTGACTAGTTGTAATTTATAATTTTCACGAGTAAATATTAAATAATGAATTTTCAATTTCTGTGAGGTTACAATGACTGTACTTTTGAGCCACAGATTTCTAGTTGGGGAAACAGTTGAAAACATTGTGTCCATTTCAATATGCATCCTACAGAGTATGCATTTTTGTTCCTGTTGCTTCTCTGGTCAAGGCTGTAACTGTTATATTATTAATTAATACTAGGATGGCTATTGTGCATAATTTTTCCTTTACTAGTGTACATATATAGAATGTGACGGTTTACATAAATGGCTATATCAGCACTGACTAAGCAGTTAAGGCACTTTATACAACAGTAGGGTTTATGTATTCAAAAGGTCAAAGTACAAAGAGTTTAAACATCCTGTTAGCATAACAATCTTCCACTTGATTTTGCTTTGTGTACCCATAGTCCAGACTTGAACTGGGAACTCCATTATTCAAGTAGTCATAACATGCTAATGAAATACAAAGAAAGACAGAAAATACAATTCAGTATAATACAATTTTGTAATATATAGCATTTTAAAAGTTCTGCAAAAGTTTTTCATATTATCACTTTGAAAAAATATTCTATACAGTGTTTCCCATGCTGCTAGCAAAGAATAGCAATCTTATTTTTAAGGGACTGAATTTGTAAGCTTTGCTACTTTGATTATGAAAGAGGCGCTGAAAGCACAAACAAAGGCCACCATCCCACATCAGTGAATATACCTTCCCACAATGCTTAGTGTGCTGCAGCTCACAGATTGAATGCGCTTTTTTTTTTTTTTTTTTAAGTGACCAGTTTGTGCACATACAAGCAGTGGAGAAGTAGTATCAGTGATTTGGGGCTTGTATATAAACCTGCAGGATTTTTAAAAAAACAAACAAAAAAACAAAATATTTTTTTCTGCCTTTTTCTCCCTCGGGTTTGGGAAGTGTGTTCAATTAATTAGGGGTGGAGTTTGAGATCTAATCAAACACTTGTGTTGGCTAGTATAAAGCACGCAGTGTAACTCACAGACCATGCTCACAGTCTGAGTGTGCTTGTTTCATGTGATGTTTTGTTTTTAAAGTGACCAGTTTGTGCACATACAAGCAGTTAGTTCAGAATGGCAGTTAGAGGAACAAAGGTAAATTCAGTTTTCTCAATTTTGTAGGCACTCACAATTGCCTCATACATGATGAGCACTCATGAAGGTTTCACTCAGTGCACATCTTGTTGCATATATACAGGCGTAGAACAACAGTTCCAGGGTCCATATTGCAACACTGAGAGAAACTGACAACTTTGAGAGTCTCTTGCTCACTGAGGAGAGCTTAGCGAGGTCACTTAGCAATGAGGAAAGAGATCAGGCGGGAGGAGATCAGGCACATAATTGGGTGACCGTTAGACATGGATATAGCTGGGGAGTTAAGAGGAAGAGGGCAGCCAGTCCTAAATTTTTCCATCAAAACAATTTTGCTCACTTGAGTGAAGATGTTGGGGAGGCAAACTCAGAAATGTATTTGCTTTAGAAAACTGTTCTCCCTAGCAGCCTGGATACCAGCTCCTCTAGCATAGAGTGGATCCAGAAGGGATACTCACCTTCCTGGCGCCCCAGTGGTGAAGCTCCTTTGCTTCACCTTCCCGGGCACTTTTAATTTGGAGCCAGCGGTCATGGGAAATGTAGTTCACAGAGTGCTGTGATGGGAGGGAGATCATTTCGGCAACACCGAGGAGCAGGTCATTTTACAAGCTCCACTGCTAGAAATGATCTACATTGCCTAAATACATTGTGAGCAAGTTGATGTGAACAGGTTGCTCACAATGAATTTCATTTATAGGGCTGGTGCTGCCGAAATGATCTATAATCAATATATATCCATTATCTGAAATGCTGTGGTTGGAAGCATTTTGGATAAGGAATAAACAAACTGTTGTAGGCAGCAATTTAATTTAAAAATACACTGATGTTACACTGATGATATATAGTGCTGACATTACACAGGGCAAATATTATACAGTAGGGGATAACCATATCATCATATAAAACACATCCCCATGAGACAAGACAGGGCTAGAAAAAATGAATTTCATTTTAGGAGCCAGCAAAAAATCTAGGTGCCAGACAGCAGCACATACACACAATTACACAAACAATCACATAGACCGACATGTACACACACATACACACACAACAGACACAGGCAGTTACACTCACATACCCAGACAGTCACACTAACATGCACAGACAGAAGGTCACACTCACATAGACAGTTAGTCACAAGCCAGCAAAAAAATTTTCAAAGAAAAAAAAGTAACCTTCTCCTGCTGCTTTACCTTATTGAGCAACAGAGAAAAAAAATTGGTTCCAGTGGCAAGGGGCGCCATGTAGATGGCAAATACCCAGGATTTGTAAAGCCCTGATATATTATATATCTGGTTTATATCATATTTACAACTAATATTATATAAAACTTTTTAATATATATATATATATATATATATATTATAAACTACGCATATGATATATGTATAACATATGGCTCAGGTTTATATAATATTTATATAATAAATATATATACAGTTGGTTTTATATATTTGTTATATAAATATTATACAACCAGCCATATATTTTATGTAAATATTATATAAACCCGAGCCATATGTTTATATAGATATATATATATATATATATCATATGGCTCAGTTTTATATAATATGTATATAACATATGGCTCAGGTTTATATAATATTTATATAATAAATATATATATAGTTGGTTTTATATATTTGTTATATAAATATTATACAACCAGCCATATATTTTATGTAAATATTATATAAACCCGAGCCATATGTTTATATAGATATATATATATATATATATATATCATATGGCTCAGTTTTATATAATATGTATATAACAAATATGGCTGGTTTTATAATATTTATATAGCAAATATTCAATAAAACCAGCTATATATATATATATATATATATATATATATAGTTTTATAGGATATTTGTTATATAAATATTATAAAACCAGTCATATATATATTACATAAATATAATATAAACCAGCCATATGATTATAAATCTCAAGTTTATTATAAAAAGTTTATTTAATATTTATAAAAATATGTATGGCTGGGAGGAGCTGTTTGTATGGTGGGTGAGCTGTACCCTTACTCACGTTCTGATGTTTGAGATCAGTAGCAATGGAATCACTCTTACAAACAGAAAAGTGTGACCGCAAGCACAAGAAATCAAGAAAAGCAGGATGCTGAACCAAAGAGGTATCAGGATAAGTACTGGAACTGGATCAGCTGTGAACAAGCAGAGTCAAAGACGGACTGGATCAGGATGCCAGACTGAAGAATCGTAGGAGAGCTAAGTCGGAGTCAGGGATCTGGAATATCAAAAGAAATAACAAGTGAGGGGGGTCAGGATAATGGTCAAATGTTGGGTCTTTGTTATGTGAAATGGGTGAGATGGTCAGTGGGGATAGAAAGAAAGCAGATATTTTAAATTATTTATTTTCTTCTGTTTCCACCAAGGAAGAACCAATGGACAAGAACCTGCAAGCTACTTTTACAGAACAATCACAGCAAGCATGTGATTGGCTGACACAAGAAAAAGTGCTAGAACAATTAAACGGTGGTAAAGTACACAAAGCCCCAGGGCCAGATGGTTTCTACCCAAGGGTACTTAAAGAGCTAAGCCAGGGCCTGGCAAGACCATTATTTTTAATATTCAGGGATTCTTTTACTTCAGACATGGACATGGCTTGTCTCACCTCCTGAATCCTGAAATAGCCATAGAAGTCAATGGGAGGACTTCAGCTATAGGCGAAAGAGCCTGAAATGAAATGTAATAAAATATGTAAAAATATTTTAAAAAAAGTGTAACTAGTAATTAAATGCATAAAAATAAAAAACATTAACATAACGAAATATAAAACATTAAAATGAAAAAATCTTATAATGGCCGACCTACGATACCGGAAGGACTATGTGATTATTATGTTGCTGATTATGGTAATCAGCAACATTAACTTCTTGGAAATATTCTTTTTTTTCTTCTCTCTCTCTCTTTCTTTTTCAGCGGGTGGTGGGAGATGGTGGGGGGTGAGGCAGGGTGAGGAAACAACCTGAGCGTTGACACTCAGATTAGCCACCTAAAATGTCTAGGGACGTAATGTTTTGTCAAGAGACCCATTGGGTGGAACATCCAGAGACCCTCTGGAGATGTTCATACTTCACGTAAATCTTTTTGTCTAATCTAGAGGGCAAAAAGAAGAAGCATGGGTGGTAACAATAGTCTCAAATAGAGTTAAGTTCAAATGTACCCACAAGATTAAGGACCCAAATGGAAGATATCATATATTACTCTAAAATCAACGATATTGAGTATACACTCCTCAATGTATATGCCCCTAACCAGTCTCCCATCAAATTTCTAAGAAATATCATGACAAGAACAGAACAGGTAACAGTGGGCAATCTCATTGTGGGAGGGGACTTTAACTGTATCCTTGACCCCACAATAGATAAAAATAGAGATTATATTAGAATATAAATATCCATCTAAGATGTACATCCCAACTGTTTCAAGATTTGATAAACAGTAACACTATCTATGACTGCTGGAGGACATTTCATTCAAATCAGAGAGACTAAACATTCTTCTCTCATGTTCACCAGTCTTACTAGAGATTAGATATGTTCTTTGTGAAATCCCAACTCCTTAATCTGATTATCAAATCAGATATTGGACCAATAGTGTGGTCAGATCATATATATGATTTACTCATTCATTTACCTCTTCAGATGGACTCAATAAAACTACTGTAAAGAATACATATCCCCATCATCTAATCACTGAACTTTAAAACCAGTTAAGAGATTCTACCATTTTTGCCAAGTATGATCTCAGAGGAGCTTATAATCTGATTCAGATAAAATAAGGAGACAAATGGGAGATAGTGTTTAAAACCAGATATGGGCACTATGAATATCAGGTTATGCCTTTTGGGTTATGTATTGCACCCTGCTGTATTCAAAAGCATTGTTAATGATTTGTTCTAATAAATTGTATTGAAGAATACATTTGTATTCTTCAAATGTAGAAGAACATTGTCTCCATGTGAAACAAGTATTACAACACCTGAGAGTACACCAAAGCTGAAAAGTGTGAATTTGAGCACAAATGAGTGAAGTTTTTAGGGAATGTCATTTCTACAGGCAGATTGGAAATGTATCCAGGCAAACTATCAACAATAAAATATTGGGAAGAACCTTCTGCCCTCAAAGACATCCAAAAGATGAATAGGTTTTGAAAACTACTGTTGTTGGGTTATAATTTTTTTCTCATATCATTTCTCCAATCATTGCTTTAACTCACAAAGACGGGGACCCTTAATCCTAGTCTCATGAAGCAAGACAAGTAGAGTTGAGCGGACACCTGGATGTTCGGGTTCGGCAGGTTCGGCCGAACTTCGAAAAAATGTCCGGGTTCGTGCTCGAACTTGACCCCGAACTTGATCCTGAACCCCATTGAAGTCAATGGGGACACAAACTTTTGGCCACTAAAATGCCTCTAAAAAAGTCCTGGAAAGGTCTACAGGGCTGCAAAATGAAGTAAAATGTGGGTAAGAGTAGGACAAGTGCCCTGCAAGCAATTGTGGATAGGGAAATAACATAAAATACATAAAAATTACAAATACAGCTGAGCCATAAAATAGCACTAGATGGAATCTTTGATTTTAGCTTTGGAAGAACATAAATCTAAATCTAAAGCATGCTGCCAGGAGGATCAACAGAATTATCCATTTGAGAGAGGGTTGGAGTGCAGGGTATTCTCTTTCAGTTTATACTAAGTGACCCATAGGTTGAGGAGGCGGTGACCGTGGCGGTGTAGGTGGAAGCGGCACTGGAGGAGGAAGAGGAGGAGGAGGTAGCCAGAATTTTTCAAAGTGCGCTGTAAGCACAGTATTGGACTGTTCTATTTGACTCTCAGATATGAAGTGCACCGCAAGACGCAAATGTACTATTTAGCACCCAAAACAATTAGAATTTTTCAAAGTGCGCTGTAAGCCCAGTATTGGACTGTTCTATTTGACTCTCAGATATGAAGTGCACTGCAAGACGCAAATGTACTATTTACCACCCAAAACTATTATAATTTTTCAAAGTGCGCTGTAAGCACAGTATTTGACGGTTCTATTTGACTTTCAGATGTAATACATGTAATGCTATTGCTATTCTATAAACCTAAATAGAGTCCCCATTCATACGAATAGATCAATTGACCTATTCGTATGAATGGGGACTTTATTTCGGTTTATAGAAAGCCAATAGCATTACATGTTTTCCATAAACCGAAAGTCTATAAACCAAAAGACATTCGGTTTATAGACTCTCGGTTTATGGAATACATGTAATGCTATTGGCTTTCTATAAACCAAATCTCTGTCGGTTTATAGACTTTCGGTTTATAGAATATCAATAGCATTACATGTATTCCATAAACCGAAAGTCTATAAACCGAAAGAGATTCGGTTTATAGACTTTCAGTTTATAGAAAGCCCATAGCATTACATGCATTGTATAAAACGAAAGTCTATAAACCAAAAGAGATTCGGTTTATAGACTTTCGGTGTATAGAAAGCCCGTAGCATTCCATACAATGTATATGTATGTAATGCTATGGGCTTTCTGATTGGCTGCCCTGCAGCCTTTCAAAACGCGCCATTAAATCGCCGAACCCCGAACTCCAACCCGAACATACAGTGAAATGTCCGTGTTCGGGTCCGGGGTCCAAAAAATGTAATGTTCAGTACGAACCCGAACAGTGCGTTTCGGGTTCCCTCAACACTAAAGACAAACCTATGAAAAACAAATGATCTTTTACTACTACACCAATATTGCGTTGTCCAGATCCTAGTTTATCTTTTGTTTTGGAGGTTGATGACTCTGAGACAGCTGTCTGAGCAATACTTTTGCAAAGGGACCAGAAAACTAAAATTGTTCTCTAAAGCTGAAAAGAACTGTGTTGTGTATAACTGAGAATTACTTGCCATTAAATTACCCCTAGAAGAATGGTGCCACTTATTGGAAGAAACAGAAATCACTGTTACCATACCTACTGACTATATAAATTTAATGTGCATTGAAAAAGCCAAAGATTAAATCCTCAACAAGCTAGATGGCCTTTGTTCTTTACTCCCTTCAACTTTATCATTTCCTTTCATTCAGGCTCCATGAACACAAAAGATGATGCTTTAACCAGGAGGTTTAATGCCCAAAATATCACAACTAGAGAAGAGTAAAATTATAGCTACTGTTAATAGCACACTTATGCGACATATTTCCAAAATGCAAGGAACCATACCCAAAGGTTGAATTTCTCTTTTATTTTCAGGAAAACTGTTTGTAGAACCTAAGTTTTGGAAAGTTGTTTTGTCTTGGGTTCATACCTTACCAGCGGCTGGGATTCAGGAAAAATAAAACATGCATTTTGATCCAACAGTATTAATGGTGGCATTCATTAACATAGGATATTGCTGAATTTATCCAGTCATGTCTGGTCTATGGTCATCATAAAATTCCCCATATGCAACCTTTGGGTTACCAGTTCCTAGTGAAGGGAAGTGAAAGGAGAGCAAGTGTAGTGAATTTTAAGAACAAAGTGACTTAGAAGTAAAAAAAATTCTGTGCAACAGATATTTAGTGTAAAACAAGCATAAATAATACTTATATTTCTTTTGTGGAAATATGTGTAGGTGTTGATTGTAGGTCTCAGGTAGGTATATGGCACCCCCAAAAAAGGAGAAACAGAAACACTAGTGCTCTCTGCTGTACACAATAATTAGGCTTCCACGGATGATAGGAATTCTACTCACAGGCTCTAGTGCAGTTCACTGCTCTTTGTATAGGCAGAAAAAGGGGGTCCTCTATTGTCTGTAGGGGAGTGATGGCGTTCTGATTGAAGATCTTCTATATATCACACCTCAATATGCATTGATATGTGTAGAGGGAAAAAACGCCACCATGGTGAAGTACAGTACAAATAATTTTAATAATAAAAAGAAAAAAGGCTTATTTAAAAGCTTGTGAGGATGGTTAGGTAACTCACAAGTGCGCCGTAATGTACAAAAATCAGATGATTGTAGAGATCAGGAGGAAGATTCAAACAGCTATATGATCTTCATCTGAATCCCAGCTGCTCTGCCAAAAATTGCAGGACTCAATAGCCAAATGCGGAAGTCACGGAGGAGAGGGGGTGTGTCAGACGCGTTTCACTGGGTGTGGCTTCCTTATGTGCACATCCGAGGAAGCCTAATTATTGTGTACAGCAGAGAGCACCAGTGTTTCTGTTTCTCCTTTTTTTTTGGGTACCATGTACCAACCTGAGACCTACAATCAACACCTACACATATTTCCACATAAGAAATATAAGTATTATTTATACTTTTTTTACACTAAATATCTGTTGCACAGAATTTTTTTATTTCTAAATCACTTTGTATTTAAAATTCACTACACTTGCGCTCCTTTTCCTTCCCTTCACTGTCTAGGTGGAAATAGAGGTAAGTTTTCCACTGAAAAGTGAGCTACATTATTTATAACAACTACCTAATGCTACTACTATGACTGATATTTTTCTAAAATAATTAATCCATTTGCATGGTATTTCTTAGTCCATTGTGTCAGACCGATGGCTCCAGATTACCTCTGTTTTGGAAAGCCATGTGCATATTATTGTGGCTTGTGTGATCAATTGATTGGTCAAACCTTTTGCATTTGGCTGAACTATTGTACAATACTTTGTATCATGAATATTTATAGATGTGCTATTTCCAAGCTGTCCATGGTTATGAACCATCACGGTGGCCACAAGAACATATCACGGCTTTCAATTTGTGTAGGAGCATTGGTCCACTTTGTTTAATCACTTAAACCAAGCCAAACAGAAACAAAAGAAAGCAGATTATAAATACAGAACTCTAGATCCTCCTCTCAGTCCTGGAGATTTAGTTGTCTCTCCACCAAACACTTACAGTAAGGACTGTATCACCCAAAAACTCTAGGGTCCAAACATCAGATCTTTGTTTCCACAAGACTTTGCTTATTAACAATGCACTATTAACATACTGTTGTTGAAACCCTATGTTTCTTATCGCTTCTCCTCCAAGGTTATTTATTAACCCCTTAGTGACATGACTTTTTTGGCTTGTCCAACGCTTGGTGACATGGGCTGCTTTAACATTTCTGAGGTGTTTGTGTTTTGCTGTAATTTATTTCTGTCTCATTTAGTGTACCCGCACAAACTATATATCGTTTTTATCGTTATAAGAAGGGCTTTCTTTTGATACCATTATTTTGATAATAGCATATAATTTGATGTAAAAAAAATAATAAAATATGGCAAAAAAATTGAAAAAATAATTTTTTTATGACTTTTATTTGAAAAATCGTATACTCATGTACAAGAGACAACAAAAAAACACTGCTAAAAAGTTTCTAATATATGTCCTGAGTTCAGAAATAGCCCATGTTTTTATGTTTTTGTGCTTTTTTATTCATGTTACAGGGCCAGAACTATAAGTGGTGCAAAGCTATTTTAAAATCCTTTCTTTCAAAATTAGCAATAGTGACATTGTAACACTGATTTCTGTACTAAATCCATGAATGACCCCCAACATGTACATATTTTTGAAAACTAGACAACTCAGGGCATTTAACTTGGGGTATTTTGACACATTTCATGTAGCCATTTTACCACCAATCTATGCCAAAGTTTGCAGCAAAAAAATCTTTTTTTTAAATTTTTCACATATATTGCAATTTAGGTAAACATTACCTTAAAATGTGAAGGGGTATTTCCAAATAACACCTCAATATGTGTTCAGCAACATCTCCTGAGTACAGGCATACCACCCATGCATAGGTTTGTTGGTTTGTTTTGGGGCTAAAAGGCCACATTTAGGGGGTGCGCATTTTGGTTTTCCAACTTGGAATTCTGACATGCAGAAAACTTGTGCCCATGTCCCATTTGGGACATTTTTGAAGCCAGAAAGTGTATTCTACTCCACAAAACCATATATTTTTTTAAACGAGACACCCTAGGGTATTTCAAATGGTAGTATTTTAACACTTTCCATGCACTAATTATACTACCAGCCTATGTCAATGTTTTTGGTAGTAATTTTTTTTCACATACATTGTACTTTGGGCATGAATTCACAGATCCTGTTATATGTCAGTGCCAAACAACACCTCAATATGTGTTCAGCAACATCTCCTGAGTACAGGGATACTACCCATGTGTAGGTTAGTTAGATTAATTGGGGGCTAAAAGGCCACGTTTAGGGGGGGTGCATTTCCAACTTGGAATTTTGACATGTAGTCAGCCTGCGCCCATGTTCCATTTGGGACACTTTTGAAGCCTGTCAAAGTATTTTACCCCATAAAACCATATATTTTGGAAAACTAGACATCCTAGGGTATTTAAAATTGTGGTATTTTAACACTTTCCAAGTGCTAATTCTACCACCAACCTATGTCAAAGGGTTGGGATGTCATTTTTTCCCCACACACATTGTAGTTCAGGCAGGAATTTTCAGATTCTGGTATTTGCCACTGCCAACCAACACCTCAATATGTGTTCAGCAACATCTCCTGAGTACAGGGATACCCCCCATGCATAGGTTTGTTGGTTTGTATTGGGTCTAAAATTCCACATTTAGGGGGTGCTCAATTCCAACCTTGAATTTTGACATGTAGTCAGCCTGCGCCCATGTTCCATTTGGAACATTTTTGAAGCCGTCCAATGAATTTTACCCCATCAAACCATATATTTTTGGAAAATAGACATCCTAAGGTATTTCAAATGGTGGTATTTTAATACTGTATAGGTACTAATTCTACCACCAGCCTTTGTAAAAGTTTGTGGTAGTACTTTTTTGGGAGTTTTTTTTCCACATGCATTGTACTTCAGGCATGAATTGACAGATTCTGGTATATGTCACTGCCAAACAACAACCCAATATGTGTTCAGCAACATCTCCCGAGTACAGGGATAGCACCCATGCATAGGTTTGTTGGTTTGTTTTTGGCTAGAAGGCAACATTTGTGAGATGCGCATCTCAAAATTCCAACTTGGAATTTTGACATGTAGTCAACCTGCGTCCATGTCCTTTATGGGATATATGTTTGAAGCCAGCCAATGTAATTTACCCCAACCAAACCATATATTATTTTATTGGTAGACCCCCATCACTACTTGTGGCAAGGGCTCAGCAGCCACCGATACATCACTAGATGATGTATCAGAAAGCTGAATAGGGTCAAAATCGAACCCTGAGTCCGCGGCCTCAGAATTAGTGCGTAAGCAGTGATCTCGAGCAAAGAAGGGGTTAATAGCTCTTAGAAGAGCCTATCTAGTACTGTAATACATTACAGTACAAATAAATTAATCCATAAAACAGTGCAGACAGCAAAACATACTGTTGCTGTGCAAGATTACTGCTTACACAGTGATGAATGGCAGGGAAGGGGTTAATACACAGTGAAAGACTTTCATAAAACCTGCCAATTTTATAAAATGTTATTTTATATCACTAATACTGATCTGTCTCTTTCCGTCACAAAAATGTAAGTGAGGAGAGGGAGGCAGATCAATATTTGTGAATATTGATCCGATTAATTTTGATCTGACCAGGGCGAGTGGTGAGCTTAATTGAGAAATCACCAAACCGCCTTTGCCACTAATTCGCTGTTACTGATCGCTATGCGCTCAGGCAGCTTAAAAAAAAAAATCTCAAATATTTTTACTTTACATGTAATCCCCTAGCGGGTATGTGTAAAAAAAATAAATAAAATAAAAATATACAGACAGATAAAAATTGCTTTGGCGTCAATATCATTGCGTAAGCAGTGATCGACAGCAAATAAGGGGTTAATAACTCTTAGAAGAGCCTTTTTAGTACTGTAATAAATCACAGTACAAAAAAATTAACCCCTAAAAAATGCACAAACAGCAAAAATAAATGCGCTGATGTGCACGATCACTGCTTATGCAAGATCAGTGGCAGGGAAGGGGTTAAACGCAGGGAATTGCTTTAATAAAATTTTTTTATTGTTTTATTATTTGTGTGTTGTGTATTTATTGTTTTTTTTTACTTACTTTTAGAACTTTGATCTGTCTCTCTCCCTCACTAAAAAAAATGTGAGGAGAGGGAGGCAGATCATAACTGGTCAGATCAATATAGAGTTAATATTGATCTGACCAGTCAGTGGGGATGTTCAGGAGAGCATCCCCACTGCCTGTCAGTGTGCCTGGTAGTCACTGATTGCCTCTGTGAAGAGACAATCGTGTGACAGCCAGAGAGCACAGGAAGCAGGTACTTCCTGCCTCCTGTGCTCTTGCCCTTAGAAGGGCAGCGCCATCTTGGTCACTCAGTGACCAAGATCGTGCATTTTTTTTTTTGTGTTTCTGATTGCCTCGACTTGCGAGGCAATCAGAAACACTTTCTGAGCATAGGAAGCGAAAGATTTGCTTCCTATGCTCATTTTTGAAATGCCCGCGTTTTAAAGGCACAGTGCCTTTAAAACCGGCATTTCGATCGCTCTCCGGAGCGATCGAAATGCCGACGGGCATTTTTTTAGCATTGTACGATGCTTCCACACGGAAGCATCGTTACAATGCGGCTTGAGCACTGAAAGCGGAAAAACTCAGCTTTCAGTGCTCGTTGCTAGGTCCGTCCTGTGTCACTAACGCCTCGGCACACAGGACGGACCTAGTCCGTCCTGTGTCGCCAAGGGGTTAAGATCATGTTATTGTTTATGGAAAAGAAGAATACAACATTACGACTATCATAGATTCCAAATTTACCAATTATAGCATCCCTCGATAATAGCAGCTACTGCAGGCCCTCTCCATGCAGTGCAAGCAAGGGGCGCGCATTGTGATGGATGAAAACATGAATATTTATAAGCCAAGTTAAAGGACTATTTCTTAACGTTACTCCTCCCTATCACTCAGTGGGAGGATCTACAGTGTGGAGGGTTATTAAAACTTCACTTGGTACCTATTCTGCATCGGGGATCCTACCCACTAGTACCAGAAAATTATAGACAAGATTACACTCCAGTACTATATATGTTACCAGCACTCAATATATTTTGATGTCATAATGAGCTCAGCTGACTTCACAGTGTTCTTTTGATCAAGTAATGTTCCCTGCATTCAATCGAAAAAAAGCTAGTAATATATAAAGAAACAGATTGGTGTTTTCTGTAAAATACCATAACTACAAATCATCCGTTTATTGCTGGATAAATAACTGAGAACCTCCTTACAGAATAACCTCAACTAATTTTAGAACACACTATAAAGCTTCATGACACCGTAAACCAACAGTAAACATTACTGTACTTATAAGAAAAAATATCACATATCAGGTCAACTCAAACAAGCTTAGTGTTTAATAATTAAATCCCAATTTAGTGTTTACAGTAATCCCATCAGACACTTGCTTGAAACAGGAATATGACTTATCTAATATTTTCTCATCATGTGTCTGATTAGTCTTTAATATCCTGCTTATATAGGCAAGTAGGGGCTGGGAAAAGATCACTCTGCTCTTCCTCATTTGCTCCAGGGTTACATTTTTATATTACAGATTACCAGCACTCAATGTGTGATGTCCTGATGATCTCAATTCCATGGTCACCACATGACACCATCTGTTTATCAAGAAAATGCATGGCTATCATAAATTAATTATAATATTTAGTTTGTATCCTTAAATGAAGTAAAGTATCTATAATATGATGATGATCAGGCAATTGGTATCTAAAAATATCCTTACCATACTTTGCTCTTGGTTTTGTTGGCACTGATGTGTTCAGTGGTCCCCATGTATTTTGGAGAAGTTGGTAATTTTGGCCTTGCCTGAACTCTGACAGCCGTGACCAAGTTCCTGAATATTACCTTGCCTGAACTCTGACAGTTTATTGTTCCTGACAATCCTCTGCGTCGTACTCTGTTAGCTGCTCTTCAATAGAGGCGCAGTTGTGGGGCAGATAAGTCCTAGGTGGTTTACCATATGCCGCTCAACAAAGGATGTGTGGTTTCGTCCTGCAAGAACATATGCAGACAGCGCTCATTGGGGGGAATTCATTCATTTCCTGTGTTGGCTGATGGAAAGGGTCTGATACCAATTCTGTATTAATAATCCTATCTATTAGTACCAGAAGATTACAGACAAGATTACTCTCCAGTACTTATATGTTACCAGCACTCATTGTATTGTGATGTCATAATGAGCTCAGCTGACTTCACAATGTTCTTCTGATCAATTAATGCTCCCTGCCTTCAATGAAAAAAATATCTATTTCTAACTTAACAAGCTAATGATATATAAGGAAGCAGATTGGTGTTTTCTGCAAAATACCATAACTATAAAACATCAGTTTATTTCTGGATAAATAACAGAGGACCTCCTTACAGAATAACCTCAACTCATTTTAGAACACACTATAAAGCTTCATGACACCGTAAACCAACAGTAAACATTATTGTACGTAGAAAAAAAGGGAAATTATCTAATATTTGCCAAATAGTTTGATAGCATCTCTGTTTATACTCCTGATGTCTACTTGTTAACTTGTTCTGAAACTCGAAGAACCCTTGGTTGACCCAAGTTGAGCCCTCACTGGCTTTAACTGACACAAGCTTATTTCCAGATACCCCTGACTCAGAGAATACTGTTTGAAACTGCTTAAATATACAATGATGAGTTCTCAATATGCAGAATCCTCTTCCAGTCTGCCAGTAAAATACCATCTTGTTTTTACTCAAAATTGTCAATGGGGTGGTATCCATGAACTGAGATAAATTAGGATTAAAAGGATTTTAAACATGCATGGGATAGGCACAAAGCTATCCTAGATATCCTAGATAGGGAACTGGAACTAATACAAGTATTTAGAAAATTTGGCAGACTAGATGGACTGAATCTTTCTTATCTGCCGACACATTCTATGTTTCTGTTTTTCGAATTAACTTATATAACTGAATAAAGCTCAGTATGTAGTTTGTTTGAAAAAATAAATCACATATCAGGTCAACTCAAACAAGCTCAATGTTTAATATTAAATCCCTATTTTGTGTTTACAATAATCCCATCAGATATTTACTTGAGACAGGAATATGACTTGTCTAATATGTTCTCATTGTGTGTCTTGTCTTTAATCTACTCGTATATAAGCAAGCAGAGGCTGTGAAAAGATCACTCTTCTCCTACCTGCACTCAGAAAATGCATGGTTATAATAATTTAAATTAAAACATTTAGTTTATTTGCTTACATTAAGTAGGTAAAGTACCGTATTTGCTCGAATATAAGACTACCCTGATTATAAGACGACCCCCCAAACTATGGATATTCTTTTAGGAAAAAAACTAAAAGCCTGAATATAAGACTACCCTATAGGAAAAAAGTTTAACTTGTATATATTCACATGTAATATTGCTTTTTCATATTTAATAAAAACTTATATTAAAAAAAGCATTTCTTGTTTTTATTTACCTTTTGTGTGCCAATGCTCCCCCCAACGGTGTCTGTCTCTCTCCCCCACCCTCCCCCCAATGTTGTCTGTCTCTCTCCCCCACCCTCCCCTCAATGTTGTCTGTCTCCCTCCCCCAATGTTGTCTGACTCCTCCGACCCTCCCCCCAATATTGTCTGTCTTCACCCCACCATCCCTTCAATGTTGTCTGTCTTCCCCCCACCCTCCCCCCAATGTTGTCTGTCTTCCCCCATCCTCCCCCCAATGTTGTCTTTCTTCCCCCCACCCTCCCCCCAATGTTGTCTATCTTCCCCCATCCTCCCCGCCAATGTTGTCTTTCTTCCCCCCATCCTCCCCCCAATGTTGTCTGTCTTCCCCCATCTTCCCCCCAATGTTGCCTGACTTCCCCCCACCCTCCCCCCAATGTTGTCTGTCTCCCCCCTCCCTCCCTCCCCCCAACGTAGCCTCCCTGCATTTCTTGTTTTTATTTCCTTTTATGTGCCAATGCTCCCCCCAACGGTGTCTGTCTCTCCCCCACCCTACCCCAATGTTATCTGTCTCTCTCCCCCACCCTTCCCTCAATGTTGTCTGTCTCTGTCCCCCAATGTTATCTGACTACCCCCACCCTCCCCCCAATGTTGTCTGTCCTCCCCTCACCCTCCCCCCAATGTTGTCTGTACTCCCCCCACCCTCCCCCTAATGTTGTCTGTCTTTCTCCTATCCTCCCCCCAATGTTGTCTGAATTCCCCCCACCCTCCCCCCAATGTTGTCTGTCTCCCCCCTCCATCCCTCCCCCCAACGTAGCCTCCCTGGTGGCTAGTGGGGGCAGCTGGGTGATGTCTGAATGATATGTGCAGACATCCCCCGGCTGCCCAAATATCATTGGTGGCCAGTGGGGGCAGCCGGAGGATGTCTGCACGATATGTGCAGACATCCTCCGCTGCTGCCTGGCACTTCCGCTGGGACTTTTATGATGAAGCCGGAAGGACCCAGCTTCATCATAGAAGTCCCGGCGGTCGTGCCGGGTGGCAGCAGGGAATGTCTGCGCGATTTGAGGTCAGATTATAAGACGACCTTGAATATAAGATGAGGTGTCTTTTTCAGAGCATTTGCTCTGAAAAAAACCTTGTCTTATGTTCGAGCAAACACGGTATCTATAATATGGTGAGATCTGGCAATTGGTATCTAAAAAGATTGTTTTCTGGAAGGACAGGGTGAGTGCCAAATGACCAGAAATAGCCTTACTATACTTTGTTCTAGGTTTTATTTGCACTGATGTGTTAGGTGGACCCCATGTATGTTGGAGAAGTTGGTCATTGGCACACACACAGATAGCCTCCAATTTTATTCCAGTTTCTGTTGGCTTAGCTACTCCAGTGGTGTATTTCCTTTTGTGCTGCCCTAGGCAGTACTAAATTCACGTACAACCCCCTCCACCCACATTGCACACCCAATACATGCCTCAGCATCCACATTGCAGAACCAAAACATATCCCAGCACTCCAGGACCAGAGCTTACTATATACCCAGGATATGCCCCAGCATCCACATTGTAGACACAGCATGCCTGTCACTCAGGGGCACAATACACCCCTGGTAATTCTGTCTGTATCTTTCTGTTAAGCTGTATTTCTGCCAGCCTTTCTGTCCCTCTTCTCACTTTGCCCTACTGTCATTCTCTACTTCTGTCTGTGTCTCTCTGACAGGCTGTACTTCTGTATATGATTAAATCATCTGCTCTGGACTGATTTGAATGTCTTTTTGTATTTTCAGTATTGACTGATTGAAAGAATACCATAGTGCACACCAGCACTCACTTGCTTATTGCTTCTATGTTAATTCACTATCAGAATCATAGATCAGCTTTCTATTCATTGATTATTCTTTATTGACTTGAGTTAGCATATACAGTATGCCATTGCTACCTTTTTTCATGTGAAAAATTTACACAGGCACCAATGGGTGGATAAGAAGTTTAACACATGTAAGATTTTTACTAAATTTTTTTACTAACAAGTAAAATAGCAAGGACATCAGTTAAATATTTGTGAAGATTTGCACATAGGATTACATTATTTTATCATGTAAAACATTTTTTAAACATTGTTTATTGGATTTTCTGCACAGTAAAAATTCAACATGGGTAGGGTAGAGGAGGATGGGGAAGGGAACACAGAGAGGAGGGAGGGGGCTTCTTGCTGGTACAAAGGGATGTTTATGGAACAAAGCATGGTGGAGTGGGCAATGCATCCTAGCAAGTGGTGGACAGTGTTTGTGGTCCAGTGGGCTGGTCCGTTGTTAGACAGTGAATTAGGTGAGAAATGGGGGTGTGGGAGATGGGGCAGTAGAGTAGGAAGGAGGGTGGGAGTTCATAAAATATGGGGGATAACAGACAGTACAGCTGCATGAGTACAAACAATACATATAAAATTTGTGTCACGCATCGATACACATAATTTTGGAGTAGGTTGGGACCATTCAACAATTCTGATCAATATTGTGGCTCAGTAGTATGTTTCAGGGAGGCCTAATGCCCCTCTGTCCTTGTATCGTGTCAAGAAGTCGTATCTTAGTCTAGGCGGTTTGCATTTCAAAATGAATTTAGTGAAGTCTTGGAAGAAAGATTTGGGGAGAGAGATAGGGAGAGCCTGGATCACATAGAGCAGTCTAGGGAGGATATTCATTTTGATAGAGGTTATCCTTCCCAGCCAGGATATGTACTTTACATGTAAAATTAAAACAGAGTACTGCAGTTTTCATTTGGCAAGAATAATACCTTTGAGACAATTACAAATACTCTTTTTTTATTTTGGTTTTTATTATTTATATTTATCAATTACAGTTAAGTCATTTTTAACATCTGGATAAGCAAAAGAAAAATAGAAGACTCAATGGCTTAGTTTCTGTTCAATGGTGAGAAGTAGTTTATTTAGGAAAGCAACACTGGTTTTCAGTTCACTTACACAAATGTAAAGTGTTTGAAATAGGATCAGAGTAAGGACTCAAAAGTTAGTGATATGAACAATCAATACTATCAGGGCCGGTGCAAGGATTTTTGCCGCCCTAGGAAAAATAAAAATTGCCCCCCCCCATTATCATATTATTATTCCCCTCAATATCCCAGGATTATGCCCCACAATATGCCAGGATTTAGCCACCCAATATGCCAGGATTATTCCCCTCAATATCCCAGGATTATGCCCCTCAATATGCCAGGATTTAGCCACCCAATATGCCAGGATTATTCCCCTCAATATCCCAGGATTATGCCCCACAATATGCCAGGATTTAGCCACCCAATATGCCAGGATTATTCCCCACAATATCCCAGGATTATGCCCCTCAATATGCCATGATTTAGCCACCCTATATGCCAGGATTATTCCCCTCAATATCCCAGGTTTATGCCCCTCAATGTTCCAGGATTATGCCACCCAATATGCCAGGATTTAGCCACCCAATATGCCAGGATTATTCCCCTCAATATCCCAGGATTATGCCCCTCAATATGCCAGGATTTAGCCACCCAATATGCCAGGATTATTCCCCTCAATATCCCAGGATTATGCCCCACAATATGCCAGGATTTAGCCACCCAATATGCCAGGATTATTCCCCACAATATCCCAGGATTATGCCCCTCAATATGCCATGATTTAGCCACCCTATATGCCAGGATTATTCCCCTCAATATCCCAGGTTTATGCCCCTCAATGTTCCAGGATTATGCCACCCAATATGCCAGGATTATGCCCCACAATATGCCAGGTCTTAGCCACCCAATATGCCAGGATTTAGCCACCCAATATGCCAGGATTATTCCCCACAATATCCCAGGATTATGCCCCACAATATGCCAGGATTTAGCCACCCAATATGCCAGGATTATTCCCCTCAATATCCCAGGATTATGCCCCTCAATGTCCCAGGATTATGCCCCTCAATGTCCCAGGATTATGCCACCCAATATCCCCAGATTATGCCCCTCATTATCCCAGGATTATGCCCCTCAATATGCCAGGATTATGCCCCTCAATATACCAGGATTATGCCCCACAATATGCCAGGATTTAGCCACCCAATATGCCAGGACTTTCCCCCAAAATATGCCAGGACTTAGCCACCCAAAATATGCCAGGACTTAGCCACCCAATATGAAAGGACTTTCCCCCACAATATTACTTAATCATCCTAAATCCTGGCAAATTGTGTGGCATAATAATCATTATTATGCCACACAATATGCCAGGATCCTCACACCTTCCCTTACTTACCTCGTCGCTGCTGCTCTGTCTCCGGTGCAGGTCCATCAGTGGCTGTGAGGGAAGCGTTGTGCGCTCCCCTCCAGCCAATGCACATTCAATAAAGTTTGTTTAAAAACAAAACTTTACTGAATGCGCATTGGCTGGAGGGGAGCGCACAACGCTTCCCTCTCAGCCACAGGCGGGCCAGCACCGGAGACACAGCAGCAGCAGCGACGAGGTAAGTAAGGGGGAGGATTTTTTTTTTTTTGAATCAGGGTTCCGGCGCCCCCAGCTAAGACCTTACTGGTGGCGCCGGCCCTGAATACTATAAACAAATAGTTCAGTGTTAAAGGATTTTTAAGTGGGTAATGTGAAGGTTCCATTGGTTCATAATACCATATGCGGAATCATAATTATGTTGCTTGTGCAATTATACAATTACAGAAAATTATGAGATGGATAGACACTTGAATGAACCACTGATGTCCACCTGGAGTACATGACCTTTAAGGTTCTTTGCAAGTCTCTAACCTGAGTGAAAACCCCATAGTTATTATTTTATTGCATCATCAAAACAATAATATTTGGCCCTGAATAAGAAAAAAATACTGTGTTAAAGCAGTACAAGTTTTTAAACAGATGAACACATTTGTCTAACACAGAAATTTGTTTGCAGCTTTATTCATCCTAGATATGATCATTTTCCAGAAACATCTTGAATATTCTTTAAAATGTCCTCAGGACAACTCATTGCATGATCCTGGCAGCACCTTGGACTTTGCTGCAATCAACTCAAGTAATCCTTTACAGCTTCTCTTAATAACCTCTTTTTAAGGAATTTCATGGGCAGCTTTGAGAACTTGATAAGCTCGCTTAAAAGCGTTTGAGTGTGCCTTAGTTGTATTAACACCTTAGGATACAAAACCAGGTCTTTAATTATGATGTTTAGAGATTAAACCCCTGATGGGATTCTTTAAAATGTGCAAAATGGTTTGTGGACAATTTAAACAACACATTCCTTTAACCTTATTTTTAGATTACTATACTGTGTTTCAAAGTGAATATGCAATTATACAAAAACTCTAGCACCTTCAATTAAATGCAGATGGTAAAAAATGAAAAGGGTGCTTTAAGTAGTATTTCAGACATACACAGTTCCAATCTTGGATCTTTTGTTATTCCCCTGTTACATATCTACGTAGGAGAGCCCTGCAGCTGGTAGGTTATGGGTCATTTTCTTATTGGCAATGGACATATTAAACTGACCTTGAAGTTAATAGCAAATCCCAGGACACTGAGTGATTTTAGGATTTGTCAGCCCTGTGAGAAATTGGAAGCACTGTTTTATTATTGTGCTTTCAAAACACTGATGTTCAGCAGAAAAGTATTGTTCACGTATATTAAAATACATAAATAATAATAATAATATTGTACAAAAAGACATTTGTCAAAACCAAATATTAAATTAATGATTTAAAACAAACATGTGTATTATTATGAGAGACCACGGGCTAAATTCTTAATTAATTCGGCCACCAATATTTTGGACCAAATTTGCCTGTAAGGGCCTAATTTTGGCCAGATTTGTGATAATTTTGATGGTCCCTGAATAGCCTAATTTAAAGGGAAATGTGGATCATCGAAATAATTTTAATAAGTGCAAAATTAATCACAAAATTCGGAGCAACCTGAATAAAGCACTTAATATTTAATCTGTTTATGTATAGTTGCCAACAGTCCTGTTTTTGACAGGAAAGTCCCATATGTTGGGGCTGTCTTGGCATGACTGCAAACCATGCACAATTTGTGGCTGCCCCGGCATGACTGATACTTTGCACAGCGCTTTACATGATGCCCAAGTGGTTTTACATTTAAACTATGTACATCTACCCAAAATACACTGTCTAAAGAATTGTCTTCCGGACACCTGGTGCCTTTACAGGATGTTTTGAAGCTCAATTTCTCATTGATGGTCATATAACCCTGCCCCTTATGGTTCCACCCACATTGTATTCTGGGAATGTTGGCAGCTATGTTTCTGACTTTATTTCAGTCTATGAGCAGAGTAGAATCTAAGAATGCAAAAGGGAGGCAGTGTCCCAATATAAAATATATTTATACAATTTGCATGTAGAAAAAAGAAATAAAACCTCAAAACATTTTAACATCCTTTTAAATAGACTAAATACATCTTGGCAAGTGCTGCCTATAATTATAGCATTGCAACTATAAACCTCCCTTTTTCATGATTCTTTAATGTAAATCTTTTTTTTTGTTGCTATTTTTTCCAACTTTTATATCCAACTCAAGTCATTCCAAGTTCTTCTGTAATTTGCTTTCCACTTTATTTAAATATGGGTGTAGTATTAGCATTTTTGACATTACATTGTGTCCAGGGGAGGGCTGGAAACCTTCGGCCCTGGGAGCAATAACATATTAGTGGGTCATTCTGCAATTTCATCAGCCTACCAATTATCATGAAAGACAGACACAAATAAACAGACATAATGACAGTTAAGGTAGAGAGACTGATAGAAAGACACAGAGACAGACACCGATAAGCATACAGGAGAGATATACTGGCAGAAAAGGTAGAGAGATTAACCCTTTAAGGACCAGGGGTTTTCCTAGGCCAAAGACCAGAGCGTTTTTTTTAAAATTTTTAACATGTGTTTTTTGAAACATAATTTTCCTCTCTCTCATTTAACGCAAATGTACAAGTTATATGTTGTTTTATAAAGGACGGTTAGAGCTTTCTTTTGAGACCCTATACATAAAAATTATTTACATTTTAATATTAAAAAATACATATAAAAGAGGAAATTTTGGGGAAAAAAAAGTTTCTCCATTTTTCTCCCAATAATAAGCTACACAACTAGTACAACACTAACCCACTTATCCCACCTAATTAACTAACTAATAAAACAGAAAAATATTGGTTCCCAAACCCCCCTAAACAAAAAAGGCATAAAAAAAAAACTCTGAAGAGTGCGATGTCAGATCCGTAAAAATCATGCAAAAGGCATGCAGGGGTTACATTTTATTAAATAAATATATTACAATTACATTTATTTATTAAAAAACTTTATAAATTGCAAAAATAAAAATTTTTTGTAAAAAAATAAATAAATGAGGCCAGAAAGTGGAAGGAAACTAATCACAGTTACAAACTGTGATCAGCAATGAAAGGGTTAATATTATTATTTATTTTTTTCTCATGCAACATTTTTTATTTATTTATTTATACTTACAGGTCACTCTCTGTGCTTCACTATAAGAACGTGAAGCACAGAGAGTGAATTAGAGGAAAAGTCAGTGTGTGAACACATTGACTTTGCATTTAATTTGCATGTTATCGCGGTGATCACGTTATCACCGCGATCACATGCCCGGAAATCCACCAATCGGGTCCAGGAGCTTTGCCTCGGGTGCGAGGCTTAGTCCTGGACCCATTGCAGACTGGCTGGTGGTGCGAACGGAGCGCACCACCGGCTAGACTGCATGACGAGTTAACTCGTCCTAAGGTCGCTAATGCTGCGGCTCTTATGACGAGTTAACTCGTCATAAGGTCGCAAAGGGATTAATAGACAGATATCATGACAAATAAACAAATCAACAAATACAGATTTGACAAATAATGTTCAGAGATTGATAGACAAACAACACAATTAGTTAGAAAGTGCTACACACTTGGCTAGGTTATTTAAAAGTGAAAGTGGTGCCATCCCAGCCAATTGAGCTATTGTAGAGTGCAGCCCTGGGGCAATTTCCTGTCTGCCCCATTGCCAGCCATCAACTGATTTTGTCTGACTCAAAGGCTTGATAACACAAACTTTGTGCAATTTAATAGTAAAGCCTAGAATGGAAAGGTGCCTGTATGGGTACTTTGTGAATAGCTGAAAGAAAAGGTATGCCCTAGTTATACACCGATCAGCCATAACATTATAACCAATAACAGGTGGTATGCCGGTGGAGGCAGTGAGATGCTGCCGGTGGAGGCAGTGAGATGCTTTGGGCAATGTTCTCCTGGAAAATCTTGGATCTTGCCATTCATGTGAATGTTACTTTGACACGTACCACCTACCTATGCATTGTTGCAGACCATGTATACCCTTACATGGAGATGGTACTCCCTGATGGCATTGGCCTCTTTCAGTGGTTCAGGAATGGTTTGAGGAACACAACAATGAGTTCATGGTGTTGACTGGGCCTCCAAATTCCCCAAATTTCAATCCAATCGAGAATCCGTGGGATGTGCTGAACAAGCAAATCTGATCTATGGAGTCCATGGAATCTCAACTTACAGGAGTTATAGGATCTTCTGCTAATGTATTGGTGCCAGATACCACAGCACATTTTTAGAGGTCTAGTGGAGTCCATGACTCAATGAGCCTCTAATTGTTACTGTGTATTTAAGAATTTACATTTTGTTGAAACTTGTTATTTACTATTTTATACAGTGATCATTACAAGGGGGGGGGGGGGGGGGTGCAACAAACCCTTGTATATATATAATGTTTTGGCAGGAAGTTTCAGGAAAATGTCACAATGACAATTCCCCACAGAATTTTACAAAATAATGAAACAAGCTGTCACACCAATGCTCACAATGACATCAATCTATAAACCCCCACTCACAACATTCATACAACATCAAAAACATAAATGATACTGGAACCAGGAAACAAGAAGCAAATAATGAGTTCCTGCAGACCAATCACTTTTCTAAACATCAAAATTCGGTCCAAAATTCGAGCAGACTATAAAACATTTAGCCATTCACCGTCCATGACTCAATTAGTCTTTCTGAACTCTAGATCACCTACTCTAGGTATATGTAGGACGATAGCAGTACTGATTGCAGTGTAAAAAACAAAAATAACCAGCACAACACTTCAATGCAATTAGACGCCCCTAAGGCTTTCCAGGTTGCACATCATATGCAATTAATATATATATATATATATTTTTGCTTATACACGTTACCTATTACTACTCTATATAGCAATGGAATGAACCCGGACCCAATTCCAATTCAATGGGGGATCAGCCATGATTACAATGGCACAAACATATATTCAATACCTAAACATAACATTTCCCAAACTACCCCCAAAACTATACAATCTCAATTATCAGCCCATTATTATTAAAATCACAGATTAATTTAGCAACCCCTGCTCTCTTACATTGGACAGACTGCATTGCTTAAGATTATAAATTCCCCGCAATTATTATATCCTCCCCAAACTCTTTCACTATGACTTAAACATAACAATATCAAACATTTAAACTCTATATTTCTTAAATTTATATGATCCATGAAATTACCTAGAATCAGTTTTCTCAAAATACAGCAATCTCTAAATAAGGGGGTTAGATGCCCAAAACATCAGAGAATACATTTAGCTCTCTTAGTAGATTTCAGTAGATTATATGGCTCTCTTAGCAGATCTAAGAAGATTATATAGCTCTCTTGGCAGATTCATGCAGTGTTTTCCCTACTGCAGATTCTAATAGTAAGTTTTTATTAATTTATTTAACACCATTGATTGCTTCACTGTTGTTTGGGTCTCACTTTTGCGTAGGGTTTGTCTTTTCAGTAAGTATAGTACATAGATTCAATGCTTGATCAAGAACTATACCCAATGATTCATTTCACTGCCCTACTTGACACTCCATAAATTAGCAACAATCATACCGGGCCGGCACTACCCTAAGGCAGCCTTAGGGCACAACAAGGGGTGGGGGGTAAATCCAAATTTCCCGCGCCCCCTAGGCCCGCGTTTAGCCGGACATCGGCTGTGAGGGAAGCGTTGTGCTCTCCCCTCCAGCCGCGCGGCTTCAATAAAGTTTGATAAAAAAAAATGCGACCAGAATTACTCTGGTCGCATTTTTTTTTTAAATAAACTTTATTGAAGCCGCGCGGCTGGAGGGGAGCGCAGAACGCTTCCCTCACAGCCGCGGACCTACTGGGGAGGGGGGAGGAGGCTGGAAATATACTGGCATATTGGGGGGCAAAATCCTTGCATATTGAGGGGTAAAATCCTGGCATATTAAATGGCAATATCCTGGCATATTGAGGGGCAAAATCCTGGTATATTGAATAGTATATTGAGGGCCAAAATCCTTGCATATTGAGTGGCAAAATCCAGGAATATTAAATGGCATATTGGAGGGGTTAAATATTGGCATATTAAATGGCAAAATAATGGCATATTGAGTGGCTAAATACTGGCATATTGAGGGGCATAATAGTGTGTCTCAGGTTATGTGTGCATTGGTGTCACTGTGTGTGCAAGTGTGTCCCTGTGTCTGTGTAAGGGTGTGTGTAAGTGTGTCACTGTGTCTGTGTAAGGGTGTGTGTAAGTGTGTTACTGTGTCTGTGTAAGGGTGTGTGTGTGTGTAAGTGTGTCACTGTGTCTGTGTAAGGGTGTGTGTAAGTGTTTTTCACGGTGTCTGTGTAAGGGTGTGTGCAGGGCAGGGCTAAGACATTGTGCTTCCTGTGGCGAAAAATGAAATGCTGCCCCCCCCCCCCAAAAAAATAATAATAATCCCACAGTCATGATAATTTATACTAACATGAAACTTATCTGGAAGTGATAATTTAATGCAAGAACACCTCTATATGCAAAATGATATGGTGCGATTATTGGATGGCCATGATTAAAATGTGTACCCTAAATGTTTGAGCATTTACCCTTAATGTACAATATTTAAGTCATGTTATAGGTCAGGGGTCACATATTATGCTTTGGGGAATTGCACAGCCTATTTTCATAATGTTTGTTTTACCATTTCTTTCTTTTCACCTCATGGGTGAGCTACTAGAACATTTTTTTTTAAATTTGTATATGCCACTAAAGCACTTCTTATATACATAATAATCTATTTTTTAAAGAGCTCACCCATAAGATGAAAAGAGAGTAATGGTGTGAGGCAGGATTTCCCTTTGTATCTCCTTAGGTTAAATTATAATCCTGTTATAGTTCCTTTGTCTAATCTGGTTTGTCAAGATGTTCAACTGTATATATTCTGTGTTTCTGTATCATTAAACAGTTCTGGTCAGTTATGCTCCTGAAACTGTGTGTCGTCCAGTTATTGGGATTGCTGTTGGGATATTGCTGTATTTGACCTGCTGGAAACCCTGCCTTTGGATTTACTATTTACTTGTTCCTGAGTCTCACTTGGATTATAAGCGGAGATAACCTGGGTAATATTGCATCTCCGCTACAATTAGTATGATAATAGGCTGTGCAATTCCCTAAAACATAATGTGACCAGTGACCTATAACAAAATGCAGACAGATATAGTCAGCGTCAGAGGAGTTAACCCCTAGATTGCTTAACATATGTAGGCAGTGTCAGATGAATTAACCCCTGGATGGCTAGACAGATATAGTCAGTGTCAGAGGAGTTAACCCCTAGATTGCTTAACATATGTAGGCAGTGTCAGATGAATTAACCCCTGGATGGCTAGACAGATATAGGCAGTGTCAGAGGAGTTAACCCCTTGGTGACTATACAGATATAGGCAGTGTCAGAGGAGTTAACCCCTTGGTGGCTAGACAGATATAGGCAGTATCAGAGGAGTTAACCCCTTTATCCACACACATACACAGACAGTCTGTCACTCACACTGACACACTCACGCACACACACTCTCACTCACAGTGACACACACACATATGCTCACTCACACTGACACGCACACACATGCTCACTCACCCTGACATACACACACACACATGTTCACTCACCCTGACATACACACACACACATGTTCACTCACCCTGACATACACACACACACATGTTCACTCACCCTGACATACACACACACTCTCACTCACACTGACATACACACATGTTCACTCACACTGACATACACACACACACACACTCTCACTGATATACACACACTCTCACTCACACTGACATACACACACTCTCATTCACACTGACATACACACACTCTCACTGTATATGTATATACATATATGTATATAAATATATATAATATATATATATATATATATATATATATATATATATATATATATTTCACAGCGTGTACATCAAAAAAAAGTATATATGGTAAGGTGTATGTATCACACACACACAACATACATGATCAGAATTATGTTAGTTAAGGCCAACTGGCAGTCAAGGGGTTAAACCTAAAACTCTGCAGTGCATTGTGGGCAATGTATAATGGCCAGCTTGGCCAGTTTCACTTTCATGTTCTCTATGCTGGTAAAGATAATAATAATAATAATAATAATAATAATAATACTGCTAATAATAATAATAATAATAATAATAATATAAAATTAGATAATTATTCTCGCTATGGAAAAAAGCATGTTGTACAATCTGTATTGCAATGTAAATGATACACAGTATGTGCCCCAGGGTCATATAATATAATACAACATTAAATCCCCCACAGCATCCTGGTTAGCATGCACATGGGTTTAATGGTGGAGAAACTGTGGCTCACTCACACTGACATACACACACACACACACACACACACGTTCACTCACACTGACATACACACACTCTCACTGACATACACACACTCTCACTAACACTGACATCCATACCCACATTCACACTGACACACACTCACTCACACTGACATACACACACTCACACTGACATACACACACACTCACTCACACTGACACACACACTCACTCACACTGAAACTTACCTGCTGTATGCATCTCTCTTTGCTTTGAGCTCTGTGTGAAGGAGGTCTCAGCCAATCACGGGAGGTTTCTGAACTCTCAGCCAATCAGGAGAGTTGAGAAGTCTCATTTAGAGCATGCGAGTTGAATATTTAGATGTATTTCTTTTCCACACTATACATTATACATTAATATATGTAAAATGTATGGAGGGTTGGTGGTGTGGGAGGCGTGTCAGAGGAGGGGGGCACCAAAATGCACCTTCGCCTGTGTAGACGAAAATCCTTGCACCGGCCCTGCAATCATCCACTTCTTGTCCCAGTAAAGGCATGGCAACTGGTAAGATCCAAATTACAATTACATTTCAAGTCCGTGATTTTCCAGTTTATACACAACTACACCTTTCAGGACAGAGAGACCTCCTTCCCATCAACTATATGGGCAAAGAAGAGGGTCACTTCAATAAGAGTTTTCCTTGATGCTACTACCGTTAACTTTTGAACAAATAAGAGATAAACGACCAGATCTACCCATCGCACCCTTCACATACACACAGATACATACAGAGTTTTATTATACCAATCATTACTAAATTCTCCCCAGTAGATTTTGATCACCCCTTGCAAAGACTAATAGATACCACGTACCTAATAGCAACTATGTAATTATAACAAGAATTAGAACAGAGATTGACTACAATCATATGCAAAAAGGTCAAATTAATTGGGAGAAACTCCTAACAGACATGCCAATTGATGATATCTTTAAGGCACATAAGAGATTATCTGACACTGTTAAGGTGACATCTTACAGTGACATGTTCTTAAAAATTCCTGCACAGACCATACATTTTATCAAAAAGAAACAATGAACATGTCTATGTGTAAAATGCAACATGCCACAGGCTGACATAAATCACTCTTTATGTCACTGCAATGCAGTAAGTAGGATTAGATTGGTGGTCCAAAATTACACTAACAATATACACATGTAAGGATACCGCTTACTCCAGCATTTGGAATATTCAGACATGGTCCATGCCTAATTCTGCAGATTGTACTGGACCACTGGCTAACCTCACAATAGACAAAAACATTTAATACAGGATAATGTTTCAATATTTGGCAACATTACACTGCACCTCAGCTGAGTTACACACGGATAACAAAAGGGCAACTTCTGTGTGAATAAAAAGCTCCTGAACAATGTTACTGAGGACATACTCCTGAGGAGCATCATTCAGAAGCTTTTTGGACTTCTTCACATTTACATGCTCCCTGACAGAATGTATAATTCATATGTGTTCAGAGGAAAGTCAGTTAATCATGTAGTTCCTTTGGCATACAATCCTTGATTGAGGAGCATGTCAAATTAATGTGTCTGACTACCTTACCTGTACACCTAGTGGAAAAAGCCTGCAAATATGGACTCTGCACAGACTCCTGTGCAATAAATGCATACACACATTGCAAACATAGTGATTATCTTATATACCTTATTTCAAAAAGAAAAAAGTAATTGAATGTTTTTGTTTTCCTACCAGATTTGAGTCAAATGCTGAAGATAAACGAGAGTCAGTAGAAGCTGTGATGCTGATATTTTTTCTTTAAATTAAACATCTTTAGAATATAGATATTTAATTTCTAATGGGTACATACATTTTTTATAATTATTTAACTTTAATAAGATTGGAAAATATAAATAATTTTCAAGTTTGAGTGTTCCTTTTAAGATAACTTAATGTATTACATTGAAATGCAGACAATTGAATGACATTGAACAGTTAGATTTAAAACAAATACCTCCAATATTTTTTGCAAGTATATGGACAAAACATTTTTAGATATTTGCAGAGATTCTTTTTGTTTTATCCTGGTTTTATATTATAGTTGCAGAAGTACATTTTCTAACAATTATAATTAATCACTATGCTAATACATTGTGTTTGTAGCTACAAAACTGCAATACTCTTATTGATGAAATATGTATGTCTAAAACAAATGCAGTGTTGTTCACATCAATGAATGACTCAGAAATTGGCTCTACTCCACATACTCATGTTAAATATCAGAAATACTAAAGATCACTAAACAGATCCATGTCAAATGGGTACTAACTGAAATTATTAAGTTGAAAATATGATATTTATGCACAATTCGACTATTGAGATTACGTTACAACTGGCAAGTTTTAAATGATGACTTCATTGTACTTAAACTGCTATACTGACTTGGCAAAGGCTTAGCATTTTCCATGATTATTCCCACAATTCAATCTACTCTGTTGAAGAACAAAGGTCAAATTCTCAAGATGCATATTCCTTTTCCCATGTAATGTGACTTTTCTATAATTTATCACGTAACAGTATATAATAGCTTGTCAGCTGTCACATTGATTTTCACAGGACTTCAAAGTACTAAACTTGTTTATTTTTTTTATTTTTATTATTATATTCAATAGAAGTATGTAGCCAGTGCAACATCATTTGGAATTTGTGTTTGACTATATGTGGTGCATTAGGGTTTTGTTAAAGAGAAGAGAGCATTGCAGGGAATTGACAAGGGAATTTCAGTTACATTGGCAGAATTCTTCCAACTCGGCTACTTTGGTCTTTTGTTAAAGTCCCTTCTCAAGTCCCTGCAATTTTCTATTTCATGAATAGAGCCAGTAGTGCTGGCATGAATAAATGTGGGACCCTGAACTCTCTGCTTCTTGTGTAAAATCACTCCAGCTGCCTATCCCAAGCCTCCATTAGTTTTACTTCTCCATCAGACCACCTCTGCTAAATAGGAAATAAACTCACCATAACAACTATGTAAGGGGCGCTGAACTTTATTTTTCACTTTTGCTTCTAATAAAGCTCAAGTGAAACACTAGTTGTTTTTAGTCTGAGGGTAAACTCAGTGCTGTATTTACCACGAGGCATCCTAGGCAAACACTCTTCTCTTTTTCACTATAAATTGCTTGAGCTGAATGTTGACTGAATATGGGGAAGCTTACAGGATGTGAATGCTTGGTAGTAGTTCTGCAGTAAGCTCCTTATACTACGTGCGGCTATATGAACTGTAGTTTTGGCATGACATAATTTTTTCCCTCCATGTTGGACTGTTATACATAAACCTTTATAAAGTTGACAGGACTTGTACCCCTTTAATGTAAGAGGACATGTCTGTCACCAGAAAAATAGGGCTGAAATAGAGAGTCATCTTAGGCTAGATAAGTGGATAATTTGTAAAAATAAAAATAAAAGCATGCAGCAAGATACAAGTCTGAACTTTACATTTATCTAACATTTCCAAAGCTACTACGTTATTTAAAGGCATACACCATCCTGAAAAAATAAACAAATTAATTCTTAATAATCATGTAAATGACTGCAATGATTTAACTAAATATAACAATGCCATGTGTGCAGGCTAGAACTATCCTTCTCCGGAATGATTATGTACCACAAATTTGTTATGCATTAAAGATCCTCTGAAATTGAATCCATCTTTTTTATGTTATTTATAACATAAGTGCCCATTCAAGAATAATTAACCAATTCATCCTCATAAACATTGCAAAACAGCTCAAAACAATGTTTTAACATTTGCATCAAAGGAAGAGTGGCCTTTGTATTGTAGATTTATTATATTCTATTAGATACTGTTATATTATTTGCTTTTATATAAAGTGGTATCACAGATTACATGCTGGAGGCCTAGATCTCTTGAAAGCAAAACAGCTGGTTTCCCCCGTGAAATAATGTACAACATTGCAGCTGTTGAACAGTGAGAACAGCTAAGAATAAGGAGACTTTAAGGTCAATGTACTTACAAAGTCTGTAACATTGTTTAGCATGTCTGCAAGGTGGTGTTGAAAAGTTAAACAAAGAATCTAAAATGTGTGGCATTTATGACCATAATACCAAGAATTGCTACATGTACTAAAAGAGCAGAACATGTTCTCAAACAAAGACCAAAGAACATAAAAATATACTGGCCAGCTGGAAAATGGCAAGCATACTCATTTACAACAAAACCATCCATGATGCCATATGCTATTACACATAAATCCTGAACTTTGTCCAATGTCACAAAAGCTTAAAACAGGTACACACTCTGCAAGTATTATGCACACATAAGATCATGCCAAAATGTAAATCCTACAATATACCACATCTCAACCAAGGCTCCTTGATGTCTGCCAGTTTTATTTTTATGTGTCTTACACCTTCAAGTATACAGTATTCCAACATAAGAGGACTTTATGCAAACAATTAGTTATATCAATGGGATCCTTTCCAATGGATAACATAGTTTATGTATTTCTGGTATGTGTTTCAAGCTAATGTGTAAAGAGCCAAAGATTCCCACTGAAAATATCAAGACAGCTGCTGTGGTGTTATTGATCTCTCTTTAGCAATTTAAGTACCAGAGTGATGTACTAGTAAGCTTTATATTTTTATGCCATGCCACATTCTCTGGCACCAGATGAGTTAATTTACCATATTAAAACAATGACTGGTATTTTCAACAGTTATTTCAATACACACTGTTCAGCCCTGTTCAGTAGTGACAAAGGAAGTGATCTGCACTTCTCAATGCACACAAAGGAAACATAAAGATAACAGTAAGGAATAGGTTAAGTAAGCAGATGATTACTACATATGTCATAGGAAATAGAAGTTTGTAGTGGCTGGTAATAACTTTACTCTGACTTTGGTTATTCACATTACTCATTCCAACTTGCATTTATGTGTATATAAATTATGAGCGAAGATGTGGAATAGTGGTTGAAGGGAAATATATCAGGCCTGCTTTGCTAACCAGCAGCCAAAGATTTTTCAGTTAAATGTCCCAGGGAGAGATGTTAAGTTTGCAAAAAACGGTATGGGTCCCTGGGGTGGAGCATTTGGAGACAAGGGTGGGCCAGTGCTCCAACAGCACTAGTTGCTCTGTAACTGACACAACTTTGATTTAGCTGAAGATTTCCAGAGATGTGAACTAATTGACACTCACCTGTAGCTGGTCAATTAGCAGGCAGGTCTTTAAAGGAAGAAATCAGCCTGCTGAAGGGGGAGAGAGAAAAAGAGAACACAATTGTGATTATTGCAAATTCCTTTTGTTTTATTGGAAATTGGTAAGTGGGAAGGCCACCGAATTACAGATAGTTATTTTTGTCTAGTAAGAGCTCAAGTAAGAGCAAGGCATTTTGTTTTGTTTATTTTTATTTAAAGAACCTGTTTGCTCATCAAATAAAAAGAAAAACTGAACTGGATGTGTCCTGGACTTTGTATACCCTAGAAGGCTGTGGTTACCGTAAGATCTGTGACAAAATCCTACCTGTGTGAGAGGTGGTGTGTTACACTAATATATATATATATATATATATATATATATATACGCACTACAACAATAATTCTGTAAGGCGTAATTAGTTTTACATAATACATAACTGGAGATGAATATATGATAAATTTGGTATATATTTTTTTTGCTCGAATATAAGACGACCCCAATTATAAGACGACCCCCCAAACTTTGGATATTCCTTTAGGAAAAAAAACTAAAAGCCTGAATATAAGACTACGCTATAGGAAAAAAGTTTAACTTGTATATATTCACATATAAATTGCTTTTTAATATTAAATAAAAATTTTATGATATTAAACAAATGCATTTCTTGTTTTTATTTCCTTTTATGTGCCAATGCTGCCTCTCCCTCCCCCCAAACTTTTCTCCCTCTCTCTCCCCCCCACCCCCCTCCCTCCCCTTGTCTTTCTTTGCCCCCCCTCCCTCCCCTTGTCTTTCTCTGCCCCCCCCTCCCCTTGTCTTTCTCTGCCCCCCCCTCCCTCCCCTTGTCTTTCTCTGCCCCCCCCACCCTCCCCTTGTCTTTCTCTGCCCCCCCACCCTCCCCTTGTCTTTCTCTGCCCCCCCTCCCTCCCCTTGTCTTTCTCTGCCCCCCCACCCTCCCCTTGTCTTTCTCTGCCCCCCCTCCCTCCCCTTGTCTTTCTCTGCCCCCCCTCCCTCCCCTTGTCTTTCTCTGCCCCCCCCTCCCTCCCCTTGTCTTTCTCTGCCCCCCCCTCCCTCCCCTTGTCTTTCTCTGCCCCCACCTCCCTCCCCTTGTCTTTCTCTGCCCCCCTCCCTTCCCTTGTCTTTCTCTGCCCCCCCTCCCTCCCCTTGTCTTTCTCTGCCCCCCCTCCCTCCCCTTGTCTTTCTCTGCCCCCCCCCCTCCCCTTGTCTTTCTCTGCCCCCCCCCCCTCCCCTTGTCTTTCTCTGCCCCCCCTCCCTCCCCTTGTCTTTCTCTGCCCCCCCTCCCTCCCCTTGTCTTTCTCTGCCCCCCCTCCCTCCCCTTGTCTTTCTCTGCCCCCCCTCCCTCCCCTTGTCTTTATCTGCCCCCCCCCCCTCCCTCCCCTTGTCTTTCTCTGCCCCCCCTCCCTCCCCTTGTCTTTCTCTGCCCCCCCCTCCCTCCCCTTGTCTTTCTCTGCCCCCCTCCCTTCCCTTGTCTTTCTCTGCCCCCCCTCCCTCCCCTTGTCTTTCTCTGCCCCCCCTCCCTCCCCTTGTCTTTCTCTGCCCCCCCTCCCCTTGTCTTTCTCTGCCCCCCCTCCCTCCCCTTGTCTTTCTCTGCCCCCCCTCCCTCCCCTTGTCTTTCTCTGCCCCCCCCTCCCTCCCCTTGTCTTTCTCTGCCCCCCCTCCCTCCCCTTGTCTTTCTCTGCCCCCCCCTCCCTCCCCTTGTCTTTCTCTGCCCCCCCTCCCTCCCCTTGTCTTTCTCTGCCCCCCCTCCCTCCCCTTGTCTTTCTCTGCCCCCCCTCCCTCCCCTTGTCTTTCTCTGCCCCCCCTCCCTCCCCTTGTCTTTCTCTGCCCCCCCCTCCCTCCCCTTGTCTTTCTCTGCCCCCCCCTCCCTCCCCTTGTCTTTCTCTGCCCCCCCTCCCTCCCCTTGTCTTTCTCTGCCCCCTCCCTTCCCTTGTCTTTCTCTGCCCCCCCTCCCTCCCCTTGTCTTTCTCTGCCCCCCCTCCCTCCCCTTGTCTTTCTCTGCCCCCCCTCCCTCCCCTTGTCTTTCTCTGCCCCCCCTCCCTCCCCTTGTCTTTCTCTGCCCCCCCTCCCTCCCCTTGTCTTTCTCTGCCCCCCCTCCCTCCCCTTGTCTTTCTCTGCCCCCCCTCCCTCCCCTTGTCTTTCTCTGCCCCCCCTCCCTCCCCTTGTCTTTCTCTGCCCCCCCCTCCCTCCCCTTGTCTTTCTCTGCCCCCCCTCCCTCCCCTTGTCTTTCTCTGCCCCCCCTCCCTCCCCTTGTCTTTCTCTGCCCCCCCCTCCCTCCCCTTGTCTTTCTCTGCCCCCCCCCCCTCCCTCCCCTTGTCTTTCTCTGCCTTGTATTCTGGAAAAAACTGTTAGTGCAATATTTGTGCTGGACAAGTCCTGTGGGTGTAACCTGGGTGCTCTGATAAGACATGTAAATGGAATCTGTTTGTTCTGACAAATCCTATGTGTGCAATTTGGGTGTTCTGGCAATACTTGTGTGTGCAAAGTGGATGCTTTGTCCAGACCTGTGTGTGCAGTTTAGTGATCTGGCAAGTCCTGGGTGTGCTCTGGTAATAACTGTGTGTCCAATCTTGGTGCTGAGCAAGACTTGTGTTTGTAATCTAGGTGCTGGACTTGAAGACCTGTTGGCACAATCTGGGTGCTCTGGAAAGACCTACAAGTGGGATTTGGATTTTGGGCAAGACATGTGTGTGCAATGTGGGTGCTGGGAAAGTCCTGTGTGCTTTCTGGTGCTCTGGCATGTCCTGTGTGTGCAATTTGGGTACAACCATAGTGCTAAGTAAGACCTGTGAGTGCAATTTGGGTGCCTGGAAGGCCTGTGTGTGCAATCTGGGCTATGGGCAAGACCTGTAGGTACAATCTAGGTGCTGGACAAGTTCTGTAGGTGCAGAGTTTGAAAAATACTTTAACTGTCTTTCCAACTCTATTAATGCCTAATTTTTGCAGTTCACTTGTCAGTTAAACGTAAGCGCATAATCCCTATATATATTGTCTGCTAGTAAAAATGTGTGAGTTAATACATTATGAAATATTGTATAACTACCGTATTTGCTCGATTATAAGACGAGGTTTTTTTCAGAAAAAAAAATCTGACAAATCCCCCTCGTTTTATAATAGTGGTCGTTTTATAATCTGACCTCAAATTGAGGTCAGATTATAAGACATGGATCCAGGTCCCCAGCAGAGCTGCAGGGGACCTGGATCCCCCTCTTTAACAGCAGGGGATGTCTGCGCGATGAGTGCAGACTCCCCTGCTGTTGCCCGGCACGACCGCCGGGGCTTCTGTGATGAAGCCGGGTACTTCCGCTTTCGTCACAGATGTCCCGATGATCGTGCCGGGCGGCAGCAGGGGAGTCTGCGCTCGTCGCGCAGACATCCTCTGCTGCCCCACTAGCCGCCCGGGTGAATCGGGCAGCTGGGGGATATCTGCACGATACGTGGAATATCCAAAGTTTGGGGGGTCGTCTTATAATCAGGGTCGAGCAAATACGGTAATATGCTATTGCATAACATAACTGTCAGTATAAAAGTTTTGAAATTAGTAAACATTTTAACATAGTGCCAGTAAAAACTATCTTTATCAGTTGGCTACATCGGTGTCTTGTAAAATATTTTTTGATAGAGGAGAGAGTTACTACACAGATAAGCATAAAGATAAGACTGTTCTTGACATGACAGAGGCACTGAGCTTGTTAATGACATTGAACAAATGTCCAAACATTATGTTTGTATCATCTCATGCTTTTGACTTGGGTCATTAGCAATATAGTATAAGGGACAATAATTTTATTTGAATTTTGATTCATAATAGGGACTATTCACTAAAGGGTTTACTCAATATGCACTGAACTGTTCCGTATTGTATTGTAGTCGAGCATAATAGTTGAGATGCATGAGATGTGGAGACACAGGGCCTGGTGCAGGGTAACAGCATTCTCTCTGAGGCTTGAAGCCCCAGGTTGGTGCAGCCACATTCCCAGGCCCTGTGATGGCAGCTTCTGTTTCCAGTTATAACCAAAGTGGGAAATGGAGGAACCCTGCAGACATCCTGGAGCAGGCATAGGGCATAACCTTGACAGAGTAGCAGGATATCTGCAGGCTGAAGCAAAACGTATAGAAAAAGGCAGAACTAAAGCATAACATATATCTACAGTAATAAGAAGACATACAAAAGTACAAATATAACACAGAATAACATACAGAGGATGGGGAAAGAGCTAAAGGAACATAAGGGGCGTAGTGAGGTGGATCTTCAGACTCTTCCAAAGGGGAACCAGTTGGGACATGGGGATAGTAGAGAGGAGCCAAGATCCTCAGGTGCTTTGGTGAAAAAGGGCATATACATACAAACAAAAATACAGGAACTAACCTAACACTAGAAATGGTAAATGGTGAGGATTTATTTTTCTTATGGCCATAATATTAAGCTAGCCAACCAGCTTTAAGGTACCCCACATTAAGCAAGTCCTTAACACGGAAACTAATAATAAACTAGTAAAAAAATTTAAAGACTTACATTGCACAGACATCCAGACACAAAAAAATGCTGCAGACTGCAGGACTACAGAGACAGACAGCTTGAGAGAAACGAAACAGCTGTGGTTGAACATTTAAATAGAGGAACTGAGCAAAGCAAGAAGAAAGAATGAAAACCTGGAATGGAACATAAACATAACAAACAGCAGGGAAACCAGAAACAAATCACAATAGGGGAATAAAGGAACAGAAGCATGAAACAGGGAAACCCTTTAACAGGGTACTAAGACAGGACAGAATAACTTTAAGACAGGGCTGAACAGACACAGGACTAAACTGAGACAGGGCTTTACAATACAGGGCAGACCCATTAAAGGGCAACAAGGAACAGGGCAGGATCCAGACTATAGCTAAGCATGGGCAGGTGCCAGACAACAACCAGAGCCAGACAGGTACCGATTCCATTGCTAGGCTTGGGTAGGTACCGCACTAACTATTCTGTGGTTAGACTTGGCAGTTACCAGTCTATTGCTAGGTTTGGGTAGGTGCTGGACTATAGCCAGACCTAGTTAGGTTCTGGTCTTATGGCTAGGCTTAGTCAGGTGGCAGACAGTAGCTAAGCTAGGGCCAACTGGGCAGGTGCCACTCTGGGGCCACCTGGGCAGGTGCCATGCTAGGGCAAAACTGGGCAGATGCCGCTCTAAATCTGAACAAGGGAAGGGCAACACTCAAGGATAGGGTAGGGCACCAAACTGGGGCTGATAAAGGGAAGGGCACCACACGGTGTGCGATCAAGGAAAGGATGGCACTCTGTGGCTGAGCAAGGTAAGTAGCAAGGTAAAAGGATGTAAAACAGAGGCAGGAACGAGCATACGTCAAGGACAAGAAAGCAGCAGCGAGCATAAACAATAAGCAAAGCAAGGCAATAAGGATACAAAAATAACCGGATACAACCTGGGTAAGTCTGAACATGGGTTGGGACCCCAACAGATATTTTCATAATAGCTAAATTCCTCCTGAAATGAGTCTCTATCATGCCCATAGAAGACTATGAGGATGATAGAGGTATTTTTCAGTTCAGACATATTTTGTGTGCTTTCGGTTTCGGCAGGTCTCGATATGATGTCCAAATTAGGGACCTATTCAGGGGCACATTGGGGCATATTGATAGCTCAAAGTTAGGTTCCTGATATGTCCCCAAAGTGCCCTGAATCAGTCTGGACTTTAGGAGGCATCAGTTCAGGGCTTAATTCCAGCCCATATTGAGTAGACCCTAAAAAAGGTGAGTTGCTGTAAGATAAGGTGAGTTGAAATGAACATTTCAGCTCACAAGTTTAGCTATACATTGTGCAGGGGCAAGCTGATAAGGTTGCTTAGTGGTGAAACTCACCAGGTTTGTCCCTGTACAATGTATAAAAAAACTGGTGAAGAGATATGTTCACCTCACATCACTTCACCTCAGCTCACCTGCAACTAAGCAAACTCACAAGGATTGTCCCCACACAATGAAGGTCGATTTACTAAAAAGGATGACGTGAGTTGAGGTAAGATAAACACTGCATCTCACTAATTTAGCTGTACATTATGCAGGGACAAACATGGTTAGGTATCATTTTCATCTTGACTCACCTCATCTCTCCTCAATTCACCTTTTACTGAATGCACCATTTTATGTTGGCCACCACTTCTAAATGAAGTGCATCAGTGTTTGAGAATTAGGCACCATTACTTAAAGAGGGGTTTAAAATTATGTTTTTAATAAGGCAGAATACTTCTAGTGCAGTGTTTCCCAAACCAGTCCTCCTGCCCTGCTAACATTCCAGGATTTAGGGATTACCCACTTGTGTTCAAACCAAACTAAACTTGAGTTGTTTTTTGTTTTTGTTTTTTAAACACAACTCTGTAATCCCCAAATTCTGGACTGTTAAGGGGCAAGTGTGACTGGTCTGGGAACCACTGCTCATGTTTGCAAAGGCATTGCTCCGTAGCAGCAGTGAGAGCTGGTTCGGTGACCAGCTCTGTCCATTATGTACCAGTTGTAGGGTAGGAGATGGGCATCAACTCCCAGCTGTAGGTGTATATGGCTGTACAGTCAGCTCTGGCAGGTTATGGAGTAGCAGTCAGCAATGACTGGACCAAAAGGAGAGTATCAGCAATTTAGAATGTGTTATATATCTCTGCTTTTAAAGGTTTTTGACCGCTATCTATAAAAAAAAAAATCGGTGCTATTTATAAATTACACATTCACTTACATATTTTGAACTTCTACTTAAACAATTGTGTTACATGTGGGATTAAAATTCAAAACAGTATGCATTTATACTGTAGATTTTGTTATGCAAAATATATTTTTTAAACACCAGGAGGCACTGGTGTACAATAGATGGAGCTTCTTTTAGCTATCCAACCCTATAACATGATATTATGTGTAAGATCAGTTGATTATGTTCAGCTCTGGGCTGTTAAATGTATTAATTTGAATTTTTGTCCTTGAAAATGTAACTGCACAAAACTGGAAAACATGAAAATACACTGATAAGATTGCTAGTAATTGTTATTCAAATATGTATGTGAAACACATTTTAAAAGCCGAAGTATCCTATTGTATAAACACAGGGTTTGGCAAATCCTAAGACCACGAGAGCCATGGCGCCTAAAATCCACATGGCTCCTTCATTTTAGCAGGCTGGCTCTTGAATTGGTCTGTTAGGCCCCTCTGCTCTATAAATTTTTGTCAAGCCCTGAAAATGAGAGAAATCTCAATGTATCCGTCCTGGTAAAATACTTTATAAATAAATACTTATTGACATAATCTTAAAGAGACTCTGACACATAAATATTGTTTGTACTGAGCATCTAGAATATAAAAAAAAACATGGTAGCATTAAAGAATTAAATTTGTATATTCAGCTTCAAACAGTGGTCCATGATGACAGATAGTCTATTATTTATTACACTCTTCCAATGGACATTACTTACATGATGCTAAGTCAGCTGCTTGCAGGATCCCACATGCAGGATCCCACAACTATATGGTCTCCCCAATAAAGAGAGAATTGCAGGAAACAATTGAAAATATTTTATAGACTTTCGGTTTATAGAACACATGTAATTCTATGCTATTCTAAAAACCGAAAGTCTGCTTATAGAATATGTGTAATACTATTACCTTTCTATAAACCGAACGAGAGCCGGTTAGTTCGGTTTATAGAAAAGCCAATAGCATTACATGTATTCCATAAGCCCCCCCCCCCCCCCCCCCCATGCCTGGTGTCTCCTAATGACATCTTTTTAAAAGGTGTGATAATGATTTACTGATTTACTAGGGGGCATGGAATCAATTTTTGCCTGTTCGTGTAACTTAATTTGCGATTTTTGCATTAATGGACTTCATTTAATCTGTATCAATATTTCAAACTTGTCATGTGATTGTCTGTGATTGCTGTGATTGGTTCATCACAGAGATCACATGACTGCCAGGCCTTCAATTTTCCAGGCAGAGTGATTAACCTGCACAATATTATTGACCGGATAAACTGTCATATGTTCGAGAAGAGGTTAAACATACCAATTGACAAACAGCAATATTTATTTATTTATATAGGGGGGTTGACAGCAGGATGCATTTTGACTGATTGAACTAGGATGCTGTTTTTAATAAATCAAGCTAGTTTCTATGGTAACACATTTACTTTAACACACAGCTGATCTAGTTTTATTGCATGCAGGCTGTTGTTATGGCAATTTAGAGAAAGGAATGTTCCCCCAAAGCATAGCAATATACTTATAACATATAATGTCAATTCAATTATTTGTGGTGGCTTGAATCCATTTACTGTTGTCTAATTTGCTATTTTTAAAATAATTTACACCTTTCAACGATTTCCAGATACAGATGCAAACGGAATGTTACACAAATTATCAACATTTATGTGTCTTTGTACAGCAACAAGCATTTAGAATGTTTAATTCATCACAAATACATATGTTCAATTTAATATTCCATGCAAAAATGACTTTTCACTAAAAGGTGAGTGTCAGGTGGGTTGAGGTGAAATGAACATTTAATCACACAATTTAGCTATACATTCTTCATGGACAAATCTGATAACTTTGCTTTGGTTAGCAAGGAAAATGTGTTATCATCAGCATGTGTGTCTCTTGGCCTTGGCCAACAAGGCCTATGGCAGTACTTTGCAGGGGGCTACATAAAAAATACTTCCACCTGCCTGCAACATTAAAAAAAAAAGTGTCTGCACCTGCTCAAATCAAGAAAGAGCCCATCCGCTCAATATTTTCTTTTTAGTCCGCACCATCTTTTTTGCTGTGGAACCTGCATGAGGTTGCACAAAGCACAGACAAATGGAGATCTTCAGCCAGGTAAGCTGGGAAAATTTTTAGGGACAGAGATGACGCTGGGAAGCTGTTTTGGGGCAACGTTGGCACTGTAAAGCTATTATTGGGCAAACTAAGTGCTGTTAATCTGTTCTGGGCACAAAGTTGGCACTGGGTAGCTCTTTGTAGACAAATATGGCACTGGGAAGTTGTTTGTTTAGGAACAAAGATAGCACTGGGAATCTGTGTGGGCACAAACATGGTATTACGGTGGTGTTTGGGTATAAAGATGGTACTTGGATGGTGTTTGGGGGCAAAGATGGTAGGATGGTGTTGGGTGACATGTTTTGCACTGGGAATGGGCTTGGGCACAAATATGGCAATGGGAAGGTGTACTGGGTAAAGGTTGGCACTGTTAAGCGTTTTTCTGACAATATGTTAAGCTGTTCTGCACACAGTGTTTGCACTGGGTTGCTGTTTGGCCACAAAGATGGCATGGGAAAAGGTGTTTTGGGCAAAGATGGCACTGGGATGGTGTTTTGACACACACATGGCACTGGAACAATTACTGTTAAGCTGTTTTGTGACAAATATGTCACTGTTAATCTGTCTGCACAAAGTTTGCACTCTGTAGCTATTTGGGCACAAAAAATGGCACTGGGAAGCTTTGTGCATAAATATGACACTATGAAGCTGTTTGGGTAAAAATATGTTATTGGGAGGCTGTTTGGGCATAAGAATCTTACTGAGATTCTGGGCACAAAGATGGCACTGGGACAGTATTTGGACACAAAGATAGCACTGGGACAGTATTTGGACACAAAGTTGGCATTGAGAAGGTGTTTGTGGATAACGACTGGGAGGTGCATAAGTCAGTCCTGGGGCCGCACGAAACCTAAATATACCACTGTTCATTGGGTTAGGGGTGAGATCTAGGGTTATGGTTAGATTTACAGTAAGAGTTAGTGTTACAGAAAGGGTAAGGATTAGGGTTAGAATTAGGGTTATCGTTAGGGTTACCTTGATTATTGGGGTTGGGATCAAAAGGTCACTATTGTAAGTGGGGAAAATGCTACTTTAGGTTATTGCCCTATAACTGGCAAAAAAAAACCATCAACATAATCTAAACATAGCATATTTCTAAACTTGGGAAAACATTTAGAAACTATTTAGATGGGGTCTTTTTACCATTTGTGATTGTTCAAAAGATTTTTCAGGTCAAAGTTATAAAAAGTTTGTTTTATAACATTTCATGATTTTTTTTTATAGCTAGTTATAAGATATGATAAAAATAATGATATCTTAAGAAAGCCCTTCTTATGGCATTAAAAACAGAATATAACATGTGTGGGTACATTAAACAAAAACAAAAAAAAATAACAGTTAAACACAAAAACAGCAGAAGTTTAAAAACAGCCTCTGCTCGAAATTTAGCAGTTTTTTTTTAAATATCACCTGTTTTTCCTTGATACATCTGTACCCCAAATCTGTTATTGCTTTAGAATAGATCACAGACTAAAGGGGCAGGTTAACTTGCATAGAAAAAAAATGTAATATCTGAGATTTTATTTATGCTCCCTAGAATAATATAATCTGCTCTATTAACACTTATACAAGTTTGTTGGTTTTAGTGTTGGTTCTTTGATTTTGGGGTTGATTTGAGTACTTTCCTTTTGTGAACAGGTATTGTAAGTGGTTGAGTTACAGTAAAGATATATTTATCAGTAACATTTCAACTGGGGATAAGTGCAATGGCTGATCAGCAGTGCCTGAAGGGCTGTGCAGCTGCAGATAAATGAGACTGTGACTGGATGCTGTGGTTGCCATGGAAATGGAAAATGTATGGTACAGCTACATGCGTGGGACCATAACTGTACCACCAATAGCTCTAAATAATTAACCCACTTGTATGCCTTTGATTTACTTAAAGAACAAGAAAATGTACAGAATATAACCACAGGCTCTGGAAAAGACCATTTCTCCTATTTTACTGGGTGACTAATTCACAATAAAAGCAGTAATAAAAGTCAGGACATGTGAATCAAGGGAATATATCAATGCAATACAATTCTATCGTTATCTGTCAAAACAGAGCCAAATTCCCTTACATCTATTAATGTATTCGTGTTTCCAAGAGCTCTGATGGTTTCATATAAATCTTCTGGAATATCTTGGCACTGGATCTCTTTTTAAAGACAACTGTCATGAAAGTGTTTACTGTATCGGATTACTTAAATTATTTTGTAATATATAAATTGTGTGGTTTTTTTTTTCTACAAAAACACTAAATACAAAATGTATTGCTTTGGACTCAGTAGTAGGGCTTTTCAACACTGTATGCACTGACCTGACCTGTCTTCTAATCGGTCAAATCAATGATAATTCAACTGATGGTGAGACGCCCCCACAGTGTACGCCCCCTGCTGACGACACCTAAATTGGCTCAGCTCACAACTTTTAAATGTTTACACCACTGAGAGAAGGAAATCTCCTTTGCAACCTCAGTAATGCACTGGGGTGCCTGCTGTAATAGTGTACAGGGCTATTCTTCTTCAGCTACCATGCTATACAGAAAAAAAATACATAGTGGCAGAAAAACCTTCACATATTGTACATAATGACATGTGGCTTGAGAACCTTGCACTTCCCAGATTTGCCACACAAGACTTTTAACTAAGAACAATTCTAATGACAGCAATTCCTGATGCTTTTTAATGGCCGGATTCACACCCATTTAAACTACCTATTAGACACAGCTGCTTTAGAAGCCTGCCTGCGGGAATACTCAGTTGTAGTTAAACCTTTGGTTAATCTGTGTATATGTTTCCTATATTTCTACAGCAAACATGAGACTATCCTTTTACCTACTCTGATTCATGTTACATTGATTTTTGATGCTGTACTATTTCTTATTTTGCCTGTTTGCTGCCTATTCGGATTTTGGTCTTGTATCCTGACTACTATATTGCCTCTTGTACTTTTTAGACCTTGCTAGATTTTTTTTTAGATGCAGTTTAGGATATATATAATAGGAGCACCAAATAGTGGTGATATCAACACATACACCGATGCTAGCTCAGGATTCAATGTTATGTTTGCAGATATGCAGCTCCAGGTTAGTGCAAGCACAGCCCATGTATAAAAAGGAAGCACAGAAATGAGATGAAATGCACTTAAAAATAGCAGAGAAATGCCTGCCAGATCCATTTTGGTGGTTGTGCTATCATAGTTCTCATCAAAATTGTTGTGTAGCAATTAAAAAGGTATAATCAGTTCTATAAATTGCACCTCTTTCCAACTCCGTATTAATAACCGGTTGAGTAGCAACCCTAGTTAACAATCCCCTGTCTGAAGTTCTATGCAGACACCTACGTGTCCAGAGTATTTTTTAAAATGTACTTGAAAGATGCAAATTACTTGGAGGTGCTGTGCTGAACACAAAGAAACCTGTCTGTAGCAAAAATAGTTTTCTCCTGCAACCTAAATCACACAGAACACTTTCACAAAAACAAAACCCCCACTTAAATAAAACATAATACCTTTTTAAGGAAAAAAATTCAATATAAATATTTATTACATATCTCATTCTGTCCCTATAAGCTATGTGATGGCAACATGCCAATATGTAAGACCTTTTTTAAGGAAAAAAATAATGGTGTAATTACATGAGATAATACATATCTCATTCTGTTCCTGTGAGCTATGTGATGGCAACTTGCTTTTTGCATTGACATATAATTTTCCTTTGGTACCGGACAGATACAAATGAATTTTTTTCACTAACATGCTTTCTTCCACATCGACTTATTGAACTCAGAAAAAATCAAATAGTCTTGCTGAATATGTAGCCATTAATCACCTCAAGTTTTCATTTAATGCTCTGTGATGGACACCTTCTCATTTGTTCTTGCAACATTATTCCCTAGAACTACCACATGAGAGCAGTGCAAGATAAACTGTGGTTTAAAATTGCCGTAAAAAGCTACTTTTTCAGCACTATGCATTTTCTGTCTGACCCGTTCACCAGGAACAGAATAATAACAAGCCTCCCTTTTCCTGCTTTCTTTTTAAGAATAGGATATCACTGGGTTTTTTAACGCCCTTTTTTTAACCTGTGTTGGTAATAGTATATAATTACTTTTTCTAACTCTGCAAATCTATAAAGATGTAACTTTTTAAAGGGCCATTTTGGAATACTAGAAATATAAGCCCAATTGGGCAGTGATCGCCTCACCTTTTACTCCATTTTGTCTAATTTATTATATTACCTAATATTTTTAGGTACTTGATCAATGATCTACTTGATCATTGTATAGTGCGGTATTATAAGGCAACTTTTTACGAAGCAATATTAATATTTAAAAAGCCTTTTGAGATTTTCACATTCATACCATCCTCCTGGAAGTGGTTCTTGCTACGTCACAAGCACAGAGCCAAAAGGGGCACATGAGTGACATTACGTGATGTTGTGTGACCCTGAGTGATTGATCTCCTGCCTCCCTGGGCATACATAGTTTAAATACAATGCTGCTTGTGCACTGTGCAAATCAATGGCCATAGACAGCAATAAAGCTGAGACAGACCCAGATTTGACTGGACAAGACCCCAAAATGTAGTCCGTTCTGGCAAATTGTCTAATGAGAGGCCCCAAAAAAGACTGGTGCTGATGTACCTCAAAAACAATTCTTATCCAAAATTAAAAACGACCTTTCCGAACATGCTAAAAATCTTTGAACTAGCTCCACATGAAGTAGCTAATCCTGGGTCTAGTTTTTATATGTGTATGCTTTCGCAGAGCTGGCTTGCATTCATTTTATGCACTGTCCCTTTAATCTCTTTTTATGTCTTGCTTCACATTTATTCCCTCATCTCATATTCAGCAAATCTTCAGATCTCACTTCATAGGAATTTGATATACTTAATACATTTTTTTTTTAAATTTCAATAAAATATGAGTCGGCATTACCAAGGCTTTATATCACCATATCAACATCAAGATTGAGAAATAGCAATTGCTTTCATGTCTAAACTGCATGATTTAGCTAGAGAAAATACTATTGGAATCCTCTATTTTATGTTTATTCACAAAATTTTAAAAACATTTAGTACTTTAAAAAAAAATTAAGTTCAAAGGATACACTTTTTAAAAAGATTTTTTTTTTTTTCACAACAAAAATATATTTACTTATTTTACTAATTATATTGCCTTCTGGCTAAAAATATTACTGCAGCATATGGAATATTGCTTTGTAACCCTCATGATTTGGCCGGTTGTCAAAATGATTTTTCTTAGTCATTATAAACTTAATTCTAAATCCTTATTATGCACATCAGTTATACCTGATGTTTCTTGTTGTTTTACCTTCTCTATCTTTGGTCATGTTATGTTGTTGGATTTATCTTCTCAATCCATTCAAAGTTTTTTTTATTTTCTTACTATAGGAAAGATATCTTTCCAGTAATCTAAATGTATTTCATGTTCACTAAGCAAAGGGCAGATGGCTTTACAATATACTGAAGAGGGGCCTTACGGCTAAATTATCTTTGACTGAAGAGAATTGTTTGGCAAGAAAATCTCAACAGAGCAGACTGCTCAAAGCAAAATCTTTGAAATAATAATAATATGGTTTATTGTATTTAACACGATTTCTTAGGAATAGAAATTCTCAGCATCACTGTACTTAAAGACAATGGCATTGGGGGGGATATTAATTCTGGGCCATCTGTTCTATACAGTGTAGGTTGGCACAATGCCAGCAAGAGCTTATATGGCAAACCAAAAATGAATTGCAAAAATATCTTGATCCTGTGCTATTTATAATACTGTAAACATAGGTAGCCCTGCGGCATGCATGCTAGCATAAAGCAAAGAGCTTTATATAGGACGATGAATTGGATCATATTTGAGACAATTGGCTAGATTCAATGGAGTGCGTTAAGTAAAAAAATTCGACAGGCTAAAGTAAATAGGTTCAAATAAAATATAATAAATAGAAATAAAGAAAACAAATATAGAAAAAAATGACAGTAAATTAATAATAATATTAAAATAATTATTATATTAATGTGTTTAATATATATATATATATTATAGAAGTAAATATATATAATATAAAAAAAGTAGCACATTTTTCATTGGCATGGTAATAGGTTTTATATTCAGAAAAAAAATAGTATGATAAAAAGAGGCACTTTTTTATGGAAAAAAATCTTTACGCATGCTATGGGTTAGGATATCACCCTGTAGCAAAATAAGAGTAAATATAATAACAAAATTAAAAAATTAAAAAAGAATTGACACCTAAAGCAATAATGTAGCAAATGTTTACAAAACCTACTCCATTTTGCAATGACAAAAAAGTTCTGTTGCAAAACTTGGAGGAGATGTAGGTCTGTACTCAGTCTGCTCGAATAAATCACAAATATGTACAACTTGATTGAATATATGTTTTGTTCATAGAAACCTAGCCACCATATACAGCCCCCCTCCAAACAAAAATTCTGTCAGTGGTTAGGATGCACTGTCCATAAATTTGGGACAAACTATGTTGTAATCTTCATCACATGAGACAAAAAAAATGTCTTTTTTTTCTTTTTTTAGGTGATATCCTAACTCATAGCATGTGTTAATATTTTTTTGCTTGTGAGACTCTTTTTATGTATCCGTTAATGAAAGCATGTTTGAATCAAAGTGTTAAACCAATGTACTGTACCTGCTCCAAATTTAACAGCTGGCCACACAGAGGTACACATTCTAATTAATATTTAATTTGGTGGTATAAGTTAACCCTTGCTTGTGTATATGTATAAAAAGGGGAATGTTTACTAAACATGAACATTAGAAAGTTCTAAAATACCAACTTTATAAAGCAAAACTCTTATATAGTGTTGCAGTATATTTTACAATGATTAAATATAACATTTGTGAATGCATTCAGCAGCATATCTGTTCATGACTAGCTGAATACACAGTGTTGCATGACCCTCAAGCTTGAAGAAGCTAATCAGAAGGAAATGGTCTTAGACATTATATAGTTGATTAATGAAAAACATTTCCTAATGCCAATATTTGAAAGCTGAAGTAGAAATAAAAATTAAACACGTTGTAATATATTTAAGTCAGTATTTGTGTTTCGCCAAAAGTAATTATTTGTTTTATTATTGTTCTTCTCCTTCATTAGTGATTTCCATTAATGTATTATGTTCCATTTTATGAATATATTTTGTGGTCAGTCTATAATGTGGTGTTTATTAGTTGGCTCTACATTGTGCACAGAGATGGTTACTTCCACAGACGGGGGTAAAAACTGAAAACATGCCAGTAACGCAACAGTTTACCCTCACTAATGATAAATGAACCTCAGGAACCACTTGCCGTGACAGCTCAGAAAGCTATTCCAACCAATATAATTTTACAGTGACAGAAACAGCAGAAAAAGATATTAAAACAGATCCAAAGCTGTAGCCCATTTCTAGTTTTGTACAGTTTCAGAAGGGTAGGTATTTTATAACACATTAAGGAGATTAATAATGTTTGTGATATGCCAAGAAATGCCCCATATAAAATACCAGATTTTTTTGGCTCCCCAGGCGGGTGTGGTTATCCTGCTAATGCTTCTTCTTCATAAACATGACACTTTGTGCCCACATATATATATATATATATATATATATATATATATACATATCTTGGGCAGGATGCAGTCCTATAGTAACACAGGAACACATGCTAAGAAAAATATTGACCAAAAAAAATTATATTGGACCAGTGACAGACGGCTCACTGGGAGCCCCCGATCGGTGGGTTTCCAGTCATATCATGCAAATTAGATGACATACTCAATGTGTTCACACATTTACTTTACCTAATTCACTCTCTGTGCTTCATGTACTTTTAGTACTTCAAGTGTAGAAAAAAAAAGAACCTTTCCTGTAAAAATAAAAAAGTTAACCCTTTCCTTGCTGATCACAGTTTGCTACTGTGATCAGTTTCCTTACTAAGTTATGGCCCTCAATTTGTTTTTTTTTAATTTTAAAGGTTTGTTTTTAATAAATACATTTTATTGTAATTATTATTTTCATTGCAGTTAACCCCTGCATGCCCGTTCAGTTATTCTTATGGCTTTGACATTGCCCTGGTGAGAGTTTTTTTTTTCTGGCGTTATATACTAATATTTTTTATTAGTTAGTTAATTAGTTGGGATAAGTGGGTTAGTGTTGTACTAGTTGTGTAGATTATTATTGGGAAAATAATAGGGAAAAACATTTTTTTTACCAACATGTTTCCCTTTTTACATGTATTTTTTGATACTAAATTGTAGATCATTTTTATGTATAGGGTATCAAAAGAAAGCTCTAACTGTCCTTTAAAAAAACAACATGTAACTTGTATGGGTGCGTTAAATGACAGAGAGGAAAATTAAGTTTCAACAACCACATATTAAAAATTGAACAATCGCTCTGGTCCTTGGCCCAGAAAATCCCTGGTCCTTAAAGGGTTAAATTGGTGTAATCTCACAAATTACCATTGTAGTGAGTGCTGCCAACAACGGGTTAAACTCCAATCCACATAGGTATTGTGAAAGATACAGGTGCTATAAAGTTCCTGGAAAGTAAATCCATTTGATGGAGGCGCTATTATCTTGCACACAAACTACAAAAGTGTAGGGATATATAAAAAAGGCCCAATCACCATTGTACTTTGTACATAAGAAAAGGCCTTTTTGCTGCAGGTTTTTATACATAACCCCATTGTGTTTTATTGACTGAAATGATTAAGTAGTGGAAAACATCTACACATGAAAGCACATAGAAAATGAAACATATATAGTAAAAAAAAGTGGTATTGCTCCTAAATGTCCATAATGTAGGAAGAGAGGAGTTTTTTGGGGCATGATTTCAATGTGATGGAATAAAATAATGTTAAAATAAAATTCTGACAGGCTAATTAAGAGCAGTAGTGGGGCATGTATTATCCTCTGTGGCAATATAGTGTACTATCCCTGGAATGTCAGGAGCAAAAAGTAAACTGCAAGGTGGTGCAATTATATGGCAAAGAGAACGAATGTAGGCCAGGGATAACAATTCTCTAGGCCAGGGATAAAGTAAATAAATTGGCATTGTCTAAATTACAAAAGGAAAACAGGATAATAAAAAAGCTAGATCATTTGCAGTCACCGTTAAGAAGACAATATTGGTTCCCTAAAAATAGTATAATGCAGTATGAAGCATGAATACTTTATTGGAACTTACAAAAGACAATATTAAAATCCCTCATCTAATGAGTTGCAAAGCTTAAGTTGAGTGATGCTGACCATGCTCCCTTTAACTAGAATATCAACTGTTATATGGGAAAACAGCACATTTTTCGATATTTTGGTGAAACTATAACTGACATAAAAGCAAAATCCTCTGAGAACAAGCCCAGCAGTTATCGTTTGAAACAATGAATACTATAAAGTTTGCAGCAGTATGTCTTGTGGTGCATAATATGACTTTCCGGAATCCATTCACTGACAAACTACAATGATAAATAGATTATATTGAACTTCAGATGGCCAAATTCATATTGTACAAGTTATTTGACCGGCTATTCAATGAAACTGAACTGGTAAGCAAACTACGGTTAGGGGAAAAAAAACAATTAAGGAAATTAACAAAAGGTTTTCTGATTTTTTTTTTCAAAACATTTATAGCTTTTTCAGAACAAATGTAAAAAATGTATTTAATTCGTAATGATCCATAAAATGTCTCTCACAAGTTGTCCGTCTACTAACTTCCACAATTGTTTTCTAAAAATAATACTATATATTTTTTTCATGTAATACAATGTATAGTATCAAATCAGTTATAGGGAGTAAATGGCAGTATTAATTGTCCTTTTTATCAAAATGTATTGTTTCTTTTGATTAATTTGTTTTGCTTTGCCTGTTCCTCATAAACTGGGAAAACCAAGGAGATTCCTTTCTATTCCTTTTCTAAATCAAAATGTCATATAAAAAAAAAAAAAAAATCGGATTAAAGTATACATTTAATATTCATAATTAGGGTTGCCACCCAACCAATAATTTTCTGGCTGGCTGCTAAGTAATTGACTTGAGGCCCGTTATGTATGTGTAGACAATAGCATGTCTCAAGCGCTCCATCACTCTCATAACGGCAGGTCACGTGGCCTGCCGGCGGTCACAAGACCTTCTGAGAGAGTGGCGGGGAGCGCAGGAGATGGCTGGGGACAGAGAGCAGCAGGAAGGTGAGTACTGGGGGATGGGGTATTAGTTTTTATTGGGCGAACTGTCGGTGGTATGTTAATGGGCAAATTGACAGTGGAATATTAGTGGGCATACTAATAGTGGCATAATAATGGTAAGACTAACAGTGACATAATAATGGGCATACTAACAGTGGCATATTTATGGGAAAATTGTTTGTGGTATATTAATGGCCAAACAAACAGTGGCAAATTAATGGGCATATTGGCTGTGGCATATTAATGAGAAAACTAACAGTGGCATATTAGTGGGCAACATTGCTCTGGCATATTAAATGGGCAGACTAACAGTGGCATATTAATGGGCTACCTGGCTGTGAGAATACATTGGCAAGTCTGGGTGCAGAATGTCAAGTCTGAGGGTGCATTAACAAGTCTGAGGTGCAGATTTGAAAAATTGGGGATGCATTGCCAAGTCTGTGGGGCAGATTGACAAATTTGGGGGCAGAATGGCAAGTCTGAGGGGCAGATTGGCAAATAAAAGGAAATCAAAACGACAAATTAATTTTCTTAATCATAGGTTTTATTAAATATGGAAGAAAGAAAAAAAAGATTACATGTAAATTATTATTTACTAGTAAACCTTTTTTTTTCCTGTAAGGTCCTCTTATATTTACTGAGAGACTCAAAATACCTATATCCCAGGGGCCTACAATGTTTTAATCCATCCCTGATTATACATAACCCTAATGTATTTCAAATATCTAAAACAAGAAAGGGAATTTCACTCTGTATTTTATCGTTAAATATTTTCCAAAATTTCCATTATAATTTCTATATTTTCAGAAACTTTATTTTTATTCTTGTTAAACGGACATTTATTTGCTACCCCATTTATTTTTTAGTGTGGGCTTATGTAAGTGGAATTAAATTCACTTGTTGTGCTTTCATCGCTGATTATACTAATAGTCTTTTATTTAAGATAAAACCTTCTGGTACATTATGCAATTGACTACCACAATAAAGACCACAATAAATAATAATAAAAACATAATTTCATTGCCATAAGGTAAAACCATGAATTCCATAAAGCATTGAGAAATGTAAATATGCATACACAGCATTTTATATTCTACCTTTCCATCACAACAGATATCCTTTAATATCACAGTAGAATCATGGCAAATTATAGTGGAATCTTCTTGATGTCGAATAATATCAACATAATAGGATGTACTAAACATTTCACAATGTACTTTCTCTTGTTGAATACATTATCCTGGTGAAATTATTGTAATTATTATTGACTGTATCTTAACTGCTCCATGTTGTCCAGCCATGATATGAAGTCATCATCACCTAATAATGAAATGATCAGAGAGCAAATAAAAGGGTCGCTACCTATATGATAATTTTAAATGTTATGCCATAAATTAGGGTAACTGTATCAAATGGACATTATATTTTAATTGTGTATGTCCTCTTCTATATGTCATTACATTTTGACATCAAATCCAAATTAAGTACTATTTTATAGACTAAATATATTTATTAATCTCTATTGAAATAATGAAGTTGCATATTGAGATAAAATGATGTCATAATTAAAAGACAGCACAGACAAATTTAAAAAACAAATGTTTCCTTCACTTGTATTTTTTCATAAAACTATATCAGTTATTAGTTACTCTGTGCATTCCCACTGTAAACACTTATAAGGTGACAGAACCTTTCAAATAAGTTCTAGCACATGACATTTATGTAAATATGTCTTAAGTATACATAGGTAATCTTAAAATAAGTAGTGAACTATGCAAAAATTAACCATTTCTTGTTTATTTATATTCAGGCCTTTTTTCCTGATGAAGCTGTGACCGGTTCCAACAAAACTTGTTAAACATTGACATTTCGGTGGAATTTTCGGCACTTCGCTGCATCCTTAACCAGAGAACTGTTTTTCTTTTGTTCATTAGTTCTGTGCTCATTTACTCTTGTAAGTCTGCACCACATGTTTTTTTTAAGGTTTCAAAGAGTTTTATTGGAGTTTTATATTTTTTCATAGGTATTGAAACAATTTACGGAATATAAGTATTGAACAAAGATTAATGAAATAAGGATTAGTAAACTGAAAAAAGGGGGACACACATAGGGTAAAGGGAAATTACATTAGGGGAGGGTTGATTAAGGAAGGACTAAGGGTTGTGAGGGTTGAGTTTGGAAATTATTAGATCCATGCATGTTTTTTTTATTTTAAAAGTGATAGTGTCTTAAATAGTTACACTTGCAATGTATGCTGTGAGTTTTATAGTTATGTAGAAGGTGCTTTATGGTTGGGTAGAAGGTTCAAGTGTGGGAGGGCATCATGTGTTTTTAAATCTCTTACAATTTAGTATTAAAGAATATTGGAATGGATCCCTGTCAACTCTTCTATTATTAATGTGCTGATTTATTCTACATACATCCTTCGACCAGTGTCATTGGTTTAACATACTACATCATAGTGTTTATTTTTTAATGTTCCACTATCCCTGGACCATTCCCCGGTTTTTTGTAAGTGTCTCTGTATATAAGTACTTGTGAGAGTACTTAGTTTGGGAGGCTGCGTTACACAAGGAAAGTATAGGTTTTATTACATTTACTTAACAAGTGTTCTTTTTTGTATTTATAAGAATTTCAGCTAAATTACATGTGTGTAAAGGGTGTTGTTCCACATCATTAAGTTGTCATATCATTGTGTAGTTTTCTTGTGTGTGTGTCTTACATAAGCTTATGGTCTATTCACTAAAAGGTGGGTTGCAGGTGAGTTGAGGTAAGATGAGGTGAGTTGAGGCGAGATAAACATTTCTTCTAACAATTTTAACTATACATTGTGCAGGTACAAACCTCGTGAGAATCCCCTGCTAACCAAACTCACCATGATTGTCTCTGCACAATGTATAGCTAAATTGGTGAGACTGAATGTTCATCTCATCTCAACTCACCTCATCTCACCTGTAACTCTGTTTTAGTGAATAGTCCCCGTAGTCTTTTTGGTTAATCATTATCTCACAGTTTTAATTGCTTGTTTACTTTTACATTATTTACTAGGTAGCTGGGACCGCAGAAGAGTCACTAGTCACTCATCTCATATGTTCCTGCCCATTTCTGACATCAAAGGGGAGTGTATGTGAGAAGCATGTAAAAAAATATAGTGACCCCAATTCAGACTCTTGTATATTACTGCTTGTAATATTATGGAATATTTTTTTTTTAATGACTACCCAGTACAGATTCCTGCTGGTAACACATTGTGATAAAAGAATGTAGTGACCCCAGTAGTGCCTATTTGCTAAAAATATTCAAAGAAACTAAAATGTCTGTTCAAGAAAAAAAAATGGAAATGCTTAAAAATGGGTAGGCACTGACATTGTTCATGGTGGACATTCACTGGATGTTGTGACTAGGGTTGCCCCATTTTTTACCGGTCACATATATCTATTGCAGGCTGCCTTGCATTATGTAGAAGTCATATGGGACCAGAAGGATATCAATTAACTAATCAAGGTGGTTCTGTGGGATCCACTACTTAATTAGGTAATTGATTTCCTTCTGGCCACATATGACTTCTTCACACTGCAAAGCAGCCTGCAAAAGATATATGTGACCGATATATAAAAAATATAACATTGTTCTGTGGAACTTCACAGGCCTTGTCATGTCCTTATATGGAAACAATTTGGTCAAAATAGAGAATAATCAAAGTAACACAATATTTTAAGAGGGACTGAATATAGTTAAATAGAAGGGTAGTGGCTATAATACTAACTGCATATTGATAGGAGCTCCGTGGTTAATACTGACTAGCATAGCATGTATATAGCATATATATATACAACTGTATACTATTTTAAAGTGACACCATGTGGTAGATGCAATTTAATTAATTAGGAACAAGAAACAGTTCCTTTGTCAGGGACAAGGGAAATATTTTTCTTTAAATTGAAAAGCTTCTCATTAATCTTAGTAGACTATAAAAATGAATGGCAGATTGACAGAATGAGGTCAACACCCCTTGCGTCAAAATGTTTTAATTACAAACCTGTGTGATGTTCTTTCCTCCATCATTACTTGATTGTTTTAGTTTGTATGAATGATCCTTGGATCACCAATATAGAGGTTGTTGCTGCTGAATGTGTGGTATTTGAAATCTGTAATATGATCTGCTTTAATCAAAGGGGGTTATAATTATTTACCTATAATGTGCTTCACTTATTACATGCATAAATACAGTATGAAACAATATATTTGTACTACAAATATATTTGTACTCCCAGTGTAGTTCACATCTTTATTTATGCTGAATATTTTTAGCACAGTTATACGTCAACATTGCCAATGCTGTTAGCTTAGTTATAGATTGTGTGCAAATTGATACAACAGCTTGTACACACTTGTTTCTGTTGGTTCTGTTTGAGTAAGGTTCAAATATTTTTCTTTTGGGTTTAAGCTTAATTTTGCTTTAAATAAGTAATTCTAAGGCCTTCTCATAATCATCCTGTACGGTTTCCTCTCTTTTGATCTTTTTCTCTCTGTTCTGAGCTTTGCACTCATGATGCCAACCAAGAGTTCTAAACCTCTTTGCAGAAAATTAATTAGCAATTAAAACTAAAATAGCACGATTAGACACGTCTGCCTCCCTAAAAGTAACCCAATAGTGGCTCAGGAGTAGCCAATAACCCTTAGCAACACTCCACAAACAAAATGGTCAATACCTTGTAACCTGTAACCTAGATATTGGATCCTATATGCAAGACTTCAATAGGAAAAACCTAATATAACTCATGGCAAGGCCCTTTGAGTGGTAAGAGGAGATTTTTTTTTCTGAATCAGAGCTAGTGTTGGTTGAGCCGCGGGCACAAAGAAGACGTATGCTACACCTCTACCACTCTTTATACACCAGGATGAGTAATACAAGGTATCCCTCCACATATATGTTATGTCACATTTGGTTTCATTTCTGGTCCACTTATTGCAAAAATCAAATAAATAATAATAATGATTTGGAAAAAAAACTTGAGCTACTATTAACTCATAATGTTCCATACACACCAAGGGACTACATGGGTTAGTGGCAAAAGGACTTGCATGGAATAGTGCACTTGTTACACAGAAATATTTCCAATAGCTATAGCAAAGCTAACTTTTCCATTCAGGTAGTACCCAGATTATTATAGTTGTTGTTCAGCAAATGAAGGATTTTCCCATCTCTACCTTGAACCACATTTCTATTCTTTTTTTTGCAGTCGCACAGTTTAATGAGTTGTTCCAATGCAAGGGTCATGGGCTCAAACTTAATTTGAAGAAGATTGCTGTGCCTTTCCCTCTTATGCTCTTGTCTAGCAGAGCCCATAGCAATTCACACGGTCTGTATTTGCATTTAGATATATTTCTTTGATACATGTTAGGTCTGAAGATTGTATAGGATCCACTGTAATAGTTCATTAATTCCTTATCGATCTAGAACTGCACAGTTCAGATATTATAGAACAGTTCAAGAGCTCTGAGACTTTGATATGACTGTTTAACCAGCAATTATGTCATTGCAGGGAGTGCATTTGGTATCCCTGTGTTGTAATCTCTGAGATATTTATTTTTTACACACAATAGATTGAGTTTTTCTTTATCAGTGAGTGTTAATTTGCATATTAGTGGGACAGTTAAAGGACAACTGTAGCAAAAACATAAGTAATGTTTAATTTGGTGGAGAAATTTGAAATAGAAATGTTTTAATGAAAGAATATAAATAATGTACCTTATTGAGCCCTCTTTGCTCTGGACAGCTTTAATAAGGAGCAGACATGTTTTTTAGAATCTTAGGACAGTTTAACATTCACCTTCGTTCATATGAAGGATCTGACCTATCAGATGAAGATCCGACCTATCTGATCCAACATTCTAAACATGTCTGCCCCCTGTTAGAGCTAAACACAGCAAAGCGAGCTCAATAAAGTACATTATTTCTATTCTTTTATTAAAGCATTTCTATGTAAACTATCTACACATGTTGCAATCTTTCAAATAAACAGAACTTGATGTTTTGCCAACAGTTGTCCTTTAAAGCAGGAGGTGCTTAAAAGCCAAACTCAAAAATCTAGAAAAATCTTTATTTGCCGTCAAATGTTAAAGATTATGACGTGACACCACTCTATCTCTTGTAGCATGTCTAAATGCCGTAGATGACAATCAGGACAAATACAGTGGAGATACCTAAACACTGAGATATTGAGATGAACTGCAATGGGCACAGCTTGAATGGTTCTCTGTCATCTAAATATTGTTTATATTGGAAAGTAAACTTATAATATCTCTGCGTGGTTTATTTGTCAATTACACATTTTCCACTGAAATGGGTTCATTTGCATATCAATCCACAAGGTGATATCATAAACAGGAGACACCACAGCCAGATATAGGGCAAATTTTTCTTTTAATCTATACATTTGCTTACAACGCTGCTAATTCTGGTAACATTCCTGTCTGGCTCCAGCTGGACTAATGAAAGGAAGGGAAGCCAGAATACAGGATGGAAAAGGATTGAAGATGTGAGCAGGTTCACAATAAACAATACAATAGAAAATACAAGCAAAAAACACAAAATAAAAATCAAATAAACAGAAAACAAACAATAAATTTAAAAAAATACAGCACAGCTAAGAATATTTGAGCACTGACAGGAGGATGCACTGCGGTTTTATAAAACTGTCAGGCACAGTGTTGTGCATGATGCCACAAGTCCTGCAAACTCCCCCAGCCCGGATGAAACGGGGCAGCGATGAGCACCTGAAACAAAATCCCTCCTGGAGAACAGAAGTCCACGATGCACGCCTTCCCTGGTTCATAACAACCCACCATGACACAGAATACAGGTCTCCTGAGTAGGGAACGAGCACCAAATGTCATAGTTCAAAGGGAAGCAGCATCCCATGGACCCCCCTTGCCCTTCTCCCATTCTCTGTGCACCTTAGGAGTCTGACTGAAAGTGACTTACTCTCTTTAAAGTTGTGTGCATTTCCCTCTTCATAAGCTATTAAAGTAGAGCTTCCCAAACGGTGTGTTTCGACACATATATTTAAGGGGCAAACTAACAATGGCATATTTTATAGGCACTTGGCTGGGTCATTTGTTAATGGGCAAACTGTGGCATGTTTAATGGGCAAACTAACAGTGGCATATTTTAATGGGAACCTGGCTGGGGAATATGACAATGGGCAAACTGTGGCATATTTTTTTTTCTTAATTATTATTTATTATGTTTTGTAAATAGATATAAAAAAATATACAAAATATTCATTCAATACAAACACATGCCATCAAATCAAAACATTAAAAACAGGACTTTACATGGCAGTGTACCTAGTGCTGGTCTGGAGTAATACAATTTACCCTATCTCAAGTGTCCCATCTAGAGATAATCTGGCATTGTAAGTTCCCCTGGCATGATTATCTTATAGTTATCTCTAGCACAGAAACCCAAACATAAAAAGAGACAAACATAACAATTGTTCACTTTGGACTTGAGGGGGGGGGGGGGGGGAGATACTATATAACAGGATTTTCTCTCCTGTATTACAATCACCATGCACTATTTTACTTTTCATGGCTCACTTTATGAATCCCCTGCTAGAATAACTGTGGCATATTTAAGGGCAAACTAACAGTGGCATATTTTAATAGGCACCTGGCTGGAGCATATGCTAATGGGCAAACTGTGATATTTTATTGGACATTTTTTGTAACATTTTAATGCATGTTTTAAAAATATACATGAAAGATTTCGTGAGATATGTTGTCTCCTCACACATATATAACATAGGTGGCAATCCTAGTTACACTCATGATAGGGTTTGTTCTAGACATGTGCAAAACTAAAATTTTCGTTTCGTTTTCGTCCATTCGGACGAAAATGTTATTTATTTAGTCTAACGAATTTTCGTTCATTACTGCATTAGTTTCAGATGAAATTTGTTCATTATTTTCGTTTCGTTAATTTTTATTTGTTCGTTTTATAGAATACATGTAATACTATTGGCTTTCTATAAACCGAACGAGAGCCCCATTCATAAGAAATTCTTATGAATGGGGCTCTCGTTCGGTTCATAGAAAGGCAATAGTACTACATGTTTTCTATAAGCCGAAAGTCTATAAACCGAACGTTCGGTTTATAGACTTTCGGCTTTTGGAATACATGTAATCCTATTGCTATTCTATAAACCGAACGTTCGGTTTATAGGCTGTCGGCATTTAACTATACAGAGACAGAGTCTCCATTCATAAAATTATGAATGGAGACTTTGTCTCCATGTAGTAAAATGCCGACAGCCTATAAACCGAACGTTCGGTTTATAGGCTGTGGGCATTTAACTATAGGGAGACAGAGTCTCCATTCATTATGAATGGAGACTTTGTCTCCGTATAGTTAAATGCCTACAGCCTATAAATGGAACGTTCGGTTTATAGGCTGTCGGCTTATGGAATACATGTATTCCTATTGCTATTCCATAAACCGAACATTCGGTTTATAGAATAGCATTAGGAATACATGTATTCCATAAGCCGACAGCCTATAAACCGAACGTTCGGTTTACAGGCTGTCGGCATTTCACTACACGGAGACAGAGTCTCCATTCATAATGAATGGAGACTTTGTCTCAGTATAGTTAAATGCCGACAACCTATAAACCGAACGTTCGGTTTATAGGCTGTCGGCATTTAACTATACGGAGACAGAGTCTCCATTCATTATGAATGGAGACTCTGTCTCCGTGTAGTGAAATGCCGACAGCCTGTAAACCGAACGATCGGTTTATAGGTTGTCGGCTTATGGAATACATGTATTCCTATTGCTATTCTATAAACCGAACATTCGGTTTATAGAATAGCAATAGGAATACATGTATTCCATAAGCCGACAGCCTATAAACCGAACGTTCGGTTTATAGGCTGTCGGCATTTCACTACACGGAGACAGAGTCTCCATTCATAAAATTATGAATGGAGACTCTGTCTCCGTATAGTTAAATGCCGACAGCCTATAAACCGAACGTTCGGTTTATAGGCTGTCGGCATTTAACTATACGGAGACAAAGTCTCCATTCATAATGAATGGAGACTTTGTCTCAGTATAGTTAAATGCCGACAACCTATAAACCGAACGTTCGGTTTATAGGCTGTCGGCTTATGGAATACATGTATTCCTATTGCTATTCTATAAACCGAACGTTTGGTTCATAGAATAGACATAGGATTACATGTATTACATAAGCTGACAGCCTATAAACCAAACGTTCGGTTTATAGGCTGTCGGCATTTCACTACACGGAGACAGAGTCTCCATTCATAAATTTATGAATGGAGACTTTGTCTCCGTGTAGTGAAATGCTATTGTATTCTATAAACCGACTCTATTTCGGCTTATAGAATGCAATAGTACTACGAATGGACGAATGAACGAATGATTTTCGTTTATTAACCATTCGTTCATTCGGCTTTCGTTAGCTTAGCATTTTCGTTCTTCGTTTTTTGGACGAATGGACGAAAATGCTATTTTCGGACGAAAATGCATTCGTCCGAAAACGAATGCACATGTCTAGTTTGTTCCAAAAGACATATATTAAGCTTAAGGTGTAGTCAGATAATAAATGTTATTATATAATTTCATCTTTAATATTTAAAGGGACTCCATCACCTACACATTGTTTACACTGTTAATGTAGCGAATAAAAATGTTGTATACATTGTGATAAAGAATACCAAGCAAATATTCAATATGAGTTTTACATTTGTCTGTGGGTTAATCTGGAAATGATCAATTTCCCATTAAAAGTAATTTACTTGCATATTAGGCCACAAGCTAATGTTATGAACAGGTAGTAAAGCTATCATGGTTGCTTTTATCTAAAAAGTTGCTTTGTGTAATCATTATTACATATTTTCTCGTGTGATCCTTTTTAATTAAAGAAAACATACTTGATAAAAAATATTGTATTAATATCACAATATGCTTTACATTCATCCAAGACTCAACACAAATTTGTAATCACTAATTTAAGGGAAAAACAAAGCATTTGTAGAAAAAATGTGTAGAGTCTGTTGAATGACAGTGGTGATAATGGAATATAAATGAGAGAAGCTGGGAAATGTCTCTCTGAAGAAATATAGTTAAACTAAGGCTGATACATAACCATCCTTCATACCAGCATGCTGGCAAATGAATGCCAAGGAAAAAAATAAGCCAGACTGTCTCCAAGGCCCACAGCTCAGCAAGAAGACCTAATTAGAGCCAAGGTGACAGAAATATAAGACGAACAACACATTTACAGAAAGTAAGTAAACTCTTCGAAAGTTAATAACATTTTATAATATAGATCAATAACCGCCATTATGTTAAATGTATATTTCAAAGAATTTATAATTGAGTGTTTGCTAATGAGAATAAGGAATAAAATGTCCTTATTTAATGATAATGGATTTTGTCCTGTATTCACAATCAATATCTTTCTGGGAGAGACTGCAAACTTTCAGTGCCTGAGGCGCATGCAGTATAGGGACTGATTAAAAGTTTAAATGTACTTGCAAAGAATGAAACAGGTTAAAAATGTATTACTGTCCCTGCACTATTTTGGGATTATAAAACTTGACATATGAGTAAAGCTGCAGTCAATGAATTTTCGAGCCATAAAATATTTAATGAGGTCATGGATTCCTTTACGTGGATTCCAATTTCTTTTATTTTTTTATGATGTATAAATTATGGTTAATTAGCCATTGGATTAAGTTGTATTAACATACAATGCCTATTAAAAAATAAATACTTAATGGTTTAAAGCACACAGATAGATTGCATTGTTGGATCAAAATGTATCTATCATCCAAAAATAGATCTGGTTGGGAAGCCACTAATTTTGATCACATCATTATTTAACCTCTATTGTACGTGGTTTTTATATTGCAATGGATGAACAAACAATGTTCAGTCATGCATGGTTTAGATTTGGATGGCGGGAAACAGGGGTGACAACAAATCTTTATGTAATGGGTTTTCTTTCTGAGCTCTGTTAGGATTCGGTTACATCTGTTTTGATATTGCAAGTCTCTCTATGGCCTAGGTGTCCAACTACTGTCCAGCTGTTTCTACTACCATAATTCTGTGCCATTCTAGAAAGCTAGTTATTATGGGATTTGAAGTTCAGCAGCAGCTGGAGGACTGTTGTTGAATGTCTAGGCTATATGGGCATTATTTATGAAAGAGAGCATTGCAGGAAATTGCGAAGGGGATTTCAAAGTTATGGCCAAAGTAGCTGAGTTGGAATAATTCTCCTATTCAAGTGAATAAATGAATTTTTCCAACTTGGATACTTTGACCTTAAGTTTGAAATTCAAGTGAATGGGATAATTTTTCCAACTTGACTACTTCGGCCTTAAGTTTAAAATGATTATAAAATAAAAATAGAGGGTGTGCAAGTGATATGTTCGGAAGAAGGCCGAAATGCGTTGACGTCACTACGCAAATGGAGGGGGAGGAGCCAAAACACTGATCATAGTAACATTTACCAAAGGCTCTCCATGTTTATGTGCGAATGCATCTTGCTTATACACAGCTGCAACTGATCCCTAAATGTAAGCAGATATTATTTTGCCAATTAAAAAATGCTTGTATCTGACCACACTGTTTCTTTCCCTCCATGTTGGCTTTTTCGAGAATCGTTCTTATACTCCACACCTAGAAAATTCAAGATCAACATTACCTGGCACCTTGTTTTTTCTGGTATTTTGTCCTCTGAGTATTCTGGAATACTCTGAGTGTAGTTTCTGGAGGCTCAGTTTTGTTTCTTTGTGCGGGAATACATCCATACAATTGTACTAAACATACTGCACCATATTTCTCCACCTGTATTTTGTTTTGTTTTATATATATTCAGCCGCAAGTCTGATATCATCAATGATCTGCAAGATAGGTTTATTAATATTATTTTTTGTACTCATCACTTGAGGACCCACTATTTTTCTTTTATAATAATTTCTTGGTGTGACTGAGGTCTTTACACAAGAGTGGTTTTGCAGCAATTACACATAAATTGTGAGCGCCAGTTATTCACTGTTTTTATTCCTTAAGTTTGAAATTCCCTGCAATGCTCACCAATAAAGCTCTATGTTTTCGAAATCTATCAGATGGCTTTTCTTGCCTCAGTATACCACAGTAGACAAACAACTTGATTTAGGTAGCACTGAATTTCTTAACAAAATGTGGAGCTCTAAATTTCACCCTAATTTAGACCATATTGGTTATCTGACGGGCCCTTTAAATCGGAATTGAAATAATCCTTAATCTGCCAGTATGGCCAAATTTGGGCCTGCATTTCGACAAGTTGATCCAACCGAAATTGTAGCCTCAAACTCCCCCATTAAAGTCACACTGCCATAACAGCTCTTGTGGTATAACAATACCGACAATGTCATTTCAGCTAAATGTTGGCATTTTTTCATTGTTAACAGCTGTTAGGTCATATGTACCTTCCCACCATCATGTCCACACACCACTTGTAAGTGCAGAGGTTGCACCTGGCACATCACTGGTATTGTTATACAACAAGACCTGTTATGGCGGTGTATAAATTAGTATATGTTCATGTATGTGTGCATATATATATATAATATATGGAAATTCACTTACTTTTATTGGGATTACATGGCAGGTTGATTGATGTTGTAATTGCACCTTTTTTGCCAAAAAACAAAATATGATCCTAATTTTCTTTTAATCAAAAATGCTATTACGGCACACATGTTGCAATTTCTATATCAGTTACCCACTTAATCGACAAATTCTGTACTTTTTGGCCCTAAATGTTCTATTCTCCAAATAATGTTTGGAGAATTGAAACTAGGGCTGAAATTGCCTGCCAAATTTGGAAACTGCCAAATTCGGATCAAAACCAGCCAAACTCTGCCCTTAGCGCTGTTTAAGGAACTTTTTCTGCAGACAAAACAGGCAGCAGACACTCTTCAGAAATCTTGAAGTGCCATGTATTTCAGCACAAGATGGCATACAGTTCTTCCATGGCTCTAGCAGTTGAACACATAATTAGATGGTATGCCAAATATAGGTTCAGTTTAATAAGCAGGGCCTCTGATTAGTGAGAAGTAGTATAAGAAAAGATCTGCAGTCTGCTGATATGGTATAAATCATAATTATTAAATAATGTGTTTTTCAACATGTCCTGACAAGACATCAAAATCAAAAAGGTTAAGAATTATAGGTGGGTGATTGTAGTTTAAGAATGGAAAATAAATATATTGAATACTTAGTTTTCAAGTAAATTGCAAATGTATTGTGGAGAAACCGTGACAGAGAAGAGAGAAAACCAAATGATTGTCCTGTTACCAAATTATAATGCAGATTGTTTTCTTTTCAATGCATTGGCATATTTCAAAAATAATTGATGTGCTGCTTTTTTTTTATTATTTTCTAGCCATGTTCCTAATAATTTCATTTGTTAGCACAATCTCCATTTTAATTAAGGCTGTCACATTGTTTCAGTCTCCAATGCATTTATTTCGTTTTGTACTTCATGTCAAGCAGTTCCTGAACACAGTGTACTTGTAGAATCAAGTACATAAATAAGCCTTAAAATAGAATCACTGATTATGCCTCATTTAGTGGTTTTATGTAATGCCTCAGCTGGTTACTTCCTACTTGTGTCCTGCAATAGAAAATGGTTAGAGATTTTAAGTTAACTCTCTGGGAGATTTTGTTAGCAAGAATTTTTTGTTTTCTATGTAATGATATGTTAATAATTTCAGTATGCATTGATTACATTTTTTATGTGTGTACAATATAGGACAATTTAGTTACTACTGAATAACACAATGGTTCTAAGACACTTACTGGCTTTCTGAGTATATCTAGGAGCATTAGGTTTGAGCGGACACCTGGATGTTCAGGTTCGGCAGGTTCAACCAAACTTCAAAAAAATGTCCGGGTCCGTGCTCGAACTTGACCCCACACTTGACCCCGAACCCAAACCCCATTGAGGTCAATGGGGACACGAACTTTTGGCCACTAAAATTCCTCTAAAAAAGTCATGGAAAGGGTTAGAGGGCTGCAAAAGGAAGTAAAATGTGGGTAAGAGTAGGACAAGTGCCCTGCAAGCAAATGTGGATAGGGAAATAACTTAAAATAACATAAATTACATACAAATTACAAATACAGCTGAGCCATAAAATAGCACTAGATGGAATCTTTGATTTTAGCTTTGGAAGAACATAAATCTAAATCTAAAGCATGGCTGCCAGGAGGAACAACAGAATTATCCATTTGAGAGAGGGTTGGAGTGCAGGGTATTCTCTTTCAGTTTATACTAAGTGACCCATAGGTTGAGGAGGCGGTGACCGTGGCGGTGTAGGTGGAAGCGGCGCTGGAGGAGGAGGAGGAGGTAGCCAACACTATTTTTTATTTGTATTTTTTTTTGTTTTTTTGTTTATTGGACTGCAAAAAATGCACCGCAAGACGTAAATGTACTATTTAGCACAACAATTATAATTTTTCAAAGTGCGCTGTAAGCACAGTATTGGTCTGTTCTATTTGACTCTCAGATATGAAGTGCACCGCAAGACGCAAATGTACTATTTACCACCCAAAACTATTAGAATTTTTAAAAGTGCGCTGTAAGCACAGTATTTGATTGTTCTATTTGACTCTCAGATATGAAGTGCAGGCCGTAAATGTACTATTTAGCACAACAATTAGAATTTTTCAAAGTGCGCTGTAAGCAAAGTATTGGACTGTTCTATTTGACTCTCAGATATGAAGTGCACCGCAAGACGCAATTGTACTATTTACCACCCAAAACTATTAGAATTTTTCAAAGTGCGCTGTAAGCACAGTATTTGACGGTTCTTTTTGACTCTCAGATATGAAGTGCACCGCAAGACGCAAATGTACTATTTACCACCCAAAACTATTAGAATGTTTAAAAGTGCGCTGTAAGCACAGTATTTGACGGTTCTATTTGACTCTCAGATATGAAGTGCAGGACGCAAATGTTATATTTAACACCAACAAATTGAACTATTTAAAAATGCCTAGATGTTGCCCACTGAGCTAACAGAACAGGATTAAAGTCATGTGCCTGGCACACATGCAGTTGCAAGTTCACTGCACTCTCTGTGGCACTGTGCTCAGGGCAGGGTACAAATACAGTATGTAGTATAGCACCCACTAAAATAATCACTGTAATTTGAATAATCGCTGTAGTTTGAATAATCTCTGTAGTTTGCAGATTCAACACCAGACTTTTTTTTAATCTGTCCCTCAAAGCTGCAGCATCCTCTCCCTACACTAAGAAGAGCTCATGTGATGTGCGTGTATGTGACTCCAGCTTATCCCGTATTTGCTCGATTATAAGACGACCCTGATTATAAGACGACCTCTCCCCTCCCCTTGTCTCTCTATATCCCCCCTTGTCTCTCTCTATCCCCCCCTCCCATTTTCTCTCTTCCCCCTCCCTCCCCTTGTCTGTGTGTTACTCCCCCCTCCCTCCCTCCCCTTGTCTATATGTGTCTCCCCCCTCCCTCCCCTTGTCTGTGTGTGTCTCCCCCCTCCCTCCCTCCCCTTGTCTGTGTGTGTCTTCCCCCTCCCTCCCTCCCCTTGTCTGTGTGTGTCTCCCCCCTCCCTCCCTCCCCTTGTCTGTGTGTGTCTCCCCCCCTCCCCCCCTGTTTTTGTGTGTCTCTCCCCCTCACCTTGTTTATTTCCCTGGTGGCTAGTGGGGGCATCCGGGGATGTCTGCATGATACGTGCAGACATCCTCCATGCTGCCAGACACCTCCATCTATTATGACGGACAGCTGCCCGATTCTCCTGGTGTCTAGCGGGGCAGCGGAGGATGTCTGCGCGGCACGACCGCCGGGACTTTTATGATGAAGCCGGAAGGACCCGGCTTCATCATAGAAGTCCCGGCGGTCATGTTGGGCAGCAGCAAGGGAGGTCTGCGCTCATCGTGCAGACATCCCCCTGCTGTTAGAGAGGGGGATCCAGGTCCCCTGCAGCTGACCTCGATTTGAGGTCAGATTATAAGATGACCTTGAATGTAAGACGAGGGGTATTTTTCAGAGCATTTGCTCTGAAGAAAACCTCGTCTTATGCTGCACTGGCCAATCACAGCCATGCCATTAGTAGGCATGGCCTTGATGGCTTCTAAGGGCAAACAAGTCAAACGCTTGTTGATTGGCTGCCCTGCAGCCTTTCAAAACATGCCATTAAATCACCGAACCTCAAACTCCAACCCCAACATACAGTGAAATGTCCGTGTCCAAAAACCGTAATGTTCGGTACGAACCCGAACAGTGCGGTTCGGGTTCGCTTAACACTACTCTTAATATAATACCACACTTCTTCTTATAATGCAAAAGTGAATGTGTGAGCTTTGTTTTTTTAAAAGCACTATATGACAGAGGGGTTCAAGTTTGAATGTCTGCTCCTATTGCGCATGCACATTAGTGCTGACACTTGATCTTCCAAGCTCTGCCCCTTGGCATTCTGATTGTCAGGACCAAGAGCTGGGAGTTATGCAATGCAGCTATGCTTTTATTCCCAATAAGATAAAAGTCACTTGTTATCAGGTTTTAGTGTATTCCAGGGGCACCCAACATGCATCTGTAGAGCAGGTGCTTGCTTCTATATTTTATTAGCCTTAGCTGCTGCTGTCCCTCTTACTATTGTTGTTCCCTGCAGCTGCTGTCCTCTTTATGTAGCTCTATAATATTCTTACTAGTATATGGCAATCCTATAGACCAAATAATGGGCATAACTGTGGCATATTTTAAAGGGCATCTGGCTGGGGGATAATGAATAAATATACCGGACCATATGTTAATGGGCACATTATGGCATATTTTAATGGGCAAACTGGTTGTGGCATATTTTACTGGGGAAAATGTCTATGGCATAATTTGATAGGCACCTGATTGTGGCATTTTTTAATGAGCAATTGGTTGGGGCATATGTTAATGGACAAACTGACTGTGGAATATTTAATGAGTGAACTCAGCATGGCATATTTGAATGGGCAAACTGGCTGTGGCACATCTGAATGGGCACTTGGTTGTGGCATATTTTAATGGACACCTGGCTGGGACATATGTTAATAGGCAAACTAACTGTGGCATATTTAATGGGCAACAGACTATGACATATTTTAATGGGCAAATTGACTGTGACATATTTTAATGGGCAAATTGGCTGTGGCATATCTTAATGGGCACCTCTGTAACTTGAACAAAATGGGCATATTTTATTGTGCACCTGGCTGGGGCATATGTTAATAGGCAAACTAACTGTGGCATATTTAATGGGCAGCAGACTGTGACAAATGTTAATGTGCAACGTTACTGTGGCATACGTTACCGGGCAAACTGTGGCATATGTTTTTGTATACATTGTGGAATATGGGAGATTTTAAAGTATTGTATGGGTTCCTGGTTAATTAAGATGTACATATCCATTGGGGATAGGTTCCAAGCCCCCATCTGATTGACAGCTATTATTCTATGTTGACCTACACGTGTGGTCAGTGGAATAATCTGAACACCGTGGTTCCAATGGACAAACTGACTGGCATATTTTAATGAATAAAGTGATGCTGTTACATGTTCTATGGGGCAAAATAACAAGTACTATGGGGAGAAGTTATGCGGGGCAGTTCTGAGGGACAAAGTGACACTGTGGTATGTGCTGTGGGACAAAGTGACACTGTGGCATGATCTGTGGGGCAAAGTGAATCTGAGGCATGCCAATTTCTGTGGGTGCAATATAAGTTAGAATTGGGGCGCATGTACCGGGAAGAAAAACAGAAAACAACAATAGTGCAACACAGTTTAAATGTAATTGGATGTATTATAAATTTCTACAGGGGTGCACTCACAAACGGATAATGAAATCAGGCTCATCAGAATATTGTAGTCAGTCGGTTTTAATCATTCCATCTAAAAAACATTAAAAAACCATTGCGCAGTGGCTAACACAAACCAGGCAATAAAAACAATGAATACACGTACAAAATATATAGCACTGAAAGTGCAACTTGCGTGAAAAAGTCCTAAGAGGTAAACTTCTTTCCTGCTGCCACCAGGATGAGAAACTCAGGCACTTTTGTCCATGAAAATCCGGTGTCTCATGTATCCTAGTAATTGATGTTATTTGTGTTAGTTTATGTATATAACGTAATTTGAATGTCATAGGTATGTTAGTCTGTACACAGATACTGCCATACGCTGAGCCACTTACTTTTTGTAGATTAATATTTCTAATTTTTTATCCTTTATATACTTTCTCACATATCTTTTATATATTTTTTCTCATTTTTCTTTACTCTATCATATTTTAAATATTTCTTTCCCTCTTTTTCACCTTTCCAGTCTTCTATTTTCTTCTAATATTCTATTCTTTGTATATTTTCATCTTATTCACTGTGAGTTTTATTATTAATCATTATTCATAATTTTAATTATTACTTTTATTTGTATTTTTATTTTTATTTGTATATTTATTTTACTTTTTTCATTTTTTTCATTTTTTTCATTTTTTTCATTATTTTTCTCATTTTTATTTATTTTTCATATTTATTTTTATTTTTACATTTATATTTATTTTTATCTGTTAATTATTATTTTTTCCCATCATTATCATTTTTCTATTATTATTTTTATACCGTTTTAATCTCTATTTGTTTATTAATTTCTTCTTTATTTTTTCTACATTTCTTTTTCGCTGGGGTTACATTACTATTTTTATTTTTCGTTGTTCCCTCCACTTTCTCCCTCCTCCCCTCTTTTTCTCTTTCAGCTTTTCTAATATGATAGGTTCATTGCTCGTAATTTCTAGAGGCAAGGCGTCTGTGTATAGATCTGTCAGGTTTTTATCATGTAAGTTAGTATGTGGTGGACGGGAGGTCACGTGTCCCGGACTATCTATCCAACGCTTCTCGTTGGTCACAGATAGACGCTTTAAGTCACGTCATGGGGAGTTTGCCTACACGCTGAGTGACAGCTACAGACGAGGAGGATAGTTAGGGGGGTGGGTTTTCTCTCCAGTCCGGGTCACGTGATCGCGCATGGTCTGGACGCATAGTGGGTTTTTTCCTCCTCCCACTTGCGTCATAGACTAGTGCCCTTTCCCAATATGTGTTTTTTACAGGTGTTCTACGTTAATGAATTTCGTGAAGCCTTTTTAAGGCGCTTTTCTAGCTACAAACTTTCAGCACTTTATTGCAAATTTGCACAAAGCACCAATCTCCTGAGGAAGCCGACAGCAGAGCCGGCGAAACGCGTTGAGAAGTGGATCCAGCTGTTATTTCTTCAAAGAAAAGTGCCTGAGTTTCTCATCCTGGTGGCAACAGGAAAGAAGTTTACCTCTCAGGACTTTTTCAAGCAAGTTGCACTTTCAGTGCTATATATTTTGTACGTGTATTCATTGTTTTTATTGCCTGGTTTGTGTTAGCCACTGCGCAATGGTTTTTTAATGTTTTTTAGATGGAATGATTAAAACCGACTGACTACAATATTCTGATGAGCCTGATTTCATTATCCGTTTGTGAGTGCACCCCTGTAGAAATTTATAATACATCCAATTACATTTAAACTGTGTTGCACTATTGTTGTTTTCTGTTTTTCTTCCCGGTACATGCGCCCAGTGGTGTATCTTGATTTTGTGCTGCCCTAGGCAGACAAAATCCGGGCACCCCCTTACCCAAGCTGCACACCCATGTTACACACCTAAGACATGCCCCATCATTCAGACTCACATCAAGCTTACACTACCATCACACTCAGTCACACACTCCTACTCCCATCACACTCAGTCACACACTCCTACTCCCATCACGCACACTCTGACTCCCATCACACTCAGTCACACACACTGTCTCCCATCACACACACTCTGACTCCCATCACACTCAGTCACACACACTGTCTCCCATCACACACAGGTCACACACACTGTCTCCCATCACACACACTCTGACTCCCATCACACTCAGTCACACACAGTCTCCCATCACGCTCAGTCACACACACTGTTTCCCATCACACACACTGTCTCCAATCACACTCAGTCACACACACTGTCTCCAATCACACACACTCTGACTCCCATCACACTCAGTCACACACACTGTCTCCCATCACACACACTCTGATTCCCATCACACTCAGTCACACACACACACACAGTCTCCCATCACACACACTCTGACTCCCATCACACTCATTCACACACACTGTCTCCAATCACACACACTCTGACTCCCATCACACTCAGTCACACACACTGTCTCCCATCACACACACTCTGACTCCCATCACACTCAGTCACACACACACACACACACACACACACACACACACACACACACACACACACACACAGTCTCCCATCAGCACTTACCTTTCCCTGGCAGGCTTACACTACCATCACACTCAGTCACACACTCCTACTCCCATCACACTCAGTCACACACTCCTACTCCCATCACGCACACTCTGACTCCCATCACACTCAGTCACACACACTGTCTCCCATCACACACACTCTGACTCCCATCACACTCAGTCACACACACTGTCTCCCATCACACTCAGTCACACACAGTCTCCCATCACGCTCAGTCACACACACTGTTTCCCATCACACACACTCTGACTCCCATCACACTCAGTCACACACAGTCTCCCATCACACACACTCTGACTCCCATCACACTCAGTCACACACACTGTCTCCCATAACACTCAGTCACACACACTGTCTCCAATCACACACACTCTGACTCCCATCACACTCAGTCACACACACTGTCTCCCATCACACACACTCTGATTCCCATCACACTCAGTCACACACACACACACAGTCTCCCATCACACACACTCTGACTCCCATCACACTCATTCACACACACTGTCTCCAATCACACACACTCTGACTCCCATCACACTCAGTCACACACACACACACACACACACACACAGTCTCCCATCAGCACTTACCTTTCCCTGGCAGGCAGGCAGCATGGTCCCTCCATGCTGCCTGTTCGGCTTCCCGGCGATTGTGCCGACAGGTCACGTGGTCGGGCGCGCGTATGACGTCAGGATGCCTCGCGGTAAATACAGCACTGCATGCGCCCCAATTCTGTCTTGTTTTTCTATTGCCAAGTGCCCGAGGAGCACTTAAACGGGTGCTGCAGTGCCAGAGGAGGAGTATAATTTAATTATTTTTTCACTTTATTCACTGATTTTGTTCACTGTTTATATTACACTGTATGTAATTTGGGTTAAGTGTCACACTTTCTTTCTTTATGGTGCAATATAAGTTCATGGCAAGTGTGGGTACAATATGCTATGGTGCTGTATCAAACTCTTCAGGTGCAAAGTGGGTGCCGAGGAAGAAAATAACAAAAAAAAAGAAATGCATTTTTTCAATAACATTTTAATTACATATGAAAATATTTACCTATATACATATGTACGCATAGATATATGCATATGTCTCTGTTCATATGTATGTGTGTGTTTATATATATTTAGCATTTCAGAATTGTTTTTTATAATTGTACATTAGATGAATTTGGCCCGCTCACAGATGCTTATTCTGGCTGCTGAGTGGAAAAAGGTTGCTGACACCTGCCTTAAAGCTATATCACTAATGGTTATCAGGGTCTCCCTCACGTGCTGGAATATGAGGGGAACTGAAAGTATTAAATATATTCCTGGTTAATACAGGAAAATCCCATATCCCCCCATTATCATGAGTTACTTCTGGGCCACTGTTAACTGCAGTTGCATGAAACAGCAGGATTTTATAAGTTATGTCCTCCTATTACCCCATTACTCACAAGCCTGTATAATGCTCTCTCTGGTGATACCTCCACAGTAGACATCACCTAATAGGAACTTGCAAAACAGTAGCAGCATAAGGATGCCAAGGAATTCAGGAATCAGAGAGGTTAATACATTAATTAGCTCTGATGCAGAAAGGGCATTTGACTGGGTAGCTTGGTCTCACCTTATCAGGATATTAAAGTGTCAATACATTGTACCAGTATTTTTAAATATAATTCACAAACTTCTTGATCACCCAAGGATCAAAACTGGAGTAAATGGTTTACATTTTTACAATTCTGTCATAGCAAGGGAAATCCCCTGGGAATGCTCACTTTTGCTTTTTAACATGTGTTTAGATCCTGTGAATAAGGAATTTCAAGGCATTAAAATAGGAACACAAAAGGTTAAAATCTCAGTCTTTGACAACAACGATAGAGAGATGGATAGATAGATAGATAGATAGATAGATAGATAGATAGATAGATAGATAGATAGATAGTGAGATAGATGGATAGATAGACAGATAGGACTCAATAAATGAAAATTACTAAAATGATAGGTCTTCATCTGCATAACAGCTCTCAACCACTTTGGTCTGCCAACACTGAAGTTAAGTGGGCCCTAGAATCTCTTGAATACCTTGGTATAAAATTGGATAAAAAACAATCGTGTTTATATGATTTCAATATAGTTCCCTTAATAAGCCAAATAATAACATAACTTTCTAGTTGGAGCGACGCTTGATCAGGCTAATCCTCCATCCTCTCCATCCTCCGTGGGTCACAAAACAAGACCTATTGATGTCTTACTACAATGAACACAAGACTCAACTCTACTACCTCAAGGACTGCAATCACAGGCTTACAGACCTTTCCCTGAAGAATCAGACATTACCGAAGCTACTTCAAACATCTGTAATGTTTTACAGTCTGCAGCATATTATTATATGCATCTACAAACAGGCCCTTATGTTTATTTCACACCACTTCGGCAATTTCGGATGGGTTTAGGACTGCTCCTTTTGGCCATTTCACTACGGCAGTTACAACGCTGACAGTTCAGTGCGGCTGTTTTGGTGCTGAACTGTCAGCGCTGACAAATACTTAGAATTACCTAGTAAAGTAACTCCTACTAACACTAAAACTGACCCCTAATACTAACTCTAAAAGTAACCCTAATACTAACCCTAGCAACCTACCAGAATTAACCATTTTAGCCATTGAGAATGGTGCACTTGCACGGCATAGAATTTTTTTTGCATTTTATGATGGCAGTGGCCATAAGACTCTTCTACATGAGTGGGTTCAGAAACTCCTTTCTGTCTTCTGTGTAGAACTAAAATTTACTATATTTTTCAAATGTCCTGTTTGGAAGAAACCATAGAAAAAGAGAAAAAATAAAAATGTTTTTAAAATTGGCAACCTTTTATTAAAATTTTAGACAATTCTTTACAAAACCAAATGAAAACAACTATGTGATAACATATTGGTATTACATACGTGTCAGAAAATAGATCTCCAGTTTAATACATACCTCTAAAAATATTGTTGCTTTTCTTTAAACTTGACCCAGTTATTTTCAAGACTAAATCCTAGTAGAGCCAAAAGCACTGACTATAATGTACTATGTTATCACATAGACTTAGGATACCGTGACTGAGCTTGTAAAGAAGCAGGGAGGAGGCATGGGATTTTCTAGGTTGGTTTTAATGTTTCCTATTTTCTGTTTATTGTTACGTTTGTATTTAGTGAGAAAATGTGAAAAATTTAGGGTTGACAGCAACTAGTGAACCAACTCTAGACATTTGACATCAGCTTTTGTACAACTGGGGTTTCATCACTATTGAAGATTCTTTTTCATCATCATTACTTTTTTTCTCATTTTGGACTCATGTACCTCTGTTAATGCTGTGTATTATATTTGTCAGGTTGCCTCACCCATAAAAAGTTAATAAAACAGTAAATGACAATAAAGGTGACATTTGTGCCTTTGTCCAGTAGATTTTGGATCATTAGCTAGCTCTGCTTTAGTGCCATGTCTGACACTGAACCCTGACTGCCAAGTCAATTATAATCAACCATGGTCAGTAATTTGGTAGCTGGACTTTTTCAATAAACTTTGCCACAATGGAATGACAGCGATAGAGCTGAAGTTTACAAAACTGTCTGATTCAATGCTCAGTTACTGAAATATAATATTTTTCTTTTTTGCATGTGGAGGGAACTGTCATTTCTTCCAACTTTAAGGTTGGATTATGTCTGAGAATAGCCTTCCTGCCTGTCACTCTGTAATTAGCACATGCAAAAAGAAGCCTTTTAATGCCGGTTTAGAACATTTCAGATGAGGTTCTCACAATGAATCTTATGCTGTATTAAAGGACTTCACTGCATGTGTGCTGGTGGCTTTACACAAAATGTTCTTGTTTATCAAAACAGAAGCAGAAGGGAACTCCAAAGAAAATGACAGAGAAATAGCTCTAAAATATTAATGTCTATTTTATAATTTTTAGCCCTGTATGCCCTGCTTTTCTAAAAAATTGAGACCCTTTTTGAAGACATCTGTAGTATTTGATAGCACCACTTTTCTTGCCAGTGAATTCCCTCCTCTAGTACCATAGCAGTAGTTGCTGTGCAAAGCATACCACCCTCCATTGCTATACTTACTATAGTCGGTGTGCAGACATTTTGGATTTGGATTAGGCTGTCTATAAGTCAATATACACTGGTCTTTCTCACCATTATTAAGCACTGAGCAACTCACCAAGAGGGATTTTCTTCTTTTCTTTGGGGATCTGGTGGCTCTGACTGGTTCACGTCGCATCGGCTGTTTTTATCAGTACACCTGCCAACAGAACACCTGCCAATGCAATTGGGGTATATTTTGCTTTGTTCAGACAGGGATTCCACCCTGTCTCTTGGTGTTTCAAATGGGGCAAGACAAATGCCAAAAATTACTTGGGAGCTAAGGGCAATGATGTCAGTGGACGTTGTCATGATGGGCCCTTGGCTAAGCCATGGTAGGAAGAGCAGGGCTGCTGAGATTCTCTTAGATGGTTTCTGGATCCCTTTCTCTGACCACACCCAGTTTTAGTTAAAACTTTGTATTCTATAATTGAGTTCCCTTGTGTGGTTAGTGAGAAGATCCCTTTCTGGAACCACCATTGGCCTACCTGTGGATCTTGCCATTTAGAGTCATCCACAAAGAACACAGGAACTTTTCAGTGATCCATCGTGTATCATACCCCCATGGAAGTTTGGTCAATGATGACATCGGCATTTGATGTTGAAGTAAAAAGATCAGTTGAGGGGCACTGATGGCAATGACAGACGTGGAGTCTGTGTTCAGGTTGCTGCCAGTTTATATGACCCTCACTTGGGGTTGATACATTTCTTGCTTTTATTTTCAATGCTTCAGCAACTTCTTGGAGTGGGTGGTTCAGGATTTTCTTCAGTCTTGATGAATTTCTGTGCATTGGCCATGTGGATTCCCTCTTTTGTGCATGGATGCTTGTCACGACACAGGATGTCATGCAGAATTTTGGAGTTCCCTAGTGCGTGAAAAGACTGAAGGCTCTATTGCATGCCTCAGCTATCTGGGAATTTAACTCGATTTCATAGCTGTAAATTGTCACCTTCCAGTGGATAAGGTGACTGATCAAAATGCGACAACTGGGGGCAAACAAGAACTTAAAAAGATTCAGATTTGCAGACAAGGGGGGATTTTCAAAAGGCATCTGGAGGTGACAACACAAGGAAAGAATCATTCCTTGAACTGTTTCCGATTATAGGTTTAATGGTTATGTGGGGTGAAAACATTAACAAACTGCGGATAGTTTTCCATGAAAACAACTTTTGAGCGGCGCAGTCCATCTTCAGCCTGATGGTTCCTGCGACATCTGGCACTCCACTGCATTTGCACGTCCTGGGTGTCTAAAATGTAATGGCTGATGATTTGTCTCACTTTCAGTGGGAAGAGTTTCAGAGCATCCCACCATTTGTGGATCAGGAAGTCAGAATCCAAAAACACATAGGGTTGTTACAGTAATGTCTGGTAGGAGTGGTCCACATTTAAGGAGTCGGAAGGGGGTCCAACAGGCTATCATGGGTTGGTATCGGAGAAAACATTTACAGGACTCAAGGAGATCTGTTTTTGCCTATTTGTTGGTTAACCTGTTTTCAGTGCTCTCTTCGGTTTGTTCGTCTGAGTTTTAGACTTGTCGTTTTCAATTATTTTACTTTTTGGTCGGCCATAGTAAATCCGTTGCCTGGGATCTGTGAGGTCTGCTTCTTGCAGTTTAAAATATGGCACTCTAAAACTGACATGCTCAGGAAAGGTGTATGTGGTTGATCCAAGGTTCAGAAATCTGCACCATATCAGATTTGGTCAGTTATGCTGATGTTTGGTCTGAGGTCCAAGACCCCTAACTGGTTCACCTGGGTAGCCATTTTCTTTCACCGTGGATGTGAGATGGTTTGGTTTGAGAGGTATGCATTGGACCCAGCTTCTCCTGTCCAGACCCTTGGGTGCACTGGCAGTGCTAGTTATCCACTTCACCTGTGGGGAATGACCTGTGCTCAATCCCACTGTTAATATTAAGGGAGATCATTAGAGCAGGCTTGGCCCAGATATTCATTTTGTTTCTGTGTTTACGGACCATTTGGTCTAAGGTAATTCCTTAGCCTTTTTGGTGGTGTCAAAGGGCCATGGAGTGCTCCAGGATTAAATTAAACAAAAAAGTGTCCACATTCATTTTAAGAGTGGAGGATATTCTAGACTGGCACAGGACTTTGGTGCAAAACACAGCACCTATGTTAAGCAGTGATGGAGTTCATCTGAACAAAATTGGCCTTGAAATTTCACATTTTTAATATTCAGGAGGTATTTGAGCAGATCATGGCACTGTATGTTGGGGCCCCTGTTTATTTAAAGAGTTAAACAGCTTGGCAGTGGTGGATGGCATCTCCTTACCAGATGGAAAAACGTTTGGACCAGTCATAGGGAAGAAAGAAAACGTTTGACAAGCCTAGCCTTTGTGTGTTAAGGTTTAAGTACCAACGAACGTGCACACCAAGCTTTAAGCTGGTGGTCAGCACTTGTAATGGAAGGTGTTTTGGAGGTATGTGTAAGTGAATGGATGAGGGGTAGCAGGATACCCTGGGCAAGATTCATCAGGTGATTGGCAAGGACGATTTTTGTACTTAATGCTGTATTACCGTATTTGATCGAATATAAGATGAACCTGATTATAAGACGACCCCGTAAACTTTGGATATTCCTTTAGGAAAAAAACTAAAAGCCTGAATTTAAGACTACCCTATAGGAAAAAAGTTTAACCTGTATATATTCACATTCACATGTAGCTATTTCAGATTTAATAAAATGATGATATAAAAAAAATGCATTTCTTGTTTTCATTTACTTTTATTTTCCCATCTGCCCCCCACAGCCATTTGCCCACCAGACTTAGCCAATGCTGCCCCTACCCCCAGACTTGCCCAAGGCTCCTCTCCCCCTTCCCTCCCCCAGACTTGCACAATGCTGCACCCCCCCTCGCGTCCCCAGACTTGCCAAATGCTGCCTCTCCCCCTCAGACTTGCCTAATGCTGCCTTTCCCTCCTCCCTCCCCCAGACTTGCCCAATGCTACCTCCCAACCCCTCCTTCCCCTAGACTTGCCCAAAGTTGCCTTTCTCCCCTCCCTCTCCTAGACTTGCCCAATGCTGGCTCTCCCCCCTCCCCCAGAGCATTTTACTCTGAAAAAACCTTGTCTTATATTCTAGCAAATACGGTAGTTGGTAATTATTTAGTTTACAAGTTATATGGATGTTACATTTTTGTAAAATTATTTTGCTATATGTATTTTATTATAAGTTATTTACATATTAACTCCTCTGCAACATTATGGCAAGTTAACTTGTCATGCAGGTAAACGGCGGTGTGCACAGAGGCAATGTTCCTGGACCCAATTGGTGGGTTTCTGGTCATGTGATCATGGTGATCCTGTGAAATTGGGAGGTATTACCTAGTGTTGATGAACACTTCCATGAGCAGCAGTTATATAAATTACATATTTTTCATAATATAAGGATATGATGTAGGCCTGTAACTATTAAACATCAAAAAGTGTTTATTCATTCGCAAGAAAATGCTGTGTTACCAAATGACTGACCTTGACATAACAATGCTAAAGTACAAACAAAATAAGATTATAACAATACCTCATATTAAGTAAGATTATGACTTATAAATAATTATTTTTACATTATTGAAATGTGAGTGTTCTAACTGTTGTATGTCAGTTAAAATAAATCAAGACTTTTATACATTCTGACTTTAAAAATGAACAACAATGCAGTCAGCGAACAGTTTTTTTCACCCTACTCGAGGCAATATCTTATTGCCAGGGGAAAGACAAAAAGACATTGGAGATGAGTGGCAGCAACTCTATTAGCTGATGTTAGAGTGAACATGACATATTGATGACTTTGAACTAGAAGCAATATTTATTTTGTCTGTGAAAAAAGATTATAAAGGTTAATGTCATCCACCTCAGGAGCAATTCAATGTTTAGTCCTTTTTATTTTAGGGGTACATTTTCATAAAAAGAAATATTGCAAATACATATTATTAAGAGTAAAAAAAAATCACCAAATTTACTTGTACAACAAAACAGGCTGCAGTTTTAGTTATTAAAAACTACAAAAGAACACCTAAAATGTAAAAAGAAGTGAACAGTCAGTGATATGCCATGGCCATATTATACTTTGTAGTCTACCACTCTTTATATTATTCCAATATTGAGTCCTTAAAGAAACTACATCACCTAAACATTGTTTTTACTATGAATCTAGAGAATAAAAAATTATTGCAAGTGCCTAAATTAGGAGAAAAATGTGTTTTAAATGTGTCTTTAGAGTCTCCAGCTTATGACCTCACCTGTAGCATGGTATGCAAATTACACATTTCCCAGTGAAAAGCAGTTAATTTGCATACTGTGCCCTAAGTGCCACAGGTGATGTCATAAGCAGGAGACTCTACAGACTCATTTAAAACACAATTTTTCTTGCAGTTTTGCTAATACAATGTATAGATAATTTTCAAGCATTGTTTCTGCTCTTTGTGCACAATAAAAACAATGTGCAGGTGATACAGTGCCTTTAAATCATTGCTTACATAGGAGCTTACTCACATATGTCCTAACTGCTTCTAGCAAGAGAAACTCACTAGGTTTATCCCTGCACAATGCATAGCTAAACTGTTGATATAAAATGTTAAGTTAGTATTTTGCTTTGTTGATTTGTATCCAAACAATTGAAATGTAGGGCATTTTATAAGACCTTGCTTTCATAGTGGCAGTTTCCAATTAAGCAAACATGTGTCTCTTTTGCAGACTTTCCTTATTGTCATTTGTTTGTGAAAATTACTTTTGACATTTAGGAAATGTGTTTCAACCTCAAGGATGGGTGATACATGAGAACAGACATTGGTTTGCATGTGAGCGCTCAGCCTAATGAAGAAGGATTCAGATATGATACTATTAGACCTAAATTGCATGTTCCTGAAGCTCCCTTGGTGATAAAGCTTTAGTATGGTATAAATGGCTGAGTTTAGTGTGCATGGACATTTTTACCTTGTACTTAGTTTTTATCTGTATTTATTTATAGATGTGTAGCCCAAGACTTTAGCAGCAGCGTATTTAGGTGAGAAATAGTTAACTATTCCTTAACTACACAATCATAGCAAATCATTGCCTTAAACCAGAGGTTCTCAACCTGTCTAACCTCAGGACCCACATTTGTCCTTGGCCATTAAGTCGAGTCTCACAAACAATTTAAATTAATTTATTCCACAAACCAGTTTGCATAGTAATTCACAATGTATTGTGACAGAGTGCAAGGTAGGGTGCAAAAAAAGTGTGTATTTAGCTCAAAGAATATTGCATTGTGTTTATCCTTCAGAGTGGGAAAACACAGCCCCAGGGAAATATATTAAAGGCTTGCAACTTTTAATGGTAAAATGTGTGTTTTGGGTGCCTGGGGTGGAGTATCCGGAAGAGCAGGGTGGGACGGTTCTCCATCCCACTTTCAGAGATGAAAGTCCAAGGCGGGTTAGAGGGCGCTATTTACCATACAAGAAAATGATGGTCTGGGCCTAGTGTGTTTAAAAAACTGGAAGGAGAGGTTGACAAGTGTACAGAGTTTGTTCTGAAGAATGTTGTGTTCTGTGACTTGATGCAACCTTAAATAAACAGAGCTGTGCATTTGGAAAACATATCATCGTTTCTGGAGATTGCTTTATATTCCTGAGAAAGACTGTGCGGTATCAATCCCATATAAACCTATGCCAACAAGAACAGGTTTGTCACAGTATATATGTACTGCTCAAAACATGAAACAAACAAGAAAACAAGGGTTCTTCCCAAAATGAATTGTCCAATAATTTAATTGCAAGTGAGAATGACAGCACTTTTGAGCTAAAATGCAATAAAAATAAAAACATTGAAACCTATGAGACTAAGTAGAACTGATGGAAAGCTGGGGATGCTTTTTGATCCTGATTAGTGTCTCAAAGTCTGAGATGATGGTAGACAAAGCAACACTGATGTTGTGTTCAATGTCCATTCTGTTCCTATATTTTGTCTTCAGCTGGATCAGAGTTGAGAAAGCACGCTCACAAAAGACACTGCCTTGTATCTACCACATCAAGCCCAAACTTCCCTTGACCCATCTCAGGTGAATTAGAAATAAAAGTGAACGTTGAAGTCTTGGCTGTTTCCTAATCCTAGAAGGGTTTCTGGAATAGATACCTGTGGCACTATCAAAACAACACTGTCCATTCCTTGGCGGGCTTCTCAGTTTCAGATGGGGAACACAGTGTGTATCACTATGTCATGGTTCCTCCCCTCAATAAAAAGCCTGTTTGATGGAACTGTAGCACTCATCAGTGACCCACTCCACACCAGCTTGCGTCCCACTTTTGGGTCGGGACCCACTGAGAAACACTGCTCTAAAACATGTGAGTGTTGTAATATGTTTAACTTTGGAGCATATTTGTTTATTTTTTATTTTATTTAACATATAGGATTTTATTTATTTTTCTTGACTGTTAATATTCATTAAAGGGCTAGAATAAGCATTTAAGGACACAAAATAAACATTTTTTGGGGGGTTGTGATTTGACACTTTACATTCGTGAGTTACCCTACATGGCGAGGGAACACTTCTGCAAGCTATCTTGATTTTTAATACAGCACCATTGTGGGCTGAGAAGGTTCTGCTCAGAAAGATGTGAGTTGGAAATTTGTAACTCTGCATATAAATCCACATATATCAATATAAAGTGTGCTAACATATGACACTAAAACGTATTACCTGTTTTTATCTCTTGTTGAATGTTTGAGAGGAAAATTTCCCTAGCTATATAGGGTAACTCTGGTGTGTAAAGTGTGGTGTATTTTTTATTTTATAGAATTGTGTCTTTATTGGCAGCTTTCTATTTTTCACAAACATGTGAGCAGTGTTTGGGAAATATTTTGCGCATTAAAAAAATCAAATCCTTATCTTGTTTACATCCAAGATGAGTCAGCCATGAATTGTACAGTATGGGGCAGTTGATGGCAGAGGGATCTATTCACTAAAGGTTGAGTTGCTGGTGAATTGAGGTGAGTTGAGGTGAGATGAACATTTCATCTCTAGCTAAACACTGTGCAGGGAAAATTCTGGTGCATTTGCTTAACAGGAGAAACCTGCCAAGTTCGTCCCTGCACAATGTATAGTTAAAATGGAAAGATGAAATGTTCATCTCAGCTCAACTCACCTGCAAATCACCTTTTTAGTGAATAGCCCCCCAAGAGTTTTTCTGCCAATTACATCTTGAAAATCATAGCTACGTTACTGACATGTTTAGACTAAATAAAGGTATTGTAAAATCATTGTTCATGTTATGGTCATGTTCGAAGGTATCCTGGAATATTAAAACAAATTCAGATTATATTGTTTGTTTCTTCTTTATGTTTTATAGTTAACATTATAGACATTGCGTTAATTATAAGATCAAACAGTTCCATATCAATTTAAGTTTACATTTGCTCAGTAACAGGAAATGAAACAATATAAACCCCACAAATTTGCTATGCTGTGTCTGAATTTCAACCACAATAATTGAATATCACATTACAACAGAGAATTTTAAGTAACTTTTATACCTTTCAAGTTCTCACGTAATAAATGCTCTCTTTGCTCGACAAAGTCAAAGTCGTGACACATTGAATTATAAATCTAAAAATAAACCGATTTCCTTTCCAAAGTAAAATCTATATTCTTTTTCAGCCTAAAACAGTTTTTGCTGAACTGTGCTATATAGGTCAAGGAGAAAGAGTTTGTTGAATACACTATTATTTCAAGACAATAGCTTGCTAAGAAAGATTTCATTAAGACAGGTATATATTACTATTATGCACACCATTCTATTACTGTCAACTGCCATCTGATTTGTAAATGGGAGACACACATTTTATACAAAGTCCTGCAATTCTAATTTTCTCAGATATGAGCCTGGATCTCTGTGTGTGTGCTCTATGGGGGAAAATAACTCTTCTCAGGCTATTTTGGTCTGTTGTCAGTACACAACAGTTAATTTTCTAGTCTGTTTGCCTATATGGAGTTTATTAACTAAAATGTGAGTGACACGTGAATTGAGGTAAGATGATCATTTCATGTCATTTGGGGCTATACACTTAAAGATGAGTTGCAGGTGAGTTGAGATGAGTTAATCATTTCTTCTCCCCAATTTAACTATACCTCTTGTCACTGCTCAATGTATATCTAAATTGGGAAGATTAAATTATCAACTCATCAGCAACTCAACTTTTGGGTGAATAGCCCCCATGAACTTAACAATGCATTTGGTGACATCCTCTAGCAACAAGAACCTAGTTGACCCAAATAATGCATTGTTAAAAAGTGAGAGTTTATAAAGAATTAATTATACCTTATACATGGCCATCGAGCTGTTCTAGCAAGAGTAGCACTGCACAATGTAGTTAAGTCAGTGAGATGAAATGTCCATTTCACACCCATTCACCTGCAACTCCCCATTTAGTGAATAGATCCTTGTTTTATCCAGCAGCACACAGATATACAGATCCAGTTTTTTGCACCTTGGTTGTCAATTCACTAAATGGCTACGTTGGAACAAATCTCCAGTGCGACTATCTTTCCAACATTGGTCCGATTTTCAAAACTTGATTTTCCATTCCCCAAAATTATTTGTGACATTGCAAAACCTACTGATTTAGATATTGCTGTATCTCTTACCAAAGTTAATGTGTGATGCAGGGCTGCACTCAATGTCAGGCTCCACTCAGAACTGTAAATTATATAAATAAATAAACTCACTCCTTTCTTGTGACCTGTATGAGTCATCGAGGTTAACATACTGCCAAGCCTTGTCACACAAGGTGGAGTGAAATTGTTTATTTAAGTCCTCCCAAAGTTCAGTCATATACATTTAGTGGATATGTGAGGTGACTGGAGTGTATTAGTTTGTTATAGAATGTACATTATACATATATGCTGATGTTTTGCCTTTATATTAGGGAATGATGGTTTAGTTTCCAAAAGCATTACAACTGTTATGGTGATATATGGTGATTTGATAATTTTTCATATGCAAAACTGCATAGGCATTGCTATAATCAATTGTTCTAGTTAAAGACACAATCTAGGCATCAAACAAACTTTAATGCATCTGATAGAAGGTAACCTGTACACATAAGCCTTGGAAATATTTTTCAAAGTTGCATGTATTAATCTCTGTAAATTAAAGCAAATGTTAACATTGAAAAAAATAATACCATAGATCAACTGTGTCCTCCTACAAAGAACATTTGAAGTAAATGGTTTATACACTAGCTAGTAATTACCTTCCTGTTTTGTCTTTACAGTAGTGACTGGAGGGGCTGTGATGTCATTGGTGTTATCACTGACATCTTGTACATATGAAGTACACACCCCCGTGAATCTCTATGGCTCTGACTGGCACCCTTTTGTTTTCTGAGAGATTAGGAATTCATAGTGGAGGTCCAATCCCCACGAGCAAGCCTACAAATGGTAAATGTCAAGTTAGATATTGGCAATATTAAAAAAAAAAAATGTTTTTACTTTTTTATACATTTAGATTTGTTTATTGAATAGATAAGTAGATTAGACAAATTAAACCATAGTAGCAAAAACATTAGTCATCACTCCCTCAAACCTCCTGGTTATTGTGTAACTATATTACAAGAAAGGGAAGAATACACAATTTAATTACAAATACATTATGTGATAGGGAAATCTATGTAAATAAGCAACTAAAACAGATTCACTGCAATATAGCACAGAAACATCTTAAAACGTGGAAGTAATTTCAAAAGTTGGGCTCCTTATTTTCCTTAAAAAGGTGTATCCCTATAGTGTTTTGACAGAATCGTGCTGGGAGCTGTTAGCATGGTGTAGCATGTGTCAGCCTTCTCCCTCACCTTGCCTGCATCAACCACGGGGCATTCGTGCATGAGTTACTGGAGGCCAGGGAAGCAGCCTACTGTAGCATTGCCCTACAGTGGGCAGACAAGGAAGAGGGAGACACTGCAAGAGGTAAGCGCCCCCTGAGCAGTGGTTGAACGGGTATGGGACCCTGACATGTATTATCAGATACTTTGTAAAAAAACATCTGCAAAAAAATCTATCATTGGTAAAAAAAAAATCAAAAATAAACTAAAAAAATATATTTTTCTAAAAATACATTTTTATTGAGGATCTAGCAATAAATAACAGGCACATTATCCATAAGTCAATTGCGTGGGAAGAATTGTCATAAATCAGACGCTGCATAAAATAAGGACAAATAAAGAAGTTGATGTAAAAAAGAGAAAAAAAAGGTGGCAAGCTAAGAAACAGGTGGGAGGGCATGCAACGAAGATAATAAGAGGATGAGGGGGCAGATAATAAAAGGAAACCATAAAAAAGGGGGTAGAGGCATAGGAGGTAGGATGAGCACATTTTATTTGTGCCATTCAGGGAAACAGTATTTAGCAGATGATATTATAAACACAGGCATAATATCTCTATTACATACACACTGATTCACATACATTCATGCTATATTGTATAAATTATTAGGAAGCTTTGGGAACCATGTAGATGTCAGATTTAATAATATGTTTATATATATACATACAGTTTTATTAACAGACCTGAGAAGTTGCAGGTAATTAATCCCTCCATTAGCAGATCTGAGCAGTTACAGATAATTAACCCTTCCATTAGAAGACCTGAGTAGTTGAAGAGAATTAGTCCCTCTGGGAGTAGACCTGAGAATCTGCAGAGAATTAACCCTTCCAAGAGCAAACCAGAGTAGTTGCAGATAATTTACCCCTCAGAGAGCAGTCCTGAGCAGTTGCAGAGAACTACCTTCCTTCAGAGTACTCAGACCTACAGCATGTGACTATAAGGGTTAACTAACATTAAATTAATATAATAAAAACTTTGAAATTGCAAAAAAAAAATCAGTTTTAAAAGTGAGCACCACAATCTAGGAAAAACCCTGATCACAAATTATGATCGGCAAGGGATGATGAACTTTATTTTGATTTTTATTGAAACTGCTGTTGACATATGAATATACTTTGTATCACTTTCTGTATTTCAGGATCAGTGTGAGAGGTACATAGTGTGACTTAGAAACTAAGTCAATGTTTGTGATGTTTGTGATTGTATGTGGTCACTGTATCACAATGATTACATGACCTTAGGAACTGCAGATTAGGTTCAGGAGCACTGGCTCAGTTGCGATCTTCAAAAAGGAAGTACTATTTTAGTCATGTGACTGGCTTCATTGTTCATGATTCATCAAGTGGTAGTGCTTTCTTTGCATCAACACTCTACATCCAACCAGTCATTACCACAAAGCAGTGTTTTGTGAATCATTTTATTGTTAAATGCTTTATACACTTACTGTTACTACAAGTAAACCTTTCTACATTACGGTATTGTGACCTTCAAAGTTATTGGTTTAGGAATGAGATTTATTGTATTTTCTATTGTGTTAAACATAGTCCTTTTTTAAATTTATTGTTATTCCTTGAAATATTTTGAATTCTTTCAACATAAAATCCAGTGGGTTATTAAATAATCTGAGAAGAAAACGTAGGTTTTCTCTGTTTCCTAGCAACGGGTCAGCTTTAGTTTCCAAAAATCTTTTAACACATTGACTGAAGAAATAAAAATATCTCATTGATATTGTGTACTGGCCATTACCAGACAAACTTAAAATCTAAAAAGTATAAAAAAACATGCTTTGCTTGTGATATTATATTTTAGCAAACGCACAACAATTGAGATCATGAATTAATAAATGCATACATATATTATTTGATCTCATTTTATGTATTTTTCTTTTTTTGTCCTTTATTCCTGTTAGATTCATATTTGACTTTCCCAAATGTTTTCATCTTGACTATGTAGTAATTTCAACAAGGATTTGGTATAGAAGCATTTAAATTTTCTTAGCTGAATCCCAGATAGATTATCTTTTTTGGTGTAAGGAACAGATTTAACATAGCATGATCTGGCCTGAAATGGAGCCAAATGGGGAATGGAGACAAAAATGGGTAAATTTCCTAAATTCCCAAAATATGGTTACTCAATATCATAGATTTTGGGCAGAAATCAGCTCTCCAAGCCATTTGTAACCTGAAACATTGGAAGCATTCGGGTCGGAGAATCTTTGAAAACTCAATGAGTGCTAATCCCATTTTTTGACTGGAGAAATGCACCCTAAAAGTATTGTACAGGAATTTTGTTACATGAACTACAGGTGTGTGAGTTCTGTGGGTAGTACAATTTATAGGCCTTTGGTGTGCAAGCATTTTAAATACTATCAAACAGCTTGAAAAACAATGCCTTTTTATCTTTGACCTTGCCCTCTCCTGCTACCAGTGGTCTTGTTGTCACCCTGGTCCCCCCATCCAGACTCCTGGCTTGACATTGGTTCCATCTATCTTCTTTTTTTCTATATTGGATAATGGTGTTAAGGGATTACCCATGTGCAGAACTTGAAAATTGTTGTTTGCTAAGCCAACCCACCCCACCCCACAAGGAAGAGCTGGAGCAGAACAGACAGCATATTTGGAATATAGAATCACAGTTACATGGCATCAGTCTTCATTCAATCACTACAATACTGAAAACTGATTGAATTACAAACTGTATTAATAACTGAATGCATATTGTCCCAGTTGTGTCAACACTATAAAAAAAATGAATAGCACTGCTAATGCTACTATTAATTATAATAATAAAGAATCTGCTTGTCTTTGTTTCTATTTCTTTTTTTTACACAGTCAGTGTATCTAAAGGAAAAGAATCAAGGACAATGCACAATAGAAGTTTGAAGCTTGTTACTTAGCAACAAGTTCACTGATGTTCTGGAAGCTTCTTGCAAATATTGTATTGCTCCTGCCTTCCCTTGAGACTCTCTTTCATGTGTTAACGATTCATGTTATATGGTTTCATTTCTATTTTAGACATAAAATAAATCATATAACATGCTGTTCCCTAGCCATGTTATTAAGACATTTATTTTAAAGATTTTCATATGCTGGCTGCTTATTTCAAGGTAACTTAAAACAGATGGTAGAAGAGAATAAATGCAATTTAAAGTACATGAAGCAAATGGCATGTACATATTTAAAGCAGTCTCTGAAACAATTAGGCTAATTATTTTTGATTTATTCATACATTTGTCAGTATATCTATCCTGATATCATAAACAAGCTCACACAAAGTAAATATTGCTGTGAATAAACTAAAATAATCGTTTTGCAACTTTTCCCATCCAGGCAAAACTTTTATTTTACTACCTGATCTACGCAATGTGTTTGTGGACAAAAATGCATACGTTAAGGGATAAAGATATTTGAATTTGTCTATGGTGTCTCCTATATTCCCTTGTGGTTTATATGCAAATTATTCGTGAATTCAGTACATTTGCATAATAAGCTACAATGTGATGTCATAAATAGGAGACACCACTGATACATTTTTTTTTTTAAATGTTTGCAATTCTGTTAACACAATAGAGGCAATAGGAGAAAAAGGGTGCTTTGTAGTCCTGTTTTAGCCCTGATAATGACTTGTCTATACAGAGAAATCAAATCACAAAAGATGTACTTTTCCCAGATAAGACCCTTAAAAAAACAGCATGTGATATTCCCACTGCCATACTTTTACAGAAAGTCATTTAAGGGCTATGAGGACTCTTAAGCTGAAGTGTCCTTCAGGTCATATCCCTTCACAGCACAGCACAGCACAGGGAAAGGATGACTTGAGGTTAGTAGATTTCGTATGCTCCACCATAATGGCATAAATCTTTGCAAAGCAATTTTCAAGCTACTGAGAGATTACCTCAGCAACCGTGAGTGCAGACTTCAACAGACACAGATTCAGATTTGTTGTGTTGCTTCATTTCAAGATAGGAATAAGGGTTTGCTCTATGCAAATATTATCAAGTGATGCTGTATGTAATGCATTGTGAGCAAATCATTGACTTGACAACATGATAGGAATTGAATATCTACATTTTTGAACAATCTGAGTGAAAGTTGCCTTCCCACCAAGAATAGCTGTTGCTACTGAGGCCTTGGACAGTGCTCTAGTGAAAGAACATACAATTGCAGCAGGGTGAATCAAATTAATCAAATGGTAGGTCCTATGAGATCACCACCCTGATTAATTAATTGGATTCTGTCTGTGCATTTATGCATCCTAGATACTGCCGGGCTGCACTTTGCATGCTCTATCTGCAGCATATGGTACAAATATGTGTCCCTGGAAACATGGCCGATGTTGGCAACCATGCAAGCATAAGGATGCAGTCTTCTTTGAAATGTGCGACTGCAGGCTACTTTGCCTCATGGAAAATTTATGGGAGAGACAACATCTATTTTATTATTCACTATTACTTGTCTAAGCCTGCTAGTCACATACCATGCATGGTCATAAATGTCTACCATACCATTCTAGAAAGATAAAGGGCTTAAGTCATGAAAGATAAAATTGCAGGCAATTGAGAAGAGAATTTTCAAACTTAAGGCCAAAGTAATGGGAGAATTTTTTCCAACTTGGCTACTTTGGCCTCAAGTTTGAAATTTCCTTCTCAGTTTCCTGCAAGTGTTTCTATTTCTTGAATAAAAGCTCAAAGCCAAACAAAAAAAAATCACAGTATGCTAACCCAATGGATTCAATGAGATGTAGACTATGTTTTAAAAATATATATTTTTGGGAAGATATTTAAAAAAAATATTCATATTTGCAGCATGTCTCTTCTCCAAGATAACTTATTTCTAGAAGTCTGTGCCTTCTTAAATTAGATTTCCCTGATCATGTCAAAAACACAGGATTTGTTTTTAAAGCATCCTATCTCTAAACGTTCTCAAAACTTTGATGTTTGTGGAGTGCTTTTCTTTCTCAGAATAGATGGAGACTTTAAAAACAAGTCCCGTCCCCCCCCCCCCCCCCCCCCATTCATTTGATCAATTCCTCTACCATGTTCATAAGACCTGAATGCTGTGATCTAGATTTATTACCCTACACATCCCTTCAATTTCTCTTAAAAGCTAGATAATCCACCTATTATTGTTTTCTAGGGAATACTTTTGATTTAGGTTGAAGAGAAAGGATATAGATTTCTGTCACCCTCACATTTTGCACCATCATGATAGCAGGTAAGACATAAACACTGTTTGTAAAAAGAACATCCTGATAAAATCTGCTTTTCTTTAGTAAATGGAAACAGCATGTTCTTTCTTCAGGCTAAAGACATTCACCTGTCAAAGCAGTAGCTGGGATAGCAGTTTGCAATTAATCAAATTTCTACGACAACATCTGGAGTTGATTTATGGGTATGTCCAAAAACATCTCCAGGTGACCATAAAACTTTACTGATGACTGTGCTGGTGAGATCCAAATGAAATCAATGACAATAAATTGGTTGCCAGGTGCTTTTGCAGTTAGCATCACAATAAAGACACTGCCCTTGCAATAGACAGCAGAAGATGTGATGGATTTTTATATCTGGGTATTTTATTGCAAACTGAGATTTCATAATATTTAATAATATGATTTTTAATCTTTTCAGTGAGCAAGCTTTGCATTAATATCTACAATAAGGTCACTCTATATTTTGTGAATATACAGGCCTTAAAAATTGAGTTTTCTGGCCCACATATTAAAAGGGGCAGTCCACCTTGCTTATTTTCTGTTTGTTGTACATGTTTTTAATATATGTAAAATGCATTTATTTTTACTTTAAAACAAATTGCAGTTCTCTAAATTCAGTACTAGATATTGCTAGAGCACTAAATATATGGAACCTTATAAATTATAATGTTATTAATAGTGTGAATAAAGTATATAAAAACATGTATACTTATAGGAATAATAATAGTCCCGTTGATTTCATGGAATGAAGAAACTCACACAGGTTTCCTCCCTCGTTTTGATATAATACAACACTGAATTATCAAAGTGTATACGGAGCAACGAGCACAAAGCGCTACTTGTGAGTGCCTTTAATTAGGACTCTCCACTTTTTTATGTAAGCTTCCGAAAAAACGGCTTCATTTTTATTAAATGTGTTTCTTTTGTGTTTTTATGTCATTGTATTCGTTATTTTTTTAATATAACAGCTGTATAGATTTTACTAATTAAACTTTATATACTTTTGAATTTATGTGCAATATATTTTTAAATACACTATTATACTAGATCATTGAGGGGTATAAATCATCCCTTTTCTATTTAATAGATTCTTATTCTCTCTCTCGGGATTTTGTTACATAATATTATCTTGTTTGCTACAGGTAGCACTATGTGGTAAATTGTTTATTTTTTCTTCACATATGTTTCCTGCCATTCACTTTATGTCAGAGTCTTCATTCCATGAAATCAACGGGACTATTCCTATAAGTATACATTTTTTAAATACTTTATTCACTTTGTCACTGAACACTAATAATAACATTATAATTTATAAGGTTCAATATATTTAGCGCTCCAGAATTATCTAGTTTTGTTTGTTTTAGAAGAGTATCATAGGTTGTTTATCTTTTACTGTGAGCTGCTTTTTTATTATGTATATGGTTTTTTGTAATTTGTAGCACCATCACCGTTTCTTCTTTCTTTTTTACCTATAAATTCAGTGACTTCATTGTTACTTTGGAATGTGGTGCTCAGTAGAGAGGAAGAAAAAGAAAAGTGAAATAAAAATAAAATAAAGAATAAAATGAAGATAAAACAAATGATATGGAAAGAGAGAGAATGGAGAAGGGGGAGGAGAGGAAGAAAAAAGGAAAGAAACAAATTATTTACTTTAGGGAAAGGGAAGGGAAGAAACAATGAGAAAAAGAGGATACAAAGTTTTGCAATTTCCAAACCCTTAAAAGGAAAATTTTGATACCTACTTCCTTTAAGATGTTTGGCACTTTAAATGTATGTTTGTAGTTTTTTTATATCTGAAAATTGTATAAAATATTATATATATATATATATATATATATATATATATATATATATATATATATGTAATGATATCTATGTATTTTTAGTGTTTTATTATTAAATTTTATTTATGTATTTATTTGTTATATTATTTCTTATTTGTATATTTTATTACTTATTTATAAATGAATTTGGTTTGGAATAATTTATTATATACATATATAAATAAAATTATTGAAAAAAAAAGAATTTGTTCCTCTTTGTTGAATTTGATACAACAGAACTGCTTCTTTTTCTTTACTTTACATCCTACAGTACATATCTAAAAACATGTTTTTAAAAATAACATGCACTGTAGGTGAAACTGCCGCTTTAAAGGGACACTCCCACCAAAAAAAAAATGAAATGGGTTCATTTTTTTATTTTGTATTGTTGCTTTCAGATGTCTTTTGTTTTTGTTATGTGAGTTTATGTTATGAAATAATTTACTAAACAAGTGCTTTTGGGTGCTGCCATTTTGTGAAATATAGTGCTTTTGGGTGCCTCCCCACATTAACTTTACAGCACTAGTATCTCACTTTGGTGCTGGGACACAGAATGCAGTCTATAAGTCTAAATTCTGACCATAGACTTGCATTGAATGGGAAGGTAATGTAACTATTACATCACAAGTGGAATTATAATCCTGTTTGATCAGGTCAATCCCCTCTCTTTGTGTTGGAAGGCAGGTCAAAAGGTTGCACACAACCATCTACCCCTACTTACTATTGAAAGTAAGAGAGCAGGGATATATCTTATGACATCATCATGCAGGCTCTGACCACAGTTGTAAAGGGAGACTTTCTGGAAGATCTTGGAGATTGTTGCATTATTGGTAAAATTATCAAAATGGATGCTGGTGATAGACACCTAATTTTATTTTTACTTTTATTTGCAATTAATTCAAACATAGAAAAATACAGTGGATTATGTCTTAAATAGGTGTTTGCTTTAAATGCACAGATAATCTAGTTCCATCTTATTTAAGTGGTAGTGTCCCTTTAATGACAGTTCATAAGATAAATTATTTCACCCTGTGTAATAACAGCTAATGTTATATTAATATGACCACATTTGCACCTTGAAATGTGTGCCTAATGACATCCTAGCTATGTGCTACAAAAAATATATGTAAAAAATTCCTAATGACTGTAAAATCATACAACGCATTTAATGAAATAACAGTTTAAAATAAAATTAACATTGTGTTTATTACTGGCTGTATATTGAATAAACTAAGATATATTAACTTGTTACTGTCAATGAAAGAGTCAATCCAAATACATAATAAAATTACAGATCAAATTGACCTTAAAACAGTCATGCTTACGATGAAGCCATCTCTAACAGGATCCAAAAAGAATATATTTATTATTAATGCATTGCAGCGTCTAGCACAGTATATTTTTCATATGTTATTTTAAGTTGAAAGCGATGTCTAAATTACTGTTTGTTACACTCCCATTACTGTTAAAATAAGAGGACCACATGCTGCAAGTAAAATTCAAAGTCCTTTACAAGTGAAAAAGTCATGTCCTTCATTGATATACAGGTATCAACTCTCCTGCCAAAATGTGAGCTATTTAGTGCCAGACGTACATATAGTTCATTTGCTAGGACTTCTGATTCCAGAAAATCATGAAAGATGAGTAAAGCAGATAAATCAATGCTAGCATGGAGACCTTTGTGTGACCCTGGAGCAGCTGTAGGACTTAATTAAATGCCTCAAACACAAAGCATGGTTGTGGAAAAATGACTTATTTTTGAATTATTTTGTGAATTCTCACAAAGTGATGAAGGACTTTTAATTATTGGGATTAGTACAAATGTACTAGAAAATTAACTAATATGAACACACTTTTAAACCAGCCTCTTTGATGGCATTTGTACTCTAATTTCTGACAATATACCAGTTAACACATGATGTTTATGTATTATATTAACTGGGTGGTGATTTAGACATGTAATCACTGTTAACCCCATCTTTTATTATTTTTAATAACATATATAAAGCTAGAACACATTAAATCAGGCCCATGAATCTACAAAAATCATCACCAGAAGGAAATCGATTACCGCAACACTCCTTTTTTTACTTTTATCACCACCACAACCCACAGTACATCTGACGGGGCTCTTTGGCCCTTGCGGACCCTGAAATGGTTGATCACAGTATTCAACACAGTGTCTTTGTCAGGGATCAGGAGTGCAACATAGCTTAGCATTTAAGACTGGAGGGCAGTGGGCCCTACCCCCTTCATCATCCCCCACAAACGGATGTTAGAATGCATGATCTTTTATCAAAAATTGTGTGTTTATATATAGTGTCCATTCTTTTTGTATAAGCAACTTCTGTGTTTTAGTTACAATGCTGTTGCACTGTCTGCTGAGCTGTTTCGAGATCGGTCATTTTCGCCTGTATTTCTCCTTGTATCACTGACAGGTCCGCTTTCCATATCACATGGTAATCCTTAAAAGGTTTTTTACTATCAACCTTTGCGGGTATTTCATCTGCTGGATGTATAGGTGTCACCATTGGGCAACCTGCCTCAGAGTCCTTCTTGGAGGTGGTGTATTCTTCCTGCAAATGAGACTAGTTGGCTATCCCGATTTTTCTGCCAGGGGAGTCTTTATTGCTTTTTTCGTCTTCCAACCCATGATATCAGCAGGGTCTAGGCATTGTTTTTTTTATTCATTTGTTTGGGACAGTTATCCATAGAAAAGATGGATAATATCTCAATTATTCTATTTTTTTGTGTGGTTTGCGAGCACAGGGTGATGCCGCAGTAGGGCAAAGAGACAGGTCCTGTTCACACTGTTGAATGATTTCGCTGCAACTTTAGAAAGCAAAATTGAAGGTGTGTTTGGTTTTTGGACATCATTAATACAATTAATGAATTTTCTGTTATTATTTTGCGCAACACTGGCTGGTACAAACCCCACTTGATCCTTATGGATTAGTGAAGGTAGAATATTTTTAAATAGGTTTTTACAGAATTTTTGCTAAGAACTTTATGTTAGTGTTCAACAAATAAATAATTCAATAATTACTCTTACTACTGCCATTACTGGTTTGTGGAGTACATTAATATGAGTTTCCATGGTTTGAGGAGAGCAATAATTTCTGTCTGGTTGACTACTAATCGTTTTAACAAAATGGCTTTTTATTGCACTAATTCCTCCAGTGTGATTGGGAAATGCAGAAAATGTGTGTCCTTAGGCTTTATTTTGACTTATATATGTGTGTTTAGGTAGTTACTGATATCTTCTGTACACTTGATTTGTTGGTCATCATTTAAATGGCTCTGAATGTTATATCGATATTTGTAGTATATCTGAAATTCCTCTGCTATGCATTCTGGTGTATTATAGCTTTGGTTGTGGTCCCTGATTCTAGGGATACAATTTTGGCTCTATTTGGACCTCAAGGTCCTGGCTAGGAGTTTACCTGGCTTGTTGCCAAGTTCATAGAACATTGTTTTTGCATCAACTGATGTCATCTTGCTAGGTTTTTTTAAAGTAGTGCTACCAACTGGGCTCTAAGGACTCTTATGGAACTAAATGCTTGTTTTTGAACCTAATGGTTTTTTTTTGAGAGCAGCTATTTGCGAGAATGCTTTAATTCAGCTATTTTAGTGAGTAGTTGACCAGAATTTTTACAAAGAAAATTTTGGAGCTTTAACCTGGATCCAAGTTGCTTTAGATATCCATGCATTACACTTTTGTGGGCTTTCTATATCATAGGTTTCCTTGTAGGTTTTTATTTAGTCTCCAGTGCCATGCCTCAGGTGTTTGGGGTTGGAGTTTGAGGGTGAAGTGTATTGGTGCATGGTCAGTCCATTTCATAAAGCCAGTGGAAGTTTCATGTATGAGTAGTAGATGTCTATGTGAAGGGAAACATGATTATTTGGGTTCACTTGTTGTGTTGGTGAGAAAAAAGGTGTAATCACTTGTGGTTCGGTGCTGTTGTTTGATAGTGAGGTGTGCAAAGATTTATTTCAACTTTTGTAGTTTGGAGTATGGGATCTGTGTTGTACCATCAGAGCAGTCTACCTTTGGGTCTCATATCAGGTTAAAGCCTTCTCATAAGCCAACAATGCCATCTGCAAATGAAGAGAGTTTGGATATTAAGTCACAAATAAAATAATGCTGATTCTGGTTTGTGGTGTATCTGTTTGCTAAGATTATGGTGTGAGTGACGATCTTCGCCTTAAACAAAATTATCCTATCTTCTTGCCAGAAGTGTGCATGATGGAACCACAGGTATTTGTAAATCAATATTGTAACACTTTATTTTCTGGAGTCTCTGAGCTTGAGAAAAATATAGCGGAGACATGAAAGAAGCTTGGTTCTCTTTTCGTTGGGATATTCCATACCCTCACATTTACAGAGGTACTGTACATTTGATCAACCCAATAGTCATTGCTAAATATGAGAGTGGGAGGATTGGGAGGATAGGGGAATTGGCTTGGTGAGATAAATGAGGGAGGAGTGGCTGGTTAAAAGGAAGAGGTGTACAAAATAGAAAAATAATAAAGTAACTGTGGACTAAATAGGCTAATAGTCTAGGAAGTGGTCCCAGGTCAGAGCTGACTAAGCAGTGTAGAGTGGGTTAGCAGGTTAGAGAGGTGACCTATGAAGGTCAAGTTCCCTTACTCAGAGAGAGGGCTAATAGCAAGTGGCATTATTAGTGGTTATTAGCCTTTCTTTTTTTTTTTCACATTTTTTTTATTGCAAATTGAGCCATACAAAAAAAGGGGTCATAAATATAAAAGCAACAAATCATACATTATTTCCGAGGCAAAATATACATTGCACTTTAACGAAACATCGCTTTAAAAACAAGGGGAAATACAAACTCTCACATCTTTCTCAGGCATCCACACTCAAACAATCTCATTCAGTCGGTGGCTCATCAGGTGACCATGTCAAATAAAATTCCTTGCAATTATTACTCTGTTCCAACAGTACCCTTCTTTATGCTTAACAACTATTCGATTTATTCTTATTTATTAGCCTTTCTAATGCGAGCCAGCTAATGTGAAATGCTATGTAATTTATTAGTTGATAAAATACGAGTATCAATACAAAAAAAATAATGAAAAAAGACTAAACAGGAACTGAAAATAAAAATGAGCAAAAGCCTTGCAATGACCAGCTTATGTGAGTGTCTTGCTGGTATGCTTGTTAGAGCTTTGGAATAGGTGTCTCACCTCCTAGTGCACTTAGTGGGGGGGACCACGTTTGCAGGTGACCATAATTGTGAGATCAGGGTAAATAAAGACCATATGTTTAACCTTGAGTTATGTAGGGCAAAGCACATTTCTCATTAGGACCCGATACAGGAAAGGATTATGTCCCCATGCTCTTTGTTCTATTAATCAAACATAGTAAAGCAAATATAAACAAATCAATTGAATGGTGGCTACATATTATAGTTAGCGTTCCACATAGTATGTTATGCTCCATCTATCAAGGAACTATCTAATGGCGGAACCGTTGATAAGGTAAGTGTATATTACATAGGTGCAGATTGGGGTGTGCCCTCACCAATACTAACCATGTATGACTTGTCATCACAGGTGTAATATGTCATGTGTTGTTGTTTATCTTAGGTTGTATGTACCTAATGTGAAGACCTGCTAAGGAACAGATAATTGTTGTTATGCCCTGAGTTAGAAAACCATATGATTCAAAAGAAAGTGTTATATTTCCCATAGGCTGCCTCATTAGGGAGAAGCTTTGGATATTACCTTTTTCAAAGGCTATAAAATTATTAAAACTTTAATTATGAAAAGTATATTAAAGTTGGAGGTTTCATTTAAATTGTATTACAGATTTAAATTTAGTGATTATTAAACATTAATGTGAATATGACTTTTATGAATAAATCATATGGTCTACTCAGGTAGCTCTCATGGAAAATCAGAGCTCCAAGTTTCGGTCCATTGTGGACGATTTTTGTGCCGAAATTTCGGCAGCTGAACTCCTCTCTGAGTTCAAACAACTCAAAGTAGCCGAAGTCCTCATGAAAAAAATAATAATAAAAATAATAAAAATATGGCAAAAAAAATGAAATTCGCAAAAAGTCAGTTACTTTGACTGATCTGGTACCAGGGCCAAATGGGTTTTATTGAGTAGACCCGCATGTGATATTGTACAGTTTGAGAAACATTAACTAATGATCTTTCTGCTTGGCTTCGTCACACTGCAACCTGCATCATTTTATGTCACAGGAGAAAAACTGTAAGCTGGGGGTATGATGCGAATAGGCCGGACACAGGTTCCATACACTAGACAAAAGCTATGATCTGCACCTTCCATACCATGCTCCATGTTTCCTGTGTTTTTGCTTTATAGATCCAAATTACTTTTATTCTCTAGTTCATCTTTTAGGTCATCATTTAAACTGTGTTATCATAGGAGTCAGTACTGTAAGTCTTGCCTCAAAAATGAACAAGACAATTCATACATAAATCTAGAAGAAAAAAAAACTTCAGATCAGGAGTAATGTATTTTTTTCCACCATTCATTCATGGCCTCCGTATTATAAAATCAATAGCGAACCGTGAAAATAAGCTTACGGAGATCGATAATATTGTTGCTTTCTATCTGAACTTAGTAAAGGTGAGAATAAATCACTGAATCTGGAAAAATAATAAATCACTGAATATGGAAAAAAAAATCAATCACTGAATTTGGTGTAGTGTTAATACAGCTCTATATAAACATGTTAGTAATGCCAGTTATTATCATATCTATGTATCATAGCAAAAGCATGGTACCATAGCACACGTTTTGAGAAATGTTTAGAATATGGACATGAATCACATGTATCTTAATTGTGTGTTTATATACTGACCCGTATTCTGGTGGCCAGTGCTTTATAAATTACATCTATCCATAAAGAATATTGCTCATATATATCCGTTCCTTAAAAAAAAAACCTTAGAACATTCTCAAATATTTTGGCCTCTTTAAATATTAATAGTAGTTGAGCCAGTATTGCTAAGTACTGCTCTGCATGGTGTTCATTGTTATTCACTTGGCCTACAACTATCCTCCTCTCTAGTGTTGAGCGAACCCAAACCGCAATGTTCGGGTTCGTACTGAACATTGCGGTTTTTGGACCCAGGACCCGAACACGCACTTTCCACTGTATGTTCGTGTTGGAGTACGGGGTTCGGCGATTACATTGTATGTAATGCTATTGGCTTTCTATAAACCAAAATAGAGTCCTCATTCATACGAATAGGTCAATTGACCTATTCGTATGAATGGGGACTCTATTTCGGTTTATAGAATAGCAATAGCATTACATGTATTACATCTGAGAGTCAAATAGAACCGTCAGATACTGTGCTTACAGCGCACTTTGAAAAATTCTAATAGTTTTGGGTGGTAAATAGTACATTTGCGTCTTGCGGTGCACTTCATATCTGAGAGTCAAATAGAACAGTCCAATACTGTGCTTACAGCGCACTTTGAAAAATTCTGGCTACCTCCTCCTCCTCCTCCTCCTCCTCCAGTGCCGCTACCACCTACACCTCCATGGTCACCGCCTCCCTTAACCTATGGGTCACTTAGTATAAACTGAAAGAGAATACCCTGCACTCCAACCCCCTCTCAGATGGATAATTCTGTTGATCCTGGTAGTCATGCTTTAGATTTAGATTTATGTTCTTCCAAAACTAAAATCAAAGATTCCATCTAGTGCTATTTTATGGCTCAGCTGTATTTTTAATTTGTATGTATTTTATGTTATTTGAAGTTATTTCCCTATCCATATTTGTTTGCAGGGCACTTGTCCTACTCTTATCGCCATTTTACTTCCTTTTGCAGCCCTCTAGTCCTTTCCAGGACTTTTTTAGAGGCATTTTAGTGGCCAAAAGTTCGGGTCCCCATTGACTTCAATGGATTTCGGGGTCAAGTTCGAGGTCTTCAGACTTTTTTCCGAAGTTCGGCCGAATCCGCCGAACCCGAACATCCAGGTGTTTTCTCAACCCTACTCCTCTCTCTTTCCACTTTCAGACCTTCTCCCACTCATCTCCCTTTCTCACTTGTCTCAAATTTTCCTGTGTCTATGGAACTAACTCTCAATCTTTAAAATGTCAGTCTAATATGGAAAATAGTTTATAAACCATTCATTAGTATACTGGGCCAGTTTTGCCCAACTATATAAATATGAGAAAAGAGAGCCACCCTTAGTTACCTCCAGGGCTCGAGTCCTGCAGGAACGCGTGGGAACGGCGTTCCTGCACTTTTTTCATGGCAGGAACGCCATTCCCTTTGCTCCTGCAGTGGCGGATCTGGATTTGAGCCACCGTGATTGAAAAAAAAAAAGTTTTTCAAAGTCCAATTCTCGCGAGACGCGAGATTTCGGCTGTTTCGCGGGCTTTTCTCTGCACGGAGGAGGTGTCCGTCCAGGGACACGGAGCAGCAGCTACCAGGTAAGTGATGGGGAGGAGGGTGGTTCCTGGGCATCTGACTGGCACAATATTACTGGGCATCTGAGAGGCATAATATTACTGGGCATCTGACTGGCATAATATTACTAGGCATCTGACTGGCATAATATTACTGGGCATCTGACTGGCATAATATTACTGGGCATCTGACTGGCATAATATTACAGGCATCTGACTGGCACACTATTACTGGTATCTGGCTGGCACACTATTCCTGGTATCTGACTGGCATAATATTACTGGGCATCTGACTGCATAATATTACTGGGCATCTGACTGGCATAATATTACAGGCATCTGACTGGCACACTATTCCTGGTATCTGACTGGCACACTATTACTGGACATCTGACTGGCACACTATTACTGGGCATCTGACTGGCACACTTACTGATCTTCTGACTGGCACACTTACTGGGCATCTGACTGGCACACTATTACTGGGCATCTGAGAGGCATAATATTACTGGGCATCTGACTGGCACACTATTCCTGGTATCTGACTGGCACACTATTCCTGGTATCTGACTGGCACAATATTCCTGGGCTCTGACTGGCACACTATTCCTGGGCATCTGACTGGCACACTATTCCTGGTATCTGACTGGCACAATATTACTGGGAATCTGACTGGCACACTATTACTGGGCATCTGAGAGGCATAATATTACTGGGCATCTGACTGGCACACTATTCCTGGTATCTGACTGGCACACTATTCCTGGTATCTGACTGGCACAATATTCCTGGGCTCTGACTGGCACACTATTCCTGGGCATCTGACTGGCACACTATTCCTGGTATCTGACTGGCACAATATTACTGGGCTCTGACTGGCACACTATTCCTGGTATCTGACTTGCACACTATTACTTAGCTCTGAGTGGCACAATATTCCTGGTATCTGAGTGGCACACTATTACTGGGCTCTGAGTGGCACAATATTACTGGGCATCTGATTGGCACAATATTACTGGTATCTGAATGGCATAATATTACTGGTATCTGACTGGCACAATATTCCTGGGCTCTGACTGGCACAATATTACTGGTATCTGAATGGCATAATATTACTGGTATCTGACTGGCACAATATTCCTGGGCTCTGACTGGCACACTGTTACTGGGCATCTGACTGGCACACTATTCCAGGTATCTGACTGGCACACTATTCCTGGTATCTGACTGGCACACTATTCCTGGTATCTGACTGGCACAATATTACTGGGCTCTGACTGGCACACTATTCCTGGTATCTGAGTGGAACAATATTACTGGGCTCTGAGTGACACAATATTACTGGGCATCTGACTGGCACAATATTACTGGTATCTGACTGGCACAATATTACTGGGCTCTGAGTGGCACACTATAACTGGGCTCTGAGTGACACACTATAACTGGGCTCTGACTGGCACACTATTTCAGGCATCTGAATGGCATAATATTACTGGTATCTGACTGGCACAATTTAACTGGGCTCTGAGTGGCACAATATTACTGGGCTCTGACTGGCACACTATTTCTGGTATCTGACTGGCACAACATTCCTGGTCTCTGACTGGCACAATATTCCTGGGCATCTGACTGGCACACTATTCCTGGGCATCTGACTGGCACACTATTCCTGGTATCCGACTGGCACACTATAGAATAGAGGGACAAAATCCTGGCATAGAGGGACAAAATCCTGGCATAGAGGGGCAAAATCCTGGCGCATAGAGGGGAAAATCCTGGCATATAGAGGGGCAAAATCCTGGAATAGAGGGGCACAATCCTGGCATATAGAGGGGCAGAATCCTGGAATAGAGGGGCAAAATCCTGACATAGAGGGGCAAAATCCTGGCATATAGAGGGGCAAAATCCTGGAATAGAGGGGCAAAATCCTGGAATAGAGGGGCAAAATCCTGGCATAGAGGGGCAAAATTCACTGAATTTTCGGTGAAATATATATGGGGGGGGGGGGGGGGGTTGCAGTGGATTTTGTGTGAGTTCCCACACTTTTTTTCCCAGGACTTGACCCCTGGTTACCTCTAATAATAATACCAGTTTAGTAATATGTCTCTGATTAGACCAATAGGAACAATATTTCATGGGGTGTTATCGCCTAGGGGACTAGAAAGGCTACCCTCATAGGGACATGTCACCTGTTTTTTGAACTGATGAATGTTGATTCTCCAATATGAAAATAGTGAAAGGGAAAAAATCACTTAAAATGTATCATTCAAAATGCAAAATTTATAATTAATAAAAATATGTATCAACAGTATTTTCACATCTGTTTAACTCCTTGGTTATTTTCACTGCCAATTACTGATGGGCATTGAAAGATCTTCTAGCAAAATAACATAACCTTGCCAAAAGCTGTTGAAGATGAATCAATTGCGCTCCAAGACTGATGTGGAGATCTAGCAAACATAATTAAGAAGGAAAAATCTAATTTTCCTTCTACACATATGTTCACTGTGCTTTGCATTAGAGGAACTATATGGAGTTGTTACAGTTAGATATGAATGGTTAATAATGTGCAGTTCTAGCAGTAGCAGAAGCAATGATCATGATATATATTAATGCATTGATCTTTAAAATCTATAGAAATTGCATACATGATAAAAATAAGAATTGACATAATTTATGAACATACTGAGAAGGTTATATGTCATCCATTGTGTTGAAACCAAATAGGATTTCTGGGCAGTTTATATTATTTAGCATTTGTGAATAATTGCAGTTGAACAATAAATTGTTGTTTCATTCACTTAGCATTTGATTTAACAGTGCTAAAGCCTTAAATTCATATTGGATATAATGGTTTGTTAAAATGAATCAAAAATGACCACAGAGATTTTTCTGAACCCACAAAATAAGATGTGCATTTAAATGTTTAAATATAAAAAAGTGACAGTGCGCTGAAGTGCAAATTAAAGTGAAAACTGTTTGACCTGAATAACAGAGAAAGACATACAAAACAGCAATGGTATAGTATGTTCACATTCTCATGTATTTTGCATATATATATATATATATATATATATATATATATATATATATATATATATATATATATTTAATTTTAGCTAGACTTTTATTTAATGTTATTGCGATTTATTCTTTCTCCATCAATAGCTAACAATAGTGAATTCTAAATGAAACTCCAAACCATACTTTATCTCTGTAGTATCACAGTAATAATATTGCTTCAGTAATGGATTGTAATGTCTTAGTGTGTGGAATTATTCTGTATGGTGGAACACACTATCACAACATACTTATGTCTCAAATAGGTAAATTGGATTTGATTGAAGATTCAGTTTACCTATTTGAGACATAAGTATGGTTTAAAAACCTGTGTGTTGAATCTTTTTGTTCACATTTAAGATATTTATTTAAGCACAAATAAATTTACAATTTATATATTTTATTGAAAAAAACTTTTTTTCTTTATTCTTTTGCGCTCCACCTATATATCAATCCTCTGGTCTCTTTTAGTGGAAATAGAAGTATTTGTTCGACCTAAAAGTGAGCTGCACAATTAGTACCACTTATATTCACAGTAGCGCCTAACACTCAAATGTATTTTTTTTCTGTTAATATTAACTTCTGAGATATAAAAGTGTAATGAAGGGGATCAATGCTGGACATTTCTCAACTATTTAATCAAAATTACTATATTCCCTTCTATGCAATGTTGCAAGCAAGTCCCCTATGTTTAACATAATTATACAAATAACAACTGTCAAAAATAGTGATATATCTCAATAGCAATATTTGGAAATGTAACTGACTCTTATCTCTGTAAACAAGAAGATGCAGCAATTAAGACAGGATTATGTTGTCATATGAGCACACTCATTTCATAATAGACAAACAGCATGGTCTGCTGGGATTTGATTAGAACAATAATGTGCCGACTGCTTGATTTCTGCTCAGAATGCAGTGCAATGGCAGTGACTGTCTAATACATATGTATTTAGCTAGACAATCCTCAGGTTCTCTGCTAGCTTTTACATTTTCCAAACATTTACACTGTTATTGTGGCTATTAGTCAAGTTTGTAGACACATCCATTGTAGTTGACATATCAAGAAGTCCCTCTGAGCATTTAAACTACCTGTATGTGCATTAATCCTGTTTCTTATTTGTTGAACCTTATTTTGACCATGATGGCTATTGTGAGTAGTTTATTGCTGTGTTTCATGCTACCTACCGGACTCTCTGTTCCACCTTCCCCTCTTTATTATATGTTACATGGTATCCCACATTACTTTGTATAAATTCAATTTTGTATTCCATCTCAGCTCTATGTAATGATTATGAAACAACACATACATTTCTAAGGTACATAACAATCCTTCCTTTTCTGATATGTTGTAAAATTCAAGTAAACCTACTGTGAACATTCTACTGTTTAGTCAAAAAATATCCTTAACATTTGGCTTGTTACCACTCACAGCCTTGTATAATGTGCTCCAGGATTGACTGTTTGGTGTAAATTAAATATTAAAAAGCTCAAGATGAACTAAGTACTAATGCATGTATTGAATGCAATAGTACTTTGAACCGGTAAGCACAGTTCGTATTATGCATGTTTGGTGATAACTTGATACAGGTAATTCTTATGTAGGTAATGAGTACAATAATTGTTTGAACATGACCAAAGTAAGTAGTTTAGCACAGTCCCTTTTATACAGGTTTTGTGATTACTTTAGAGAGGTAAGTACTTTTGCAGGTAATAATTATATGCTTGGGAACATAGATAAACATTTTTTCCAGTACAGTTCATCCACCTTGGATCAGGGGTTTGATCTAGTTTTAGAAGTTTATACAAATAGCATGAGAGTCTGTTATGTTCGGCTTTCACTGAGAAAGTCAACGTAACAAACCTTTGCAAACATGCTTCTCAGGGGTGTATCCTGCCCCTGAGTGACAGGTGTGTGCTGGACTGCCAGCACACCTGCACAAAAGAGAGGTTCAGTGTCTGATGCTCCTGCTTATCTGTCTGTTTGAGACCTAGGCTGCAGTAGTGGTTGCAGACTCCATGACATATAGTCAAATAATCATATTAATAGTTTGAACATATAAGCTGCCTCTGTCTCTATTATGCATAGTGTCTAATGCCCATTACTCAATTGCTTTCCATTTATAATAACATGCAAAACTCCACAGCTATTCTAGCAGAGAAGCATGCCTGGAATACTGGAATCCATGTGAGTGTTACCATCTGCAATAACTTTTACTAATCAAAGCTGTTGTTTGCCGATGATGAACAAATTTTATCCCAATGTAGCACCGCTGAATCAGAACAATGATGCCCAGATCTCTGAATGTTGCCATAGTAACATCAAAGATTCTGGACTCAATTAAGTAGAGAAAAAATTTGCTTACCACAGAAACTGTAATGAAAAATGTTTGTTTGTTTTTAGAACTTTACATTCACATTGTTCATATGTCCCAACTATTACTCCCAAATCAGTACTTGTTTTGCAGGACTCCATTCTTAAATCTCCCTGTCCTGCTGAGCTCTACCTCGGCAGCAGGACTGCCTCCCTAATGTCCCGTGCAAAGCTGGACAGTTGGGTGGTATGCAATGTTTCACCCCATTCCTAGTGAATAGCTTTCATTGTTTTGACACACAGAACAGATATGTCTTGCTGCATTAATATCTCCCACTATTATGACATACCTCCCAACATTCCAGAATTCCAGTGTCCAGTACTGAGGGATTTTTGTGGGGTATGTAAAGAAGTTGACAGGATATTGTAGGATTAACTGTAGGAGCAATTTGCCACATAAACATTGTTGTACGTACTTTCTCTCAATATTAGAAACATAGAAACATAGAATGTGTCGGCAGATAAGAACCATTCGGTCCATCTAGTCTGCCCAATTTTTTTTGAATACTTTTATTAGTCCCCCGTTCCCAGTCTTATAGCTAGGATAGCCTTGTGTCTTTCCCACGCATGCTTAAAATTCTTGACTGTGTATACCTCTACCACTTCTGCTGGAAGGCTATTCCATACATCCACTACCCTCTCAGTAAAGTAATACTTCCTGATATTACTTTTAAATCGTTGCCCCTCTAATTTAAGACCATGTCCTCTAGTTGTGGTAGTTTTTCTTATTTTAAATATACTCTCTTCCTTTACTGTGTTGATTCCCTTTATGTATTTAAATGTTTCTATCAAATCCCCCCTTTTTTGTCTTTCCTCCAGGCTATACATGTTAAGATGCTTTAACCTTTCCTGGTAAGTTTTATCCTTCAACCCATGAACCAGTTTAGTAGCCCTTCTCTGAACTCTCTCCAAAGTATCAATATCCTTCTGGAGATATGGTCTCCAGTACTACGTACAATACTCCAAGTGAGGTCTCACCAGTGCTCTGTACAATGGCATGAGCACTTCCCTTTTCCTACTGCTAATACCTCTCCCTATGCAACCAAGCATTCTGCTAGCATTTCCTGCTGCTCTATTGCATTGCCTGCCAACCTTTAAGTCGTCTGAAATTATTACTCCTAAATCCCTTTCCTCAGATGTTGAGGTTAGAACTGTACCAAATAGTCTATATTCTGCTTTTGGGTTGTTACGCCCAAGGGGCATAATCTTGCACTTGTCCACATTAAATGTCAGTTGCTACTGCTCTGACCATTTTTCTAGTTTAGCTAAATCATTTGCCATTTGCCTTATCCCTCCATGAATATCAACCCTGCTGCAAATCTTTGTATCATCAGCAAAAAGACATCCTTTGCCAACAAGACCTTCTGCAATATCGCTAATAAAAATATTAAAGAGAATGGGTCCAAGTACAGATCCCTGAGTACTAGTAACAAGACCTTGCATCGAATATACCCCATTGACTACAACCCTCTGTTGCCTGTCACTCAGCCATTGTCTAATCCATTCAACAATATTGAAATCCAAACTTAAAGATTTCAGTTTATTGATAAGCCTTCTATGTGCGACAGTGTCAAAAGCCTTACTGAAATCTAGGTAAGCAATGTCTACTGCACCACCATGATCTATTATTTTAGTCACCCAATCAAAAAAATCAATAAGATTAGTTTGGCATGATCTCCCTGAAGTAAACCCATGTTGTCTCTGATCTTGAAATCCAAGCAACTTTAGATGTTCAACAATCCTATTCTTTAACAAGGTTTCCATTATTTTCCCCACTACTGAAGTAAGACTTACTGGTCTATAGTTGCCCGCCTCCTCCCTACTACCTTTCTTGTGAATGGGCACAACATTTGCTAATTTCCAATCTTCTGGAACTACTCCAGTGATTGGTTAAATAAATCTGTTAACGGTTTTGCTAGTACACCACTAAGTTCTTTTAATAACTTTGGATGTATCCCATCAGGTCCCATCGACTTATTTGTCTTTACTTTAGACAGCTGAAGTAAAATCTCTTCCTCTGTAAACTTACATGCATCAAAAGACTCATTAGTCTTTTTCCCTAAATGAGGTCCCTTACCCTCATTTTCATTTGTAAAAACTGAACAAAAATATTCATTAAGGCAGTCTGCTAAGCCTTTATCCTCTTCTACATAGCATCCTTCTTTTGTTTTTAATCTAACTAATCCTTGTTTTACTTTCCTTTTCTCATTTATGTATCTAAAAAATGTTTTATCCCCCTTTTTCACTGACTGGGCTATAGTCTATTCTGTGTGTGTTTTGGAAGCTCTTATAGCTTGCTTTACCTCTTTCTGTCTACTCTTATAGATCTTTCTATCTTCCTCACTCTGAGTATTTTTATAATTACTAAATGCTAGCTTTTTATTTTTTACTATTTTGGCCACCTCTGCAGAGTACCACAGTGGTTTATTCAATGTTTTGCTCTTACTGACAAGTCTAATGCAATTTTCTGTTGCCTTCAGTAGTGCAACTTTTAGATAATCCCATTTCTCCTGAACTCCATTTAAATTGCTCCAGTCTGATAAGGACTCCTTTACACCTAATCTAATTTTAGAAAAGTCTGTTTTTCTAAAATCTAAAACTTTTGTTTTTGTGTGGTGTGACTGCGTCACTGTTTTTATATTAAACCACACTGTCTGGTGATCACTAGATCCTAAACTTTCACCTACGGTAATATCTGATAACAAATCTCCATTTGTGAACACTAAATCTAGTATAGCCTGCTTTCTAGTTGGCTCCTCCACTACTTGCTTTAGAGATAATCCCAGTAGGGAGTTTAGGATATGCGTACTCCTGGCACAAGTAGCTATTTTGTATTTCCAGTTCAGGAAGATTAAAGTCACCCATGATGATCACTTCCCCCTTCATTGTCATTTTAGCTATTTCCTCAACTAGTAGAATATCTAACTCTTCTATTTGTCCAGGGGGCCTATAAATCACACCTACCCGAGTTACCATATGATTACCAAATTCTAATGTAACCCAAACTGACTCTATGTTCACCTCATTAACTTGTATTACGATACATTTTAAGCTATCCCTCACATACAGGGCCACCCCTCCCCCTTTTTTACCTTCTCTGTCTTTTCTATATAAAGAGTACCCTGGTATTCATATGTCCCAGTCATGTTTTTCATTATACCATGATTCAGTAAAAGCCACTAAATCTACATTCTCAGTTGCCAATATTGCCACAAGTTCATGGATCTTATTCCCTAAACTGCGAGCATTTGTAGACATGACCCTAAGCTTATAATTTTTCAGCACACTGACTACAGACACCTTCTGTCCCTGTTTTGGGAGGCAATTGAATTGATGTTTTATTTGTTCCCTTTTGAGAAAGATGCAAACCATCTTTTGTGTACAGTTCCTTTCTATCCCATAGTGAACTTCCATGAGAAACAAAGCCAAATCCTTGCTCCCGACACCATTCCCGAAGCCACAAGTTAAAGTCCCTAATATGCATCCGTCTATCATTTTGAATGTTATGCACAGGCATAACTTCAGAAAATGACAGTGTGGCCACAACCTGCCATATATCATTGGCAAGAACACTAAAAGCTTCCTTCACCTCTGAAACCTCATTGCAAGCCAAATCATTTGTCCCTGGATGAACCAGTACATCCAATTCGCCTTCCTGATTTGCTTGCTTAACAATATAAGAAATACGCCTCCTGTCTCTGTGAGCAGTGGCTCCAGGAAGACATCTCACTAAGCCAATACTGTCCAACTCTGCACCTCTTATGATAGAATCGCCCAACAACAACTGCTTTCTACCAGGCCTCACCTTCTCCTTGCACTCCTCAGCCATAAAGGAGAGTGGTTCCTCAAATTCCATGTCTGAGCTTGCCTCCACAACACCACTGCACTCTGAAAGTGCTGAAAATGAATTCTGGAGAGCCACAGACTGCGGTACTCTAAGCCTACCATATCCAAAAGTAACCCACCTGCCATTCCTAGGAAGCCTCTGTGGCAATGGCCTCTGTGGCAGTGACTTCGCAACAGTCTCAGCCCGAGTTTGTTTTGTATTGCTATTATTATATTACCATTTATTTGGAGATAGTTGAGGAAGTAATTACTGAGGGATGGTGCTTAAATGGGATTTCAAAAACAACAGCTATTGAATTATTTATCTTGTAAATATCTAGTTTGTTGCATGTTGAAGCTAATCCCATGTTCTGCTATAGTAACTTTTGGAATGTAGAATTGATCTTTCCTTTTAATAATGCAGGACTTAGTTTCTTCAACTTGCAGATCGCTGCAGGGATTACAGAAATTGTCTTAAAAGCCTTTCAGATATTATATGATCTTTTCTCCCCAAGTTTAACCAAATAATGAAGATATATAGATGTCCTCATATTTAATATAAACTGGTTCTGGAAATTTTTGAAAATAAATGGACAACAATTTTGGTTATCGGTTACTATATAGTTATACAAAAATAGTACAATTTTAGTAAAAAAAATTACGATAATCGGTTTTGAATTTTTATTCCAGCCCGGCATGGTCCATGATGATGACATTGTGCTCTATAGAAGTAAATCCCCCAACTGTCTCTTTTAAATGTATAGACTTGTTTTCACACAGATATGATTTTCTTAATTATTAAATATGAAAAAACTTATCAAAGAAAAGATTCAAACAAAGTAATATTATGCATCTCCTATCAATTCATAACATACATAGCAGAATGGATGGCATGTCTTTATGAAATGAAATCCTCCAGCTGTTTCTAATTTGCTTTGTGTAGTCACATTTAAAATTTGAGTGGCACTCCCAATGAGTAATGGGTATCCCCATTCACAGAGCCCCCCACACTATGGGAGTCTGTCACAAAACGCACAAATAGGCAGTGACTGCCTGACATTTCATATGCACCTTTCCTAATGTAGGTAGAAATAGTTTAATGTACTCATGAATATTCTTTGTTTGTATGTGAGTGTCTCAAGTATTAAGTTCTGTCTATTCTCAACTGAGCTGGTCTCACTCCAGTTTCCTTTTTACATATCCCAGGCATGCTAAGCATGAAACATATACTCAAAATTTACATCTGACACTACATCTGACACTCTGAAAATACAGAAAGGGAGTCCCTGATACTTTAAAACGATTTGTGAAATATTTTGGGGCATACAAGTTTTGTGGCATGGAACTGCTTATATATAGGAGTATGGATGTGAAGTATGGTTAATTTAATTGATAACTTTTTTATTATTATTTTGTAAATTGAAGAGGTAGAGTTTACACGTTTTGTGGACTGAGGATTTGCCACCATAACCCCATCTCCCACTAGCATTGTAGTATCATAATTCTCATGCAGCAATTTGTTACTAAGCATAATCCCTCAACTGTAGATGCCTTAACATTCCAAGTGCTTATATTTTCTTTATTTTGGATCAGCTTGTGGATTTTTTTATATTATGTTATTGTAGTTTATAAGTTGTGTAGTTTTATACTTAATTGTGATGTGTTAATCCTTACCTTGTCCCCATGAATTGCAGTCTCTATTCACATACAAATCCTTATGAAGCTTATTGTTTTTACAGAATATGTGGCTCACATACTCCTGCATATGAAAGACAAAATTGTGTTTGGAAAATTCCAGTCAGATTCACTTGTTTAACAAACCTGAACACAGTTAATGATAGACTGATTTGGTTTTGACATGTGACTGGGTAACCAAATGTGTTATTGTGAAGTGCTTTCTGCCATTTGGTCATTTCTGTTCATTTAGTTCACATTCAAGCAAACTGAAATACTGTAGCAACAGACTATCATCCAACATAACATTAAAAAATACACTAAAAAAAGTGGATGCTGCAACAGATGAGTATAATTTCTCCAACAAGAGACCTATCCATAACAATGCAATACATGTAATGATTAAAAAAAAATCATAATACCACAAAACATTTAACTGAGTAGCTATAGCTTTCTTCAGCAACTGTTGTTCCAGGGAAGCAAAAACAATTTATTGGCATTGGCGCCACTTCACCTCATATCAAAGATAGACACACATACACATCCAAGACAGATTTGCTAACAGATAACGTACAGAGATTGATAGGAAGACAAGACAATTGGATAAAAAGATAAGCAGTGACCAAGTTGGGTATGTAAATGTTAAAAGTGGTGCATTCAGAGAGCAGCCTTGGGTGCAATTGCCCTCCTGCCCCCCTTTCCAGCCCTCCCCTGGCTACATACATTTCTGAAAATGCAAAATAAAATTTGCAGTCAGTCGAAATGTCAGTATTCCCCATTTCAGGCTCGAATAGGAGAGCGTAGCAGAGAGTGGAAGCTCACAGCAAAGAGAAACCACAGATGCCACAACAATAGGAACAGGCAAAAGAGAGACTCCACCGCTCTCTCCAGCCTCGCTGGTATCAACCAATAGTGAGGCGCCTTAGGCAGCCGGCCTTTTAATCGAGACCTACCTTGCTTTCATACTACTCCGTGGTAATGGATGACTTAAGATGGAGATGCCTTTAGAAGAGGAGACCCCCTGGATAAGTTAAGTGAAGGTCCCTGGGCCTGACACCCCATCTCAACTGAATAATATATTGATGCATTGTTTATGCGTAGCAGAGAGTGGAAGGTCACAGCAAAGAGGAACCACAGATGCCACAACAATAGGAACAGGCAAAAGAGAGGTAGAAAAAAACTGTCCAGAGGGTCAGGACAGGCAGCGAAGGTTCATAAGAAAACTAGGCAGAAAACAGGATATTGAGTAGGATAAAGCCAAACGGTCAAAAGACAGCAAATAAGGATAATTGACAGCAAAATAACTCAAGGCATAAATGGGACTGATACCCGTACCACAGTTCAACAAGTAAGAACTAACTGAAGGGAGTGCAGTGAAATCTATCCACTTGCCACCTAAAGACTCCACCCCTCTCTCCAGCCTCGCTGGTATCCACCAATAGCGAGGCGCCTTGCAGGGATTATGACATGGCCTCCGGACCTCCCAGATGCCATCGTATTTGCCTCAGGCGGCTGGCCTTTTAATCGAGACCTACCTTGCTGTCATACTACTCCGTGGTAATGGATGACTGAAGATGGAGATGCCTTTAGAAGAGGAGACCCCCTTGATAAGTTGAGTGAAGGTCCCTGGGCCTGACACCCCATCTCAACTGAATAATATATTGATGCATTGTTTATGCGTAGCAGAGAGTGGAAGGTCACAGCAAAGAGGAACCACAGATGCCACAACAATAGGAACAGGCAAAAGAGGTAGAAAAAAACTGTCCAGAGGGTCAGGACAGGCAGCGAAGGTTCATAAGAAAACTAGGCAGAAAACTGCAAATAGGGATATTGAGTAGGATTAAGCCAAACAGTCAAAAGACAGCAAATCAGGATAATTGACAGCAAAATAACTCAAGGCTTAAATGGGACTGATACTAGTACCGCAGCTCAGCAAGTAAGAACTACCTGAAGGGAGTGCAGTGAAATCTATCCACTTGCCACCTGAAGACTCCACCCCTCTCTCCAGCCTCGCTGGTATCCACCAATAGCGAGTCGCCTTACAGGGATTATGACATGCCCTTCGGACCTCCCAGATGACATCGTATTTGCCTCAGGCGGCCGGCCTTTTAATCGAGACCTATCTTGCTTTCATACTACTCTGTGGTAATGGATGACTGAAGCTGGGGATGCCTTTAGAAGAAGAGACCCCCTTAATAAGTTGAGTGAAGGTCCCTGGGCCTGACACCCCATCGCAATTGAATAATATATTGATGCATTGTTTATACTATTATAGCCTGCAAGTATAGATTAAGGTATTTTTGCTTTCTGGTTGTTGGTAATTAGCACTAGAATGTGGTGATCAAGGGTCATAACACTAACCCAGTTTTGCGATTGACATACAATTGACATAAACTAAAATAATTAACTTGGCATGTCAGAGTAGGCAAGCTGGAACCCCTTAACTCCAATTTAAAAGTGAGTAAATGTTTAATGCTGTGTTATTTTATTATTTTTATTATTATGTGTTTTAAATTTCTCATTTATTTGCATATACTCTTAAATAGGAAGTGTTTTAATTTTCAAATCCAAAATATATCCATGACAATGAATTTAATGAATGGAGCTAATGTATAGTTTGCAACCTTTTTGTGTTCTAATTAACTATTTTTTTGTAATATTGTTTTTTTTTTTTTTTTTCTCAAAACAGTACCTTATCCTGTTTTGTTCCATTCTATTACCCTTAGAAACTAATTACATTTAGAACGGCATTTTAATAACTGTATAATTGGGTTTATAGTCAATTATGAGACAATCCACAGCATCAATTTAGAAAAAAATAGCTGAATATGCAATTTCAACCTTATTATTACTAGAGCATTCAAAAGATTTTGGTTTGGCTAGTATGGAAAGAAATGATAGATCTGAGATGATAAAAGCAGAATTAAAAGCGTAAAACAAGGAACAACAAAAAGTAAATGCATTAGCGTTGTATATTATAGTATGCAATACTATACTACACTATACCATTTTATATGTGCCTGCGATATAGTGTAGTAACGCATGTATTTATAGTACTCTTTGCATAACTGTGTCTATTTTCATACATAAATATATGCATTAAACACTTGTATAATATTTTGAACAAATGTATATTGAATTATGTTAATAAATGTACATCAGGGCATGCTTTAATCAATTTTGGATCCCATGGGAGGACAAGAATCAAGCACAGACCATCTCCTCCTTTCCATCCACTACCTGAATGTCATTGCACATTCCTGGTTCATACAGCTGGTTCACAGCTGTGCTATGCCTAAAAAACCTATGACCATTCTATGTGCAAGCCTTTAACACCAACTTTGGTACAGTTATGGTTGTGATATGTGTCTCTTTTACAGCCTAACATATTGCCACATGCTATTGGTTTTGTGAATAACCATACTAGGTGGCACTTTTAATAACATCACCACTAGATTTGAGCGGACAAGTGGATGTTCGGGTTCGGCGGGTTTGGCTGAACTTCGTAAAAAAGTCTGGGTTCGGGCTCGAACTTGACCCCGAACTTGACCCCGAACTTGACCCCGAACTTGACCCCGAACCCGAATTGAAGTCAATGGGGACCCGAACTTTTGGCCACTAAAACGCCTCTAAAAAAGTCCTGGAAAGGGCTAGAGGGCGGCAAAAGGAAGTAAAATGGGGTTAAGCATAGGACAAGTGCCCTGCAAAACAAATATTCAAATAACATAAAATACATACAAATTAAAAATACAGCTGAGCCATAAAATAGCACTAGATGGAATCTTTGATTTTAGTTTTGGAAGAACATAAATCTAAATCTAAAGCATGGCTGCCAGGAGGATCAACAGAATTATCCATTTGAGAGAGGGTTGGAGTGCAGGGTATTCTCTTTCAGTTTATACTAAGTGACCCATAGATTGAGGAGGCGGTGACCGTGGCGGTGTAGGTGGAAGCGGCGCTGGAGGAGGAGGAGGTAGCCAGAATTTTTCAAAGTGCGCTGTAAGCACAGTATTGGACTGTTCTATTTGACTCTCAGATATGAAGTGCACCGCAAGACGCAAATGTACTATTTACCACCCAAAACTATTAGAATTTTTCAAAGTGCGCTCTAAGCACAGTATTTGACGGTTCTATTTGACTCTCAGATATGAAGTGCACCGCAAGACGCAAATGTACTATTTACCACCCAAAACTATTAGAATTTTTCAAGTGCGCTGTAAGCACAGTATTTGATAGTTCTATTTCATACAGTGGAATGTCCGTGTTCGGGTCCGGGGTCCAAAAACGGTACGCACCTGAACAGTGCGGTTCGGGTTAGCTCAACTCTAATCACCACACACAAATTTAATGGAAAAATAATAAAAGTTATACATATAACTATAATATGTATAATAATAAATAAAATATATCTAAAACATATACAAGAAATCTCCCCCACAAGACAGAACATTTATTTAGACATACTATAAATAAGAAAGTATAACATATGGCCTTTTAAAAAAAAAAAAAAAAAAAAGGCTATATATTCACATAAGCTTTCACAAGATATATATATATACCTTTATTTTTCCTGCCCACATTTAATAATTTGCTGTAAAAAGTTAAACAATATGATGCTTCAATATTTTAACTTGTTTGGAATTATTTCTGTATAATGCGTATTTCATTGTCGGCAAACACAGTTTGCTATACAGTGTGGCTACTCTTTTTGGTGCAGCATTCATTTTCATTTCAATGCTTTTGAAAGTATATAAATCAGTTTATTGTGCTATTTTGCTGCTGGCCTGTGTTTTTCAGAACCAGACTTTGTGAAAAGCTGTCTCATCTCCTTGGTAACCATGTATAATTCATGTTTCCCCAGAGAAAAAAAAAAGGAACAAAAAATGTATGTGCTGCATTTCTAGATCCCTCCGCCTTTCTAGGTCAGTGTGTGTGGTTAGGACTGTTACGATTGTGCCTAATTGGAAAAAGAAGAAAATTAAATGTGAAATAGCCTCTACTTATTTTAGAGAAGTCTATCCATCAAGAGTTCTGTAACATCTTAACAAATTAGATAAAAAAAAAAAGTATGTAAATATTTTGGCACCAAAACAGTCTTATAGGCTATGTTTAGTATTTATTTTTACTTCTATTAAAATGACTGGTTAAATGTGATTATTCATAGCCCTTAAGAATGCCACAAAGGAATGGGGATCAGTGTTCTAAGTATTTCACTAAGCAGTTATAGGACTGGATATCTGAATAAATGGTATTAACCGTTAGGGCTCTCCTTTCGCTTATTATGTTCCCTATTGCATTGCTCTTTGCCTCTTTCGCAGGTTATCCATGGTAATAGCGGGGTAGCCTAAGAACTTGTAGAATATTAGTCTCATGGTAAGCATGTCCTGCTGCCTCAGCTGGAATGGACACACTTCCTGTGTATACAATGAGGCCTTCAGTTCACTGTAGTCCTGGATTCACACCATCGACCAGATCTCTAGTTGTGTGGCACATCAAAGGCAAAATATGGGATTGAGTAGAGTAGGTACCTGTACAGGTTGAGCATCCCTTATCCAAAATGCTTGGGACCACAAGTATTTTGTGTAACGGATAATTTCGGATAACGGATCATTTTCATCAATAAGATACATTAAACTCTCTCAGCACTCATGAAATACAGTAGTATCAATGTAAATACTGTATATAGCAAATAAATCCCTTTTACGGTGATGTAGCTGTGATGTCAGTAATCAATGAGAACCTGGCGTTGTTGTGTCAGTTTTCCACATGTGCCATTGTTTTACCCTTTGTGAGGGGGGATCTGAGCATGCATGGAAAGGCATTTTTTCCAGCTTAAGGGGTTGGGTACTGAATAAAATGTATTTGCATTCTAACACTTGTGACAAATTCCACACACACACCTTCATGTACATTTTGGATATACACTTCAGTATTCCTGTTATGTGTAATGGGGAGAGATGAAAACAATGCAGTTTTAAACAAAGTGGGGAACTTTTTGATAATTTGGGACCAATATGGCCTACTCGTACGTTTTACATGCACTCTTCTCCTCGATCTCCCCAAGTTTGTTTTTAATCTTAATTTTTTATTTAATGATATGTATATTTGTAAATGTTCACACTGTCGTTTTAATGTATGATATATTATAGGATATTTAAGGAGCGAATTTCCGTTTTCCATCTATGTCTATGATTAAGCAAAAAGCGCAAGGTGGCTTTCCGTCCCAGGGAGGTCTAAACTTTGATGTTGTTTCCCATTTGAAGGTTATTACTTCTACAATTTTGCCATTGCAAGTTACTGTGTTTACCATTTATAGAGGGGAGTACAGGAGGTCATTTATCCTTCATTGTTTTACAATTTAGTACCCTTACATTTCTCATAAATCCTCATAAATTGCAGTTATACATATCATGCTCATTTAATGTGTAATACAGGGCATCTAATCAAACTGGGTGCCATTCAGAACAAGAAAAGAGGGAAAGATCTGGCAGGTCTATATGTAGAACTATATGATTTAGAAAGTTTAAACAAAAAATCTCCTTAGAAAAAGTACAAGATAAGATTAAGTCAGTATTGGTATCATAATAATAATAAAGCAGAAAAAATTCTAACAAATAAATTTAAAAAGAAACCAGCGATAAACAGAATATACAGAATTAAGGACAAAACAAATATAATAATAACCCCAGAAGGGATAGGCAAAGTCTTTAACACTTACTATGAGTCACTCTACAATCTGAAGTCCCAAAGCAATTCACAAAAGATCAGTGAACGTCTCCCAGTCTTAAAAATTCCAAAAATCGATATGAACCAACAGAGAGTTCTATTGATTTGTATAGTATTGATTGAAATAAACAGATTTAAAAAAAACAAAATGCCTGGCCCAGATGGGTTTCGCTGCACTTTTTATAAATGCCTGAAACTAAATATTTCTACATTTTTGAAAGAAATGTTTAATGAGTTTTGTGGAGAGGGGAAATCTCAAAAAGAGTTGATTTTAGCAAACATACTGACAATCTTGAAGCCCAATAAAGACAAGGAAATAATTAAATATTATAGGCCTATAATTGGCTTCAATTCTAGCCCACAGGCTGAAACAAGATGTCACAAGTATTGCCCACCATGAGCAGATTGGTTTTTTATTAGAGAGATCCTCAACAAAGAATATGAGATGAATAATAGATATCCTGCACTCGGTCCATAAGGATAAAACACACAATGCTGACAACAGCTGTAGATGCAGAAAAAGTATTTGATCGGGTAAATTGGGACTTCATGTTTAGTGTGTTAAAGACCTTTTGGGATACAGGGGGTATTCTTAAATGCTACAAAGTCATTATACTCCTCCCCAATCAATTGGAACTATTGGAAAAAATGTAAGGGCAGATTGGTTCCAACTAAACAATGGTACCAGGCAAGGTTGTCCTCTTCCTCCACTATTATACATTTTAACTATTTAACTGGAGTAAGGCAAAATAAGATCATAAAAGGATATGCATTTCCACAAGGGGAATTAAAGTTGGGTATTCACGCAGATGATGTTTTAAAAACTATCACAGATCCACTTGACTCAATTAGAGAATTAATGAGGGTGATTAAGGGATATGCAGTAGTAACAAATTACAAATTAAATGTACAAAAATGGTAATACTTCCAAAAAACCTTACACTAGAACAGATGGAATTAATAAAGGGAGAATTTAAATTCAGATGGGAAAAAGAAGAAATAGATTATTTAGGATTGAAAATAACAAGGAATCCCCAGAAGATGATGGAAAGGAATTTTTAATACTGTTGAAACAGATGAATCACTATTTGAAAGAGTGGCGCTGAGCTCTCATGGACAGGGAGAGTAAATACGATTAAAGCATATGTGATTCCAAAATGCATAAATCTTTTCAGACACTGCCTGCTGGGAATACTAGACCAATGGCTGGAGTTGGTCCAGAGGGCTATAAATAAGTTGATATGGAGGGACAAGAGGCCCCGAATAAGCATCAGGTTTTTGTCTCTCAAAACAAGACAAGGAGGTTTGGAACTAACCCTTATGAAACAATACTATGAGTCAGAAATCCTGTTCCATATATACTCAACACAAAGCTTAAATAACAGTAGAGGAGTATGGTACAAAGTAGAAAATTTAAATATTGGCAGTGTAGGTCTCTCAAGAATAATGTGGAATTGTAAAGAAAAAAAGGACCTAACACCTGAAATAAAGAACAATTTAGTGGTAAATAATCTTATGACAGCGAGGGAAAGAATCAGAAAAAATGGGTCTATAATGGAAAGTTTCAGGTACACTGGGGCTGGAAATTATAGAAGAAAATACCCAAGATCTTGATCTATCCATCTGAAAGGATCAAGTGGTTGGTAAAATAGAAGACCTAATACAAAAAGTTAGTATAAAATCCTTTCAACAATTGAATCAATAATACACAATTCCAGCAGGCCAGGTATTTACATATTTAAGAATAAGGAACTTCCTAACCAAATCGATGAACATAGAAGACCAAATATTCAAACAGAAGCTAGGTCAGATATTTAATTGGGAGAACATATGGAAAATACTGACAAAATGTTTAGTGATTATAAGAAATCTAGAACAACCCAAGGTGAATCCTATTATCTGCAAATGGTCAGATGACTTAGGGAAAGCAATCTCCACCACAGATTGGTTAAGATCAATATGATCCACCAGTAGTGCAATACATTGTGTGAATATCATTGAGAACCAATTAAATATCATGAATCAATGGTACCTGGTACCCATGAGAATGTCAAAAAACTGTACAGCACAAACAAATGTATGCTGGAGATGTAATCATCATTTAGGAAACTGCTTATTTGTTGGAAGTGCGATAGAATTAAACCTTTATGGAATTGGGTATTTGATTTGTTTAGCAGTTTTAACTTGTGTGAATTGGAAAAATATCCTGAGGTTACATTGTTGCATATATTGCTGAAGGGAATGACAAAGGAGAGTAAATTTGTTCTTATCCATTGTTGGCAGCAGTGGAATTACCCATTGCTACAAACTTGAGGGGGAATATTCCTATATTGAAAGAGCAGGTAAAACAGCAAGTCCTCTTCCAGACTAGAATGGAGATACGGCTAATTTGGATTAAGATCAATTCTCAAAAGAAGACCAGTAATATTGTGCCAGTCAGAGCCCAGGAATATTGTGCCAGTCAGAGCCCAGGAATATTGTGCAAGTCAGAGCCCAGTAATATTGTGCCAGTCAGAGCCCAGGAATATTGTGCCAGTCAGAGCCCAGTAATATTGTGCCAGACAGATACCAGGAATATTGTGCCAGTCAGAGCCCAGTAATATTGTGCCAGTCAGATACGCGGTGCGGGGGGATGTCGTCAGCACGGGTGGTCGGTGTCCCGCTGGAGTTGTCACCCGGTGCGGTCCGCACCCCCCGCACCCCCCTCGGGATGCCACTGCATGTAAGTGTATGTAAATAAGATAGTGCATCATGAATCACCTTTGCCATTATATAGTGCAAGAATGTGTATTATGCTTTGTAGTTACATTAAAGGTTGTCAGTTACATTCAATCTTTTTCAGGATGAATTTACCAAAACAAATCTAAGTATCTTCTATTTACTCCTCCATATGGTTTGTAATGCTGGCATCTTATTTGGGTTTTCTTAAAGGACAAGTAAACTTTTTTTAACCCTTGCTTCCTTAGATATATGTGGGTTTTACTTTATAGATATGTGTAGGTTTACTCTGAGATCTCTCTTATGATAGAGGCAGAACAAGTCTTGAGGCTGGCACATGGTCAGTGCTTGCACATTCAATCACACCGGGGTGTCGTCTGATGAGGTTCTGTAGCAGTGCTGTATTTACCGCGAGGCATCCTAGGTGGATGCCTAGGGCGGCAAATTTTGGGGGGCGGCTGAAAAAAAAAAAATAAAAAAAATAAAAAAACGCGGCCCTTTAAAAAAAAAAAAAGACGCGCTTGCAGGCAGAGACGGAGGTGAGAGGGGATCAGAAGTCTTAGGTGTGTAACGTGGGTGTGCAGCTTGGGTAGGGGGGTGCCCGGATTTTGTCTGCCTAGGGCAGCACAAAATCAAGATACACCACTGTTCTGTAGTCAGCAGGTTCCCTCTCTGTTAGTGTAGATCTAGTTTAGGTTCCCTCTGTTTATTCCCTTTGAAAACAAGCAGAGAAGCCAAGTTAAAAAAAAAATGTTTAGTTATCCTTTAGTCACAGTGGTTTATATAATGGTAATCTCTCATACTTGTCAAGTTTTTATGTCGTGGTCCTGGGCCGAAAAATGGGGGAGCCTAAAGGGACAAAGTTATGTGATGCTCTTTGATGTCATGTGCCGAAGTGTGACCCTGCAGCATTAAGCTCGTGGATACCAGGTAAACATCATTTAACATCATGTTAGACTGTGTATGTCTGCTAGATGCCTGTGCAGCACCCAAAAAAATGGAAGCATCCTGGCAAATTTGCTAAGTTTTCAACTATGGTCTACGTAGCATGTGCTGTGTAGTTTTAATGCTCGTTGTAACGTTTGGGTTCAGTAAACGAGTCCAAAAGGCAATCATTTGTAAGGTGGACCTGATTTTGTGACTGCTTAAAGAACCACTAAACTTCTTTTTTGCACTAATGCTTCTACTACGTAAGTGAAACATCCACTAGACCTAATATTGAGATAAACTTGCACATACTTTTTAACTAGCAACCTCCATGGAGGCTGATCTGTTTTTCAACTCTCACTCACTGCTAGCACAATGCGAGTCCCTTGGTTTTTCATGCCATCAATAGAGAGTACAGTAAAAATACCAGCAGAGTGAGACCACGAGACCTGACAAATCCTATTCAGATGTAAGTGGCAGTCACAAATGAGTGGCAATTAGACACTCTGATTGGCTAAGCGTGCACTGATTTTGTCAGTGCGCCGGCCTCCATGGAGATCAGTTCAAAGTTCTCTGCAAAGATACAAATTGGTTTTACGCTGGGCAAGTCAACACTGCAAAGGAATATGACAGGTCTCCTTTAAAGTCATTTTTTTATATAATATATTTTTTTCTGTAAATAGTACAGAGAAAATGTTTAAAAAAACAAAACAAATGTAATGCCAATTTACTAATGCCACTTTGCATTAATTTCATTTTAAACAGTTCAAGATTTCCTACTTCTTAGAAAAAAAAGATGCTAAGTGTTAATGGAGGATTTTGTTGTTTAATAATTAATAATGTAATATGAATTTAAGGAATACTTACTTATAACTTACTATTAGTACACAGCACTATCAATGCAATACAAACACAATACAATGCATGTCTGGGATTTGAATACCTGAATCACTGCAGATAGAGAAAGGGAAGTGACCAGAATTAAATCCAATGTTCTGTGACACATGCAGTGCTCAGGTGGTGTACTCAGCCTATCTATGCATAAGTAATATATTGTAATGAATGATGTCTGTGTGCAAGATCTATTTTAATTTAAAAAATATTAAAATTTCATAGAGAAACTACTGGAATGGAAACATAATAACAGAACATTTTAGAAGAAAGAAGCCTATAGCAGTTGTATTTGAATTTATTAATATGTGAACAAATATTTGTTTCCCAACTTGGAATGTGAATTGTGCAAAAACAACATTACATACCACCTGTGTAGTAAGTTAGAAATATTGAACTATGTGTAAGGCATCACTGTCATTTTAAACCTTTTGTGTTGTATTGTATAGACCGATCAGCTATAAAATTATGACCACCTACCTAATATCAAGGCATAGATTCCACTAGACCTTTGAAGTTGTGCTGTGGTATCTGGCACCAAGACATTAGCATCAGATCCTTTAAGTCCTGTAAGTTGCGAGGTGGGGCCTCCATGGATTGGACTTGTTTGTCAAGCACATTCCACAGATGCTCGATTGGATTGAGATCTGACAAATTTGTAGGGCAAGTTAGCACCTTGAACTTGTTGTTGTGACCTTGAACTTGTTGTTGTGTTCCTCAAACCCTTCATTGAACCTTGAACCATTTTTTATTTTTGGCAGGACACATTATCGTGCTTAAAGAGGCCAGTGCCAACAGGGATTACCATTGACATGAAAGTGTGTACATTGTCTATAACAATGCTTAGATAGGTGGTACATGTTAAAATAACATCCACATGAATAGCGGGACCCAAAGTTTCCCAGCAGAACATTGCCCAAAGCATCACATTGCCTCTGTCAGCTCGCCTTCTACCCATAGTGCATCCTGCTGCCGTGTTCTCCAGGTAAGCGATGCACAAGTACCCGGCCATCCGCGTGATGTAAAATAAAACATGATTTATGAGACCAGACCACCTTCTTCCATTGCTCCATGGTCTAGCTCTGATACTCACATTGTAGGAACTTTCAGCAGTGGACAGGGATCAGCACTGGCACCCTGACTGGTCTGCTGCTACACGGCTCAATAAGCAACAAACTGCAATGCAGTCTGTGTTCTGACACCCTTTTATTTGAGCTACAGTAACTCATCTGTTGTATCGAACCACACAGGACAGCTTTCGCTCCCCACATGCATCAATGAGCTTTGGCCACATTTCCTTCTTTGGACAACTTTTAAGAGGTACTGACGGCTGCAGACTGGGACTGGGAACACCCCACAAGAGCTGCAGTTTTGGAGATGCTCTGACCAAGTCATCTAGCCATCACAATTTGGCCCATGTCAAAGTTCAGAACCTTACTCTTGTCCATTTTTTCTGCTTCTAACACATTCAATTTGAGGACAAAATGTTCACTTTCTGACTAATGTACCCAATGAGAGGTGCGATGATAATGAGATTATCAGCGTTGTTTACTTTACCTGTCAGTGGTCATAATGTTATGGCTGATCGCTGTATTCTAACCTTGATTTTCTGTTATTTGTTAATGGGTCACAACGCTAATTTCTCAGCAACCTGTTTAACTCTCTGGAAAAGATGAGAGGGAGAATATTAGACAGAACAGCATATTTTTTCAAGCAGAAATAGTCAGAAATAGAAAAATCCCATTTTGATGCGTACAAACATATTTATAAATATTTAGCTTTAATAGATATAACAAAAAGGAAGGTCGTTTTCAAGTCAAAGTAGTGCAAGTGAGACACGTATGGTGCAAAATATATGGCTTAGACAAGGTAAGCTAATTCATGGTTATTCTGGTTGTAATAAAGGATAATTAATAGGCTAGCAGAAGATCTTGTGATTTCAATTAGTATGTGCCAGTCAAAAAGACATAAAAGTTGACAATAGCAATAGGAGATTGATAAATCATGCCTAGGACAAGCAGGCTTGAACTGAATTAATTCTCAAAGTGTACGGCAGAAGAAAGGGAAGTACAATGAGTATGTGTGTTTATATTTAAAATATCCAGTTTTACAGGCAATCATGAGGGAGAAGTGATATGCTAGATCCAGATGACCTTTTATATTTGAATTAATCACCACTGAAACCCAGCTGATTAAGATGATGCAATTTATTTACCACACTACGTAAAAGAACATTGGAAGCCTTTATGCAGAAAATGAATTTATATAAACAGTAACTGAATAGTCACACTTGCTTTTAATTAGTCACTTATTTTTTTATCTGTGCTTCCAACAATAAATCTTTTTCGGATTTTTTGCAGGTTACATATAGAGTAACTTTTTGCTGATCCTGCACTTAATTGTTACTCTTCTGTAATAAATTACATTGCTAGAAATAATCAAGCACTAGAACATTTAAATACAACATTATGTAACATGTTTAGAAGTTGGAACTTTGTTTGAACAGACATATAGTCCACACACACATGAATGTCAAATATATCTTAGTTAACTTGAAACATCGTGTATATGAATTTTACTCATAGACTATGTTGAACAAAGGGACATTAAACATAATGTTTAATATATTATCACTATAGTTCTCTATAAGAAAATAACAGCTGTTTTGTTCTATGTTAACTTTTTATATAGAGATCCTCCTGTACCACATTGCCCTCCACCTACTGGACCTGCTATTGCACTCACTAGACTGACTTGCCTTTCCACCTAAATTACTTGCTATTGCACCCATGGACTTGTACATTTGTGCCATTAGCTGGTTCCAGCCTTCCCAATACATTGCTATTGCCATTGTCCATACTGGAATTACTTTTCTTCCAATTTTGTCTTTATTATTCCAGCTTTCCAGGCTTCTTATCTTAGATGACAGCATTTACACACCCAAATGGAACAACATCTGGTCTATGAATTTAACTAAAGCCCATCAGGTAAAATAAGTCACTCCCTACCCTCTGGCAATGTCCCGTGTCTTTTATCTCCATCAGTTGTTAAAATCCCAAGTGAGTATATCTTAATAAATCTATACACATATACCTACACATCCTTATACACATATATACAGTATATATATATATATATATATATATATATATATATATATATATATATATATATATATATATATATATAGACATATGCACAGACCCATATACCTACATAATGGTTGTGAATTTACGTATTATGTTTGATTATGTTTGATTCTTTCTGAAGGAAATGGTTTCCAGTGGCTCAAATCATTTACATTCTGGAATGAACCAAAAATATATATTTTTTTTTTCACTGAATCCTTCTATCTCCTGAACCTATTAGAGACTTTTGTTTATTGTTGTTTGTTCGGAACAACATATTCCTCAATGTTTTTGTCCCAGAGCCTGTATGAGCCAAAATAGCACAGTTGGGAGAGTGCTAGACAGAAAATCTAAAGGTCCCTGGTTTCATCAGCTATTTACTTCTCTGAAAGGATGTTTAGCAAGCCAGCAGTTTTTCTTCTTTTCTGTATCCACATTCATTGTAAACTATAATTCCTCTCTAGTCTAAGCATTTCCAGTGGCTCCAATTCGTAAACCTCTAAAATGTGTCTCCCTAACAGATCTGTATGTTGACATATTCCATACTACTCCTATGTTCGACTTTTGTATGGTAAGGTTTTTGTTTGGTAGAAACAAAATGTTGCCGAGCTTTTCGTCCGAGAATGGAAATTGCTCAGTTGGGAGACTGTTAGACTAAAGCTCACTGGGTCAATCCTCTTTTCAGCAGCTGTTTAGTTCTCTTAAAGGTTGTTTAGCAAGCCAGTTCTTCATCTTTTCAGTCTCTACAATGACTGTAATCTTTAATTTCTACTTACCCTAAAGAGACAAAAAGGTAAATCCAATATAGACTGATTTTCCCCGAGATGTATTCGATTCAGTCAAGTTAGCCGGATTTAAAAAAATCAGAGGATTCCAGGTACTCAGTATAACTGAATTTGGGTCCAAATTGGGTGTTCCTCCATTTGGAAACTGATACATTGGGACAAGTTTGCTATGAAAAGCTCCAAATTCTGAAAACGTAAGCGAAATTTGCCCATATCAATTCTCCAGATTTTAGTTGGAGAATTGAATAGAAAGTGTAGAAAAATTACGGTAAATATATTTTAAACATAAAAATATTTACGTGCAATCATAATATATTAATGTTATATATTATATAGTATATTTACATTAATATAAGTTTACATTTTAATAATACATATTTTATATTATTTTGTTCATTTACTTTATTTTTATGTATTTCATTAATGGTATTTTTTGTTTAATTTTTATTGATTTTTATTTTATTACACGTTGGGCCATTTCAGGAGGACTAAGGCTATTTCAGCTATAGCCAAGGTCCTCCCATTGGAGGAATTTTGCTTTATTTATAATCACCTAGGTCCTCTCAAAATGGCCCTAAAATAAGCCAAAGTAGAATCTTTGATTTAACAGGTGCAGTAATGATTTTAAATACCAGAGGCCATTCATTGTATGGGGAAAGGTTTGTGATACTAAGATAAATTCTAAAATTGGACTTAGTCTCAAAACCAGTTTAATTTCTTCCCCTTTGAAATAAATGGGAGGCAAGTTTAACTTCCCTCCCCTCCATCTTGCATGCTTCCACTACAGCTCAAATATGCAAAAATGTTTAGTGAATATTATTTACCAAGGTTGTGATAGGGGCATGTGATGGAGGCTGAATTTGTCCAACTATGGAGTTTGAGATGAGATCTCATCTAGTTCCAGTGGTTGGAAGACTTAACAGCATGGAATGTGACACAAAGAGTTGTGATCACATTCTTGTGTTTCTCAAACAGCTATGTCAAATAACACATAGAAAAACTTTTTTTTACTACACTGATAGACTTTTGTTTATGGTTTGCATGGTAGAATTTTGTTTATGTTTTTTTTGCTTGAAACTTAATATTACAAATGTTTTTGTCCACAAACCTGTGTACTTTGAAAAAGCTCAACCGGGAGAGCATTTTACTGAAGATATAATTATCCATGGTTCAATTCTTTACTTCTTCTGAAAGATTCCTTTGTTGTGGTTGAACCTTTGTGACTCCGAAGCAGCTAAATCATATGTCACATTCAGTAGATATTTATTACACCTATGATAGATTTCTGTTTATATTTTGTATAGTCCTGTGTATGGTTTGTGTCTTTTTTTGTTTTAAAAGATAGCTCATTAACAAACTCAAAGCAAACAGTAAATAACATACAGGAATCATATCAGTTTGAGCACACTCCTCCCAGCTCCTTGGGCTCGATTTACTGAGTCTGTGGTGAAGGACATGTTACAGGCTGTTGCATAGTAAAGAGACATGAACTGGTGCAGGCTCCTTCTGCTTCACACTATTCTTCCTCTACCAGAGACACTGATCCACCCTCAGGCTGACTGAGCCAATAACAAGTACGTTTAGCATCAATTTCACTGGTTGAGCTGTAGACTATTATAAAAACAAAACACAGATAGTGTGGTTCCATATGGGTTCTTGTGCATGGAACTGGCACCGGGGGAAGGTTTGTGCCCATTCTTTTAAAAGCAATTCTTATTTAAACTCTGCATCAAATATGATGCAGACAAAGACATTAGACTGTACAGGCAATTTTCTTTCAGTTGCACCAGTTAGTGACTGGAATGCACCTTTATGAGATTTAAGTCTTAACAGCCTAGAATGTGTCCTAAGCAGAAGAATTGAAATGCAACAACAACAGAAAACAAGCAGAATTTGCTTTGCTCTGTTTCCGTGGTAACTGTGCATGCAATAGAAGTGACTTTACTGATGTAGAATACCTCTTCAAAAAGAGCTCATTGAAATGTTCTAATGAAAAGAGTATTCAAATTTGAACAATCATTTATGGGCCTAACTGGCATAGTGGTGACAGAATAATGAGACTTGGCAATCAACAGTTTCTTCAGGTCCGAATCTAAATAGAGGACTTTGAATACAACACACAATAATTGGAAATGTAAGCCTTAGACTTTTCTGATGCTCTTGTCGGTTCATCCTTCCCATCTTGAACTCGTAGCCTTTACATCCGAGGGACATTTTGTGTCCATAACCTTTAATCAGTGCATTATGCGTCTTGAAAAAGAAATCTCAAACTCTCACTTTGCAAAAACAAAGAAAATAAAATAAAAATCAATTGTGCAATCTCTAGTTGTAACAAAGCGTGTAAGCAATTTTTTCCCTGTATATAAAACACATGTCCAATACCATAATTTAAGCTAACAACACCAACATACTAAGTACTATAAGATTTATTTACAATTAAACATAGGCGGCCAGAACTTGCTCCAAAATCACCCCCAAGAATGATGGTGAACAGTTTATATACTGGGCTACTACTAATCCTAAATTTAGGGACTAACCTTCCTGTGTCAGATGTAGCAGACAGCAAGCATACTAACTGATGTGCTGCAATTCCCAAAACACAGCGTTTCTAATTGGTACTCTATGAACTGTTACCACATCAATATACCTGTTTCTCGCTTACAATGGCCTAAACATGGATTAGGATGGCATTTGGTTACATGTTTTCAGCAAGTGGTGTACATGACATGAGATCATTCTTGCTGCCTTTAGCGACTGAACCACAGTTATCTAAAATCATAGCACAGCTTGTTACAATGCATTCTGAACATTGTGTATCTAGGGTCAATTTAGTTCTCAACAATCATGGATTTGATGGATCAGTACATTTTTTAGGGGTCTTGCCCCCTCAAATCTGGAGCTGACATTGCATCCTTGCATAGTGGCTTTCTATTTTAAATTATGTATGTCAACAAGACATACCTAACCTAAACATGCCTGTATGTAGCTACATACACTTTGTAAAGGTTCTATCTATTTTGGGCAGGGTGGAGCTCAGTCTTCTGGGGTCATGCTTCAATACTTTTGTAAAGTGTGTTGCACTGTCATGAATCTTTCCGTTTTAAGCAAAAATTATTTGCAATACAGTTTTTTATTTTTAGAGTTAATTCTCTGCACAGAAATAGGTGAGAAAAAACTGGAGCAGAAACAAGTTGTTATTGCACTTTACTCTTTTTATGTGTGCAGCAGTTAATTTATGAAAACACCCAAAGAACAAAAGAAAATAATGTTGAACTGAGAAGTTTCAGCAGGATTATTCGTTTCAGATTAGAATGCTTGATATCACATTTGCATATGTTACCTCACAAAATGGGAAGAAAAACATACATTTGGAAACATCAGGAACAAAAAACAAACTTCCTTTCTGAATATATAAGAAAGCCTAGGGGATATATATATATATCCCCTAGGCTTTCTTATATATTCAGAAAGGAAGTTTGTTTTTTTGTTTATTTTTTCTTGATTTTTATTTTATTTATACATATATATATATATATATATATATATATATATATATATAGAAAATCCAAGGGTGGAGCACTCAGCTTAGGGAGACAGCAAGATCGAAGTGCCCGGGTGCTGTGTAGCAGGAACAAACAGCAGTCCAACAGAGACAGAAAGAACACGCACTCACGGGACCAAATAAAGGCAATATGATCTTTAGTCGATACTCCAGACAACAGCAGGAACACGTAATCGACGTTTCGGTCCCACTCGGGGACCTTTATATATATAAATAAAATTAAAATCAAGAAAAATTAAACAAAAAATAACATGACAAATTAATGAAATACATAAAAATAAAGTAAATGAACATAAAATAATATAACATATGTATTTTTAAAATGTAAACTTAAATATATTTAAAACACAAAAATATTAATATACTTTAATGTTTCTACACTTTCTATTCAATTCTCCAAATAAAATCGATATGGAGAATTGATATGGGCAAATTTCGCTCATGTTTTGCCCATATAAACGTCATATATATATATATATATATATATATATATATATGACATTCCTAATGATGATTACATGGATTGCATCTAAGGGAAATGCCTCCTTCTAAATGAGGACAACACTATTACTGCTCTCATTTACAATAAGAAATGAATCACCTAAATTCTTCATAAACCTAAATAAAACTTATGGTCTGTGGTTCTCTGAGAGTCTTATTTCAGCTTTTCTATAACCCAGAATATAGGTTTGATGCCAATGTACAACAATTTTTTTTTTTTTTTGTTAACCCCAAGAAGGAGTATTTTACTGTGTGTTTTTTAACTTCTCCTAACCTTATTGCAATTGAAATTCTTTTTTACATAACATAAAACTGGGTGGAGAAGAGAGTGATTTCTGTAGTCTGTGGAGTTCAGAAAACTAAATGAACCTTCTCAGATTTTGTTTCTGAATACCTAATCTTTCTATGTCATTTATGTTGTTTTTCCGTTGGGCATAGAATATAATGGAACATCAACCCTAATCCAATCATTGTGTCATCAGCAACAAAACACACCTTACCATCAAGACCTTTTACAATATCACTAGTAAAATATTAAAGAGAATGTGTATACAGAATCCAAATACAGATCCCTGAAGTACTCCACTAGTAACAATACCTTACTACAGATATACACCATTGACTACAACCCTCTGTTGTCTGTCACTGAGCCACTGCCTAATCCATTATGTCTGTATCATAGTCAGGCAGCGTTTGTATTGCGAAAGCTTCGTAAATATTAAAAGCTCACTGGTAGATCAGCAGACAATCTAAGAATGTTAAAAAAAAATTAAATAGAGAATGTCATTAGAAAGTGCCTAAAAAGTTATTACCGTCTTTGCTCGAATATAAGACGACCCTGATTATAAGAAGACCCCCCAAACTTTGGATATTCCTTTAGGGAAAAAACTAAAAGCCTGAATATAAGACTACCCTATAGGGGGAAAAAAAGTTTAACTTGTATATATGTAAATTGCTTTTTAATATTTAATAAAAAATTGATATTAAACAAATGCATTTCTTGTTTTTATTTCCTTTTAGGTGCAATGCTGCCTCTCTCCCCTTCCCCCAGCTGTCTCTCTCTCCCTCCCCCCAAAATTCTCTCTCTCTCCCCCTCCCTCCCCTTTTCTCTCTGCCCCCCCTCCCCTTGTCTATGTCTCCCCCCTCCCTCTCTCCCTTGTCTATGTCTCCCCCCCCCTCCCTCCCTCCCCCTCACCTTGTCTCACTTTCCCTGGTGGGGGATGTCTGCATGATGAAAAAAACCGTCTTATATTCGAGCAAATACGGTATGTTATTCAATTCCAAAAAGCATTTTACAGTGCACTGGACTGTGGACTGCACCTCAATGATGAGGGGGATCCAGTATTAGGGGAGGGGATGACCAGAGTTTTAAATTAGCTTTTAAACTAGGCTCTGGGGGGAGGGTCAAGATCAAAATAAAGCAATGGTAGCTAGAATAGATTGATAGGTGGGTCTAGCTATGGGAAATGAGGAGGAAGGCAGTGGTGGGGTTAACATAGATCATAGAAAGGTGCATACAATTAAACTTGCGGGCATTAAGTGTTCGTCAACTTAAACAGAAAATGGGTAGTAGTCTTAAATGTCTTTTAGCAAATGCAAGAAGCTTAACAAACAAAATAGGTGAGCTGGAGATCCTGGTAAGTGCTGAACAGTATGATTTAATTGGAATCACAGAAACATGGTGGGATGTGACCCATGACTGGTCAGTTAATTTTCAAGGCTACTCTCTTTTTAGAAAGGAAAGAGTAAATAGAAAAGGGGGAGGGATTTGTCTATGTGTAAATCCTAAATTAAAGCCCAGTATTAAAGAAGGTGTGCATGACGTAACTGGAACTGATGTGGAGACACTGTGGGTGGAGATTAGCATAGACACTAAAAAGAGTTGCACACTACTTGTAGGTATATGTTACGAACCACCCAATATTAGCATTGATGGAGAAGATCAGCTTTTATTACAAACTGAAAAGGCTGCCAATCTGAATGAAGTTTTAATCATGGGTGATTTTATTTACCTAGATATAGATTGGTATTGGGGCACAACTAGTTCTGCTAAGGGCAGCAGGTTTCTGAACCTGCATAATAAATTTATGGCACAGTTAGTAAATACCCCAACTAGAATGGATGTTTGTTTTGATTTCGTAATAACAAACAATTAAGAGCTTATCTCAAACATCCAAGTAAGAGGACACTTGGGGAATAGTGACCATAACATGGTTTCGTTTGAGATTAATGCAAAAAAGCAAATTGGTAACTGCACCACCAAAACACTTAATTTTAGGGCCAACTTTGATGGTCTAAGGGCATTGATTGAAAATGTAGTTTTCTGGACTAAACACACATTACAAAAGTACACATCCCAATATATACCTTTGGGAAACAAAAGCAAAAGACCAATGTGGCTTACTGGTAACGTGAAACAGGAATTACAAAACAAGAAAATGGCATTCAAACATTATAAAAGCAAGGAATCAGCATCATCATTTATAGAGTACAAAGAAGCCAACAAAGCCTTCAAAATGGCAATTAAAATGGCTAAATTGGAAAATGAGAAAAGGATTGCTAAAGAGAGTAAAACTAACACCCCAAAATTGTATAAGTATATAAATGGAAAAAATCTAAAGAGGGAAAATGGTGGGCCCTTGTTATCACAGAGAGAAAGCAGATATTTTAAAAACTTTTTTTTCTTCTGTTTGTAGTGGGGAAATTATTTGAAGGATTGCTAAAGGTATACACTCAAGAAAACATCTTGAATAAGAATATAATTAGTAAAAGTCAACATGGTTTTATGAAAGACAGTTCTTGTCAAACAAACTTAATAACATTCTATGAAGAAATCAGTAAAAATATAGATCTAGGTGTGGCAGTTGATGTGATCTATTTGGACTTATACAGAGTGACCACCATCGGATCATCAGAAGGGAGAGCTGTCTGCATATGCAGCGCTTCCCTTCTACTGGCTTTAGTATCGGAAGTGATTTTTTTCACTTCTGTTGCTCTAGGGGGCGCTAATCGATGCCTGCACAGCAGATCAGTGTGATCTGTGTGCAGGCATGTATGATAAGTGCTCTGATTTGTAAATATTGCCTTTGACAAGTATTGATCTGCCTCCCTCTCCTCACCATAGTTTTAGTGAGGGAGAGAGACGGATCAGTTAAATGTAATTTAAAAAAAAAAAAATTAAATATTTAATAAAATATTAATAACCAAGGGCTTTTATAAAAGCCATTTCCAGTGTTTAACCCCTTCCCTGCCATTGATCGCTGTGTACGCAGTGATCATACACAGCAGCACATTTTTTGCTGTCTGTGCATTTTTTAGGGGTTAATTTGTGTTACTGTCATTTATTACAGTATAACAAAGGCTCTTTTAAGAGCTATTAACCGTTTGCTTGCCGTAGATCACTGCCTAATCAGCGCATATGGTCACTACCTAAGCAGCGTATATGGTCACTGCCTAAGCAGTACATATGGAGTGATCTGGCTCGCTAGGGGTTAATTATACCCACTAGGGGATTCCGTGCATTCCTTTTGAAGCTGTCTGAGCACATGTATAGCGATCAGTAACAGCCGATCAGTGGCAAAGGCGGTTTGGTGATTGCTCAGATGAGCATCACCATTCACCTGGTCAGATCAATATTGGTAAATATTGTTCTGACCCATATGGATCTGCCTCCCTCTCCTCACTTGAGTTTTGGTGAGGGGGAGAGACAGAACTGTATAATTTAAGTTTTTAATAGTAATAAATTAAATTAAATGTTACAAAATTGTGAGACCCAGGGGCTTTTTATAAAAGCCATGCCCTTTGTATAGTGTACCCTGTGTATTAACCCCTTTCCTTCCACTGATCACTGCACAGCAGAACATTTTTTCTTATCTGTGCATTTTTAGGGGTTCTTTTTTTGTACAGTACTACAAAGGCTCTTATAAGAGCTATTAACCCCTTCCTTGCTCTACATGTCAAAATTCCAATTTGGAAAATCAAAAAGCACACCTTTAAAATGTGGCCGTTTAACCCCCAAACAAGCTGACAAACCTATGCATGGGTGGTATACCTGTTGCTGGCGAGATGTTGCTGAACACATATTGGGGTGTTGTTTGGCATTGACACATACTAAAATCTGTGAATTTGTGTCTAAAATACAATGTATGTGGGAAAAAATACACAATAAAATTACTACCACAAATTTTGACGAAGGCTGGTGTAAGAATTAGTGCAGGGAAAGTGTCAAAATACCACCATTTGAAATAGCCTAGGGTGTCTTCTTTTAACAAATATATGGGTTGATGGGGTAACATCCACTGTATGGCTTCAAATATGTCCCAAATGGGACATGGGTGGAGGCTGTCTGCATGTCAAAATTTCATGTTAGAAAAGCGCACCTTCAAAATGTGGTCTTTTAGCCCCCAAACAAGCTGACAAACCTATGCATGGGTGGTATCCCTGTACTCCAGAGATGTTGCTGAAAACATATTGTGGTGTTATTTGGCAGTGACACATACCAAAATCTGTGAATTCATGTCTGAAGTACAATGTTTGTGAAAACCCCCCACAAATAAATACTACCACAAACTTTGACAAAGGCTGTTTTTTATTTACTTCCTCTGCCCCCCCCCCCTCCCAGTATTACCCCTACATCCCTTGCCATTACGCTCACAGGTGTTAGCTGTGATATAAAATTCCCATTATGCTCAGCCAGCCAGGTGTCCATCATGACTAAGCATCATGGGAGTTGTAGTCCACAACTAACACCTATCACAGCATCTGCTGTTTACTACATTTCCCATAAGGCTCAGCCAGACATACTGTTTTCGTGATGCTGGCTGAACATCATGGAAAGTGCAGTCAGTAGTAGTTAAGACTTCACATTATAGCTGTGGACTACAATTCCCATGATACTCAGTCAACCATGGGAATTGTAGTCCACAGCAGAAGAGATTTTTTTTTTTAAATGCTAGTATTAGCCTCCCTCCCAGGATCCTACCCTTCTGGCCTAGAGGGAGTCCCTGTTGGTCTGTGGGGCACCCTCCTGGCCATCAGTGCTGTGCAGAGACCTGCTCCCTTGTGCAGGCTCATTGCGCTCAGGGCTGGGGATATGGTGAGTAATATCCCCTGCTCCCCTCTGATTGGCCCTGTAATGATTGACAGCAGCAGGCCTCTGCCAGAAGAGGCAGAGACCTGCTGCTTCTCACAGGGCAGTGCAGCTCCCTGATACTCAGGGACTGCACGCTACTAGTGATGGTGGCGATCAGATGATCGGTACCTCACTTAGAAATACTTTTTTTTTTTTTTTTACTTCCTGCTGGCATGACGAGCTGCCTGTAGGCAAGTCATTCCTCTGGCACCCCCTTGGTGTTGTGTCCTGTGCTGTCCCACAGGTCTCACACCTCAAAGGCCGGCCCTGCCTGCCCGCTTGTGATACACAGGATCCAGTAAGAGAGCAGGGGTTTTTCTGATTATATCATCATGCAGGCTTCGGCCACAGTTGCAAAGTGAGACTCGCTGGACGATTTTGGAGAATGCTGTAACATGGGTACAATTCTCAAAATGGATGCTAGAGACAAACACCTAATTTGATTTTTACTTTTATATGCAGTTAATTCAAACATAGAATTAAAAAAAAACAGTGGCATATGATTTATGTATGTGTTTGTTTTAAATGCACAGATAATCTAGTTACATCTTACGTAAGTGGTAGTGTCCCGTTAAGTGTTACTTTAAATTTCACGTAGGTAATTATGTCTGCGCTTGAACCAAGCAAGCAAGTAGAAATAGCTTTACTTTTGTAAACCACCTTCAGAAAGCAGTAACATGTTACTTAATAATGAGGAGACTACAGAATACATTCCATTATGCTAATAGACCTGTACCACTTTAAGAAGTTTACAAAAGCACTAGATGACCCATCCCTTTATTTGGATTGCAACAACTATATAATGTTATTTGGCTTCAAACTGCATATCTAGCATGATATTATTTGACCTATATCTGGTTGGGTTATCATATTCCTTCTTAAGTACTCTGGGTTTATTCCATTTGTGCTGATTAAGTCCATAGCACAAGCATAAAAGGCTGGATTGTCTAATTTCTGTGCACAATATTTTTCCATGTACAATTCATCAAAGGTCGATCATCATCTGTGTGTATGAATGAAAATTATGTTTAACATCTAATGACACCTTAAGAAAAAATTGAAAAAGTGGCACCTTCTTGTGCAAGTGAATATTAACACAGAAAAATAAATAAAAAGAAAGAAAATATCTTACATAATTAATATGCTGCAGAAACTAGTGTTATCACCAGAACACATACATGAAAATAATAAGAAAACAGTGTTGAGCAAAAATGGTAGAAGGTGCTGTGGGGACTACAATTCCCACCATCCACACTCAGGCTTTCAATGTACTTGATCATAAAAAATACTATATGAGGGATAAAAGAAGCAGACCACAATGTACCAAAGAATATACAAACAATGTATTGGCATTTAAAATAATGAGCAGAATTAATGTGCGGTTGGGAGTTGAGCGGTATCAAAGGTCCTTATGGGTGAGTACTCCTCGCGTCCTTTAAGCCACTCCCTTCTCTCTGCCAAAAAGTTTACAGTTCTGGGTATTCCTCCCTCTGCCCTCAAAAGTCCTGCACAACGTGTTTCATCTCTGAAGACTTCTTCACGGTACTGCCTTCCAATACAACAGCGCTGCCTTCCGCGAGGAAGTCTTCAGAGACTAAATGCATTGTGCAAGACATTTGTGTCAGTGATGTGTCATCTGGAAATCTCATCAGTTTAACATCCTTGTTGCCATCTTTATTTTACACAAAATATTGCAAAAAGGAAAAGGGATCATTTTCATATGCCTAGTCTAATTATCATGTACATAGAATGGAGCCCATTATATATTTAAGAAAAAAAACAGCTGTAAATATTTTGTATATTATTTTGTTTATTGCCTACATTTTTTTATGTAAAATCATTTATATATTTTCTTTATTGTCATACCATATTACCAACTATGACACCGTATTTAATGCTAAAAGAAAAAAATATATTAAAACCTGATAAAATTAAAAGACATTTCTGTTTTAATAATATTTATATTATATCTGAACATATTCTGCAATAGCCACATGAATGCAATTGGAACTAATCTCTGTTCATTTATATATCTTAACTATAAAACCGAAAATGTCTATTTGTTTGTATGAAGCGATAGAAAGCTGAACCGACTGTTTTCAACTATCTATGTTGTGACTTTTGAGTTATGAGTTAATAAAGTTTTGAGGTGAGCCAAATAGACACTGGGCATGGGCAACAGGAGATCATGACATCATTGGTGATGTAGAACAATAACAGTAACTGAGATTTCTATCCTGAAGATCTTGTGTCATAGGTTTCAAAGGTTGTAAGGTTATTTCTAAGTCAACACAGCTATTTTCAGCTCTCTACATTGTTCATTTCCAGAGTTATAAGTTAATTAAGTTTTGAAACGCGACTTGCATAACAATGATTGTGAACTTCTACATGACAGAGAAACAAAACTGCTGAGCAAACAGACTTGTGACTTGCTGAACGACGATTGCGAACTGCTACAAGATGGAGCAACTACTGAAAAGATGAACCAGCAAGGTACCAGGAGATTTTCTCAGCGTAGGAGAAGTTCACAAACTGTGCCAACATTACAACCGTGTGATAGAGACAGTAGCAAAGAGGAGAAGCCAGAGGAGGAAAATTTACTCTGACAGCAGATTGGGGTGGTAATAACAGGTCTGAGGAGGTCTGAGAATAATTATACACCATATGCAACAAGTTATATCACACTGAACACACACCTGTAGGTTATGTAACACACGTATTAGCTGTGTCAAGGATAGCTAGGATTCTACACTCAAATGGAATGTTGCTCATGTGGAGAAGCTGCAAGGGTATTTGTAGATGATGCCATTATCTCCTATAAAATGATGGTGCATATGCTAAACATCACATTTGTTCCAGGCTGAGTGTGCACAATGCATTTGTTTACAACACAGAGCAATGTGAATACACACCAAATGCTTTTGAAAATGAAAGCACATCGAAATACACCTAACCGAGAAGCAGCAACAAGAATGAAAATCCCGGGGCAAAGCTGGGTAGTAATTATATTATGAATTGTTCACACCAAGTACATCCTTTCATGGAAACGATATTCCCTGATGGCATTGGCCTCTTTAAGAACAATAATACACCCTGCCACAATTCAAAAATGGTTCAGGAATGATTTGAGGAACATGACAACAAGTTCCAGGTAGACCCTAGACAATATTAGGCAGGTGCTCATAATGAATGATTGTTGCAATATATCTGGCTAACTAGTTTTAGGAGTAATATATTTTGATTATATAATATTTATATCTATGTATTGGGGGTTGGAGGTATATGGACTCTGGACTATGAATAAACATCTTAAGGACATATATTTTATTTATAAAACATTTGAAAATTATGCAATTATGGTTTGATAGGAAATTCATGTTCTTTCTTTTTCCCCAAGCTACATGTAAAAAAAAAAGCAGTCCTCCATATTTGCAAGTTAGTAATGCAAATTTTAAAAGATCAATATGGTTTTCATGCATGTTCTTCTGTTACATTTGTTGCAGGTTTTCTGAATTTTCCTTTGTTTGTTTGTCTGTCTTTGCCTTCCATTCTTTCTCTTTTTTTTCTTCCTTCCTTCCTCTTTTTCATTACTTTCCTTTATTCTTTCCTCCCCTTTCATTCCCTTTTTTCAGTTACACATAAATAACATGTCATTTTGTACACCCTTTGGTGACATGTATCTCTGCTCCATTTTTGTAAAGATGATTAGCATGCCATTTTTTAACAGGTTCTGAGAGAATAACACAAACATAATATGCACATGTTTTGGAATAAAATGGCTGGCAATATTTCAGTCTGATGCAATAGCTGTCATTGACCTTTCCTGAACATTAGTCATAGATGATCTGCTCTAATTCAACATGGCAAAGGAAATTTCATATAGTATCACATATGCACTGTAACAATTGGCTCTGAAAATAATTTTATAAATTATTCAGCTGTTTAACACATGTTTAAGTAGACATTCGGTGAGCTATTAGTGTGTAATCTGGTTTGGCAGGCCATGGAGCTGAAATTTCACACTGTTAACATATGCATTGCAAAGTGTCCTCCTTTCCTTTTACAGGATAAGCTGTAGTGTGAACAGCTGTTGCTCTGGAGTTCCCTGCTCCAGAACACATCTGTTGAAGATCTATGTGTGTTGGAATTTTTAAAAAAATGTTTTAAATTAAACTAACTTAAACATTTTACCATCATGGTATTTATACAATTCATGCAATAAGTGTATATGTAACGTAATATTTTGTAATGACAAATAAAAAATAATTGTACATTTTTATTTCATTTTAAAACATATGAGTAGTGCATGAATGAAGGAAGATAGATTTGACAGCCAGAATAAAAGCCTTCAAGCACAGCACTTCAATTGATTGTGTTTAGATATTTCTAAACATCTGCAGATTTGTTCAAAATCCTTTGGGTAACAGCAAGACACCTTCCCCACTGAAGCACCAAAGATGACATTGCACAGCTACTGGAATTAAATTTGCGACTTTCATGGGCTTTCTCGTTTTGTTTGTTAATAAACATGAGGTGTAGGCGATTTTGATCATATTACTTATCCTACATTCTGCATTTAAAGTACTTTCACCTTTACCCTACCTTCAAAATTAATCATTGTCCATATGATAATACTGAAATCACAGTATCTATGCATATAATGTGAAATAGCGATCTTGCAGTATGTTTTTCTTAGGCGTAGTCCTGTATCCGGTGCAGCATGAATACTACTAGTAAAAGCTTTCAGCTGGAACATGCCTGGAATAAAAAGAGGAAAAGGGGAGATCTCCATCTATTGATTGCCTGGTCTCTGTGAGAGAATCGCCCTACTACCTGTCTCAGAGGTTTGCACCTCTAATATAAACAGTTGTTGGGGATCAGGAAATGTTGTGGTAAATAGTTTTTTAAGGTGATCAAATGCCCTCAGTGCTTCTTGGCACCAGAGAAACTGCTGCTCATTCTTGGTCAGAAACATGAGAGGTTGTACAACCCTGGAGAAGTCTTATATAAACTTTCTATAGAAGTTGGCGAAGCCTAAGAATGAATCATTGTACCTCTTTCTTATAGGTAGGACGAGGCCATTCGGTAATACCAGTGATCTTCTTGTCATTTATAAGCCTTGTGGGTATAATAGGAATCCCAGGAACTCAACTGTAGTTGTGTCAAAGGTACACTTCTCGAGTTTGCCATATGGGCTGTTCTCACAAAGACATGTAAGCACCTTGCACATGTGTACACCGCGTTCAGCCAAGGAAGAAGATAACACCAAAATGTCATATAGGTATACAACAACAAATACATGCAAGAAGTCCCAGAACACTTAATTTATAAAGTGCTGGAAGGTGGCCGCACAGGGGCGCAGCCCAAAGTTATTCTTACCCACAGATAAGATGTCCGTACCAGCAGGAGAGGTAGAGGGCCTTATGAAGCCTTTCTTCAAAGCGTCCTCTATTTATTCCTTAATTGGGTGCAGCTCCGGTACAAACAATGGACAAATACGTCCATATGGAATAGAAGCACCAGGGAGGAGATCGATAGGGCAAACATAGCTCCTTTGTGGTGGTAAGTTATACACTCCTTTTATGCTCAAAGCCATCCGCAAAGTGTACACTGAAAGTGTAGCAGGAATGTTTCCTAGTGTATCCTCAAGGAGTAGTCGTTCTGGGGTTGGTGAGGGCTTGGGAACACATTGTGCGACACAAAAGGAGGAGGAAAAGACCAGGGTTCCAACTTGCTAGTCAATAGTTTGGTTGAGACTTCTGAGTCATGGAAGTCCAAGGATGATAAGGAAGAGTGGGAATTGCACCAAATCATCCATGAGTGCCTCCAAAGAAGTGGACACGGGCTAGTTTAAACTTTAGGTTATCCCACAGCCCAAGATGAAACTGGTCAAGGAGAGTGGCCTCATTCCATGCTGTATCCAGAGTGGACTTATGGAATTCAGTTACATACTTCTCCACTGGTCTTCTACCTTGCTGAAGATTACAAATATCTGCTTTGCCGGTAGTAGCTCTATGAGGATCATCATATAGGGTGCTCATAGCTTGCTGAAAAGCATGTGTTAAAGAGAGGACTGTTTCTCCATAGTAGATGGTAAACCCATTGTTGTGGTTCACTATCCAACAGTGTGGACACATTTGTAGTCAGAGGAGTAGGTATGTGGCTTCAAGGAAAATAACAACCGACAAGATGTTAAAAAGGTTTAGTAGCATGATCGGTCTCCTGTGAACCTCTCTGGTAAAAGTAACATAGTAACATAGTAATTTAGGTTGAAAAAAGACACAAGTCCATCAAGTTCAACCCTTCTACCTATCATTCCAGCTTTTTATCCAAAAGAAGGCAAAAACCCCTAAGGAAGATATTTCGAATGTTGCTTCCTAGGGGAAAAAATTCCTTCGTGACTCCAAGGGCCAATCAGATTTCTCCTTGGATCAATAAGCTCTATTGTTAATGCTTATTATATTTTTAATAGCCCTGTATGTTCTGCTTTTCTAAAAAAAACAACATCTAGACCTTTTGTAAATGCCTCTATTGTGGTTGATAGCACTACCTCTCTTGGCAGTGAGTTCCTTAACTTTATTGTCCTTACCATAAAGAATCCCTTCCTTTGCTATCTATGAAATCTTTGCTCTTCCAGTCTCAGGGGGTGACCTCTTGTTCTTTGTACATTTCTGTTAATGAACAGATCACTGGAGAGCTCTTTATATTGGCCCTGCACATATTTATGTAATGTTATCATATCCCCTCTGAGATGCCTTTTTTCTAACGTATATAAATGCAATTTTTTAAGTCTCTCTTCATAAATAAGATCCTCCAATCCCCTTATTAATTTTGTAGCTCCCCTTTGCACTTTTTCTAGTTCCTTAATATCCTTTTTAAGGACTGGTGCCCAGAATTGTACTGCATATTCAAGATGAGGTCTTACCATTGATTTGTAAAGAGGCGAGATGATATCCTCTTATAGAATGTTATTAAGTTTGTTTGACAAGACCTTTCACAAAACCATGTTGACTTTTACTAATTATATTCTGATTCAAGATGTATTCTTGAGTGTATACCTTTAGCAATCCTTCAAATAATTTTCCCACTACATATGTCAAGCTAACTGGCCTATAATTACCAGACAGAGATTGTGATCCCTTTGTAAATATTGGAATGACATCTGCCTTTTGCCAGTCTGTTGGCACTATACCTGAACTGAAAGAGTCCCTAAAGATCATAAATAGTGGTCTGGCCAGAATTATACTTAACTCTCTAAGGACCCTTGGGTGTATACCATCTGACCCTGGGGCCTTGTCTATCTTAACAGAGTTTAATTGCTTAAGCACTTTTTCCTGTGTCAGCCAATCCCATGTTTGCGGTGACTGTTCCGTAACTTCCGGTAGCAGGGGTTCATCCATCTGATCTTCCTTAGTATAAACAGAAGGAAAAAAAGTATTTAAAATGTCTGCTTTCTCTCTGTCCTCACGTACCAAATTTCCCATTTGGGATAACAAGGGCCCAACATTTTCCCTCTTTAGCTTTTTTTCATTTATATATTTATAAAAAAATTTGGGGTTAGTTTTACTCTCCTTAGCAATCCTTTTCTCATTTTCCAATTTAGCCATTTTAATTGCCTTTTTGAAGGCTTTGTTGGCATCTTTGTACTCTATAAATGATAATGCTGATCCCTTGCTTTTATAATGTTTGAATGTTATTTTCTTGTTTTGTATTTCCTGTTTCACGTTACCGGTAAGCCACATTGGTTTTGATATGTGTCTTTTGCATTTGTTTCCCAAAGGTATATGTTGGGATGTGTACTTTTGTAATGTGTGTTATTAACTTGTTATTAAGCAGGTTCAGAAACTTGCTGCCCTTAGCGGAACTAGTTGTGCCACAATTCCAATCTATATTTGGGTAATTAAAATCTCCCATGATTAAAACTTCCTTCATATTTGCAGCCTTTTCAGTTTGTAAGAAAAGCTGATCTTCTCCATCAATGCTTGGTGGCTTGTAGCATACACCTACAAGTAATGTGCGATTCTTTTTACTGTCTATGCTAATCTCCACCCATTGTGTCTCCACATCAGTTCCAGTTATATCATGCACACCCATTTTGTTTGTCAAGCTTCTTGCATTTGCTAAAAGACATTTAAGATTACTACTAGTGTTGAGCGAACCCGAACCGCACTGTTCGGGTTCGTACCGGACATTACGGTGTCCGTGCCATGAACCCGAACCCGGACATTTCACTGTATGTCCGTATTGGAGTTCGAGGTTCGGCTATAAACCGAAAGTCTTTAAACCGAAAGTCATTCGGTTTATAGAATAGCCAATAGCATTACATGTATTCTATAAACCGAAAGTCTATAAACCGAATGTCGTTCGGTTTATAGACTTTCGGTTTATAGAATAGCATAGAATTACATGTATTCTATAAACTGAAAGTCTATAAACCGAACGTTGTTCGATTTATAGACTTTCGGCTTCTAGAATACAAGTAATGCTATTGGCTTTCTATAAACCGAACTAGAGTCCCCATTCATAAGAATTTCTTATGAATGGGGACTCTAGTTCGGTTTATAGACTAGCCAATAGCATTACATGTATTCTATAAGCCGAAAGTCTATAAACCGAACGACGTTCGGTTTATAGACTTTCTGTTTATAGAAAGCCAATAGAATTACATGTATTCTATAAACCGAAAGTCTATAAAACGAATGTCGTTCGGTTTATAGACTTTCGGCTTAAAGAATACATGTAATACTATTGGCTTTCTATAAACCGAACTAAAGTCCCCATTCATAAAAATTTCTTATGAATGGGGACTCTAGTTCGGTTTATAGAATAGCCAATAGCATTACATGTATTCTATAAGCCGAAAGTCTATAAACCGAACGACGTTCGGTTTATAGACTTTCGGTTTATAGAAAGCCAATAGAATTACATGTATTCTATAAACCGAAAGTCTATAAACCGAATGTCGTTCGGTTTATAGACTTTCGGCTTATAGAATACATGTAATACTATTGGCTTTCTATAAACCAAACTAAAGTCCCCATTCATAAGAATTTCTTATGAATGGTGACACTAGTTCGGTTTATAGAAAGCCAATAGTATTACATGGAAGAAGAGAAAAAGAGAGGAGCGCAAATATATATTAAACAATTGTTCAATAAAAAAAAATAATATAAATACGTGAAAAGAGATAATAATAAATAATTATTGTGATGAAATTTTTTTTATTTTTTTTTCATCACAAAAAAAACTTTTTGTTTATTTTTCATCACAATAATTATTTATTATTGTCTCTTTTCACATATTTATATTATTATTTTTTATTGCACAATTGTTCAATATATATTTGCGCTCCTCTCTTTTTCTCTTCTTCCATGTAATACTATTGGCTTTCTATAAACTGAACTAGAGTCCCCATTCATAAAAATTTCTTATGAATGGGGACTCTTGTTCGGTTTATAGATAGCCAATAGCATTACATGTATTCCATAACCCAAAAGTCTATAAACCGAACGACATTCGGTTTATAGACTTTCGGTTTATAGAATACATGTAATTCTATTGGCTTTCTATAAACCGAAAGTCTATAAACCGAACATCGTTCGGTTTATAGACTTTCGGCTTATAGAATACATGTAATACTATTGGCTTTCTATAAACCGAACTAGAGTCCCCATTCAAGAATTTCTTATGAATGGGGACTCTTGTTCGGTTTATAGATAGCCAATAGCATTACATGTATTCTATAAGCCGAAAGTCTATAAACCGAAAGACATTCTGTTTATAGACTTTCTTTTTATAGAATAGCAATAGCATTAAATGTATTCTATAAACCGAAAGTCTATAATCGAATGTATTACATCTGAGAGTCAAATAGAACCGTCAAATACTGTGCTAACAGCGCACTTTGAAAAATTCTATTAGTTTTGGGTGGTAAATAGTACAGTATTTTTAATTTGTATGTATTTTAAGTTTTTTTAAGTTATTTCCCTATCCATATTTGTTTGCAGGGCACTTGTCCTACCTTCTCTTACCCACATTTTAATTCCTTTTGCAGCCCTCTAGCCCTTTCCAGGACTTTTTAGAGGCATTTTAGTGGCCAAAAGTCTGTGTCCCCATTGTCTTCAATGGGGTTCAAGTTCGGGGTCAAGTTCGAACCTGAACCCTGACTTTTTTACGAAGTTTGGCCGAACCTCTCGAACCTGAACATTCAGGTGTCCGCTCAACTTTAATTACTACCCATTTTCTGTTTAGTTCACAAACACTTAATGCCTGCAGGTTTAATTATATGTACCTCCCTATTGTCTAAGTTAACCCCACCAGTGCTTTCCTCCTCCTTTCCCATAGCTAGACCCACCTTCCAATCTACTCTAGCTACCATTGCTTCATTTTGATCTTGACCCTCTCCCCCAGAGCCTAGTTTAAAAGCTCATCTAACCCTCTAGCAATCCTCTCCCCTAATACTGCATTACCCTCATCACTGAGGTGCAGCCCATCCCATCCATAGAATCTGTAGCCAACTGCAAAGTCTGCCCAGTGCTACAAGAACCAAAATCCCTCTTGCTTGCACCAGCTTCGGAACCACGCATTAATCTCCCTAATCTCCCGCTGTCTCCACGATGTAGCTCGTGGTACTGGTAATATTTCAGAGAATATTACCTTGGAGGTCCTTTCCTTCAGCTTATTTCCTAGTTCCCTAAAATCATTTTTAAGGACCCCCCACCTACCATTATCTTTGTCATTAGTACCAATGTGTACTATGACCGCTGGATCATGCCCAGCCCCTCCCAACAATCTGCTTACCCGGTCCGCAACATGCCGAACCCGAGCACCTGGGAGACAACATACAGTTCGGCATTCAGGGTCCTAGCGACAGATTAGCCTATCTACCTTCCTAATAATAGAATCCCCTACCACCACAACCTGTCTAGCCTTTCTAGCATCCTGGCTCCCAACTGTGCTGGGGAGGCTACTCAATGCCTCTTCTGAGCTAATCCCCCCCAGCATTCTCGCACAAGCTAGCAAACATATTGGGGTGAACTAGCTCAGAACAAGCCTCCCCTGCTCTCCGACCCCTACTGCCCCTTACGCAACTAACCCAGCTCTCTGCCCTAGAAACCTCTTCTCCTCCATCATCACAATCCTCTACACTGGCCAAAGCCAATGCCTGAGCAGTAAACTCCGCTCCATGTTGCTTATGTCCCTAAGTGTTGCCAGTTGCCTCTTTAGATCTAGTATTATATTTTCCAAAGCAGCAACCTGCTTACATCTGCAGCAGCGGTATGGACCCCGGGGAACTTGCTCCCAAGACAGCATACATGCTGCAAGACGTGCACTTAGTGGCATTGTCCAACATGCTATCTAATGTAAAAAACACCATGTGAATGAAATAAAAAAAATTATACTTTACTCTCCTTCTTGCCTTTTAACTTCTTATTTGCTTTTAACTCTAACACTTAAGAAGCTTGATCACTTTAGAAGCTGCTCACCTGAATTCGTCTGGCTCGGTATTCGCCTGCTCCTTTAAGTTAAATGGCCTTCAGAGTAAACAGACTCACAGAGAAGGTTATTTACCTAACTGCAAACAGCCTTGCATCCAATCTTTCTCCCAAATACACACAGAATAAACAGTGCTCCCCTTGCAGTAAAAATAAAAATATCCTTTCCTTATTTGCTTCTAACTCCAACACTTAAGAAGCTTGATCACTTTAGAAGCTGCTCACCTGCTCAGTATTCGCATTCTCCTTCCAGTTAAATGGCCTTCAAAGTAAACAGACTCTCAGAGATGGTTAATTAATTCTGGAGCCATGGCTTCCTCGGGAGCTATGGGGCAGGTTTGGGAACAGAGTAACTGGGGTGGAGCTCTTAAAGTCTTTGTTGTAATGTAGCTTATCCATCTTTTAGGTCCTGGACCGTTTATGTTGCCAATTTCTGGGTTAAGGTGGTCATCACCACGGTTACGCTTGTGGGTTCCATGTAATGGCTCAGTTATTATGTAAGGATCCAACTAGTAGAGCTTGGGGAAGGCACCCAAGATGCTGGCGCGGGAAAACAGAAGAACAAACCGTGGTCAGGCAGCAGGCAAAAGGGTAAGTCCAGTAAACAATCCGAGATATAATTGGTAATTACAATAAGGAACCAAGGATTCACTGCACACGGAGGGACATGAACTGATAACTGGGCACCATGTTGACAGAGCATGGGGTTTTTATAGTACTGATGGGTTTGCTTACTGGAGCTGTAGATCCAGCCCCTCAATTTTCCTCCACTGGCTATTGTGTCAGAGGGAGACGCGGCATATATGGCTGCAGGCCTTGCCCCCTACGCAATCCCCATCATCGTGCCATGGTCCATAGCTCAGCCCTCATGTGAGGGTGCGAATAATGGAGCCACAGACTCCCGGGGAGACAGCGGGTGCCCATCGGGAGGGCACAGAGGAGGCAGTCCATCACCGTGAGGTATTGTCAACTGGATAAATGTATTCATGTGTTTTGCAATGGAAACAAACAAAAAAATACACACTACTCAATGCATAGACGAAAGTTTTATAAAATAGAAATGTACACTAAGGGATAATTTAAAAAACAGAATTTCAGTCACAGAACTAGAAACAGTGAAATTGTTAGAAAACATTCAATTGTAATGGAACAATGCCGCTAGCATCACAAAATCAAGCCATTAATAGAACAACAAGCACACTGCCAAGGGTATATAAAACATGATCAATGGGCTTTAACTTGTATTGATCAGATTTCTAGGTTCAGATTTATTTTCTGCCAAATTGATTTCTAGCTTAAACCAGGAAACTATTTATTTTACAACGCTTCAAATGAAAGTACCATAAAAAGCTCAAATTACAAACTGTAAATATACTGATAATTTAACATTGGGTTTGTTTTATAGATACATCCATTGCAAAGAAATAACAGTAGTTATCATAGTCAATAATTCAGTATGTTCAACACTGTTGTTTAATCAAACTAGAGGAAGCTCTCCATGTAAGGAGCCTTCTTCCAATTGTCATTTATTCAAATATTGTCAAACATACTTAAAATGTTCTCTCTAAATCCTCAACAAGACCATATGGTCACAACAGGTATCATAATTATTTGGACTGTTTTCTAAACTGGAGCCTAACAAATATTGTTGGAACTCATGTTCTGTTACATTTTAGAGCAGATAGTTTTTTAAACAACTAAGGTGCATTTCAGAACTCCATTTAAGGTATAATTAATTTTCTATGATTGTTTAAGAGTTCACTCAGGTCGTTTTTGTACAAAGTATGCAATTTGGTAAGTAACTGGCATGCATTTAATTTAGAAAAACAACATTCTTATCACTAAGTACCCAACCCCTTAGATTAGGATACAGATTTCACATGAAAGCTAGTTTGACGATGTAAAACCAGTATAAAAGCTCTGTGTGATTGGCTGGATGCTCTAGTTCCACTTAATAATTTGTTTGGATATATTTTTATGAAGAATTATTTGGTAAGTTCATACATAGGGCTTTTAGAAAACATGTCACAGACTGACAATACAGTCAGAACCATATACACATTGCTCAAACAGAGAGAGACAGGAGTGTGCATTATAGGAAGTATAAAAATCATTACAGTTGGCTGTAGTTTGTAGGTAGGTAAGTACATATATGCATTCATCGTTTGTTTGGATGTACCTTCATACCTTATGATGGAAAAATGAACCAAATAGAGAATTTGACATCTGGGGGGATTTTTGTTTAATTTACGGATAGTGGAGGCCTGGGGAGAAATCTGGGTTGTGTGATAGGGGGAGGAGGCAGAAAGGGTGGTTTATAAGTGCAAGGTATGGTACAAAAAGGTGTGTATTTATCACCAAGAATATTGCATTGTTTTTACCCCTCAGAGTGGGAAAACACAGCCCCAGGGAAATATATGTAAGGTTATTGCACCTTTTAATGATAAAATGTGTGTTTTGGGTCCCTGGAGTGGAGAATCCGGAAGTGCAGGGAGGGCCGGTTCTCCATCCCACTTTCAGAGAGTGTGAGTATTAGACATGTGCAAAACTAAAATGTTCATTTAGTTTTCGTCCATTCGGACGAAAATTTTATTTATTTCGTCTAAAACGAATTTCGTTCATTACTGCATTCGTTTCAGATGAAATTCGTTCATTATTTTCGTTTCGTTTTATTCGTTCGTTTTATAGAATACGTGTAATTCTATTGGCTTTCTATAAACCGAACGAGAGCCCCATTCATAAGAAATTCTTATGAATGGGGCTCTCGTTCGGTTTAAAGAAAGGCAATACTACTACAAGTTTTCTATATGCCGAAAGTCTATAAACCGAAGGTCGTTCGGTTTATAGACTTTCGGTTTATAGAATACATAGAATTACATGTAATTCTATGTAATCTATAAACCGAAAGTCTATAAACCGAACGAGCTTCGGTTTATAGACTTTCGGCTTATAGAAAACGTATAGTAGTATTGCCTTTCTATGAACCCATTCATAAGATAACATTAACATTTTTAGACATCCAGGCTATCAACTGTATGGAGTATGTCAAGCTCCTCTGCTCCAGGGAAATCCAAGCCTTGGATGCAGGTCTTGACCAGTCTATTACTCTGCTCATTATTAGTGCTGTGTAATAGTGCTCAAGATCAGGATGACAGAGACTGTCCTATTCTTTGGGATGCAACAGGTAGGAGTATCTGAGCCTGGCTATTTTCCCTTTTCAAATACATTTCAAGCATAATGATTTTACAGATTTAAAAAATGATTTGGGTATTTTGATAGGTAGAGTTTGCATTACATATAGACTACGAGGTAATATGTTCATTTTTAAAATTGCTATTCTCCCTAACCAGCCAAGTCAGACTCTTCCCTCTGCAGCATGGTGTTTTCGTTTATACTAATAGTGTGTCCAGCTCCGGAGAGAGCCAGACCCCTAAGTATTTGCGTTTGCCTGATGTGTTCCATTTATATGGGAAATTTGCTTAAATATGGGTGGCTGTGTTTTTTGTGGTATAGTGAGATTGAGAATCTCTGACTTGTTAAAGTTAATTTTAAAATTGGATAACTTTTTGAACATGTAGAGTTCTTCTTGTATTGCAGTAAGTGAGTTAATAGGGTCAGTAACAATCAAGAGGAGATCATCATTATCAAAAGCCACAGTTTTATGGTGAAGGGGGCCTGCTGTAACACCTGTGAATGCTTGTTTTTGTTGTAAAGCGCAAATTAAGGGTTCCATTGTTAGAATGAACTGCAAAGAGGACAGAGGGCACCCTTGCCTGGTACCATTCAACAGAGTCATCAGCTCCGACAGGTCACTATTTACCCTTATCCTCACTGATGGGCACTGGAGAAAGTTCACTAATCCACAGTGCCAGTATGGAACAGGTATCAAGGTTGTAAGTTATTGATCACATGAATCTCTGGTGACTACAATTTCTACATTGTTTCTGTTTTATGTGTGATGGGGAATGATGCTGATGATGCTGATGATGTTTCTTCAATATCTTATGCTGGAATTGGAATGTATATTATACATCTTTGAGCATGGATGTGATACTAGTGGCACTGTTAATTCTGGGAACCCTCTGATCTTTTTTATTTATACTGCACAATATTTGTCTAAATCTCTTTTATGTTTTAAAGTGAAATTGGATGATAGCACAGCTGATAGATAAGTTGATTTTTTTTACATTGCACACCCTCACTATTTACTCATAAAGCCCTATTGCGCTATAACCTTTTAGTACTGGATGTTTATGAGTGGTCCTGTTTCACTTAGTTCACTGTATTCTATTGTGTGTGTGTGATGGTTGACTCAAGATGCTGTATCTCAATCAAGGATTTGAGTGTGTTTTTGACACTAGTTTCTTATTTATTAGATCTTCAACCCTGGTTTTCACTGAATTTCATGAATAATCTGACATATTAACCCCTTCGTGACGCATGGTGCTTGCGTCGCAAACGACGCAAGCACCAAAATGTCACGATTTGTTCTTGGCCACCAATCACAAGCTGATTGGTAGCCAGGAACACTATGGCAGAGACCCGATCAGTCTGTGGGTCCCTGCCAAAAAATCGAGAGACCTACGGACGTCACGTGTGACGTCACGGTTCGGGCACAGCGTGATTTAGAGAAATGTAACCGGTGCTCGTTTTGAGCACCAGCTAAATTTCCCCTGTCAGACTGAGGCCTCATCTGACAGGTGGGATCCCGCTGCAAGTACCTGCAGCGGGATCCGAGAACAGCTCATCGCGGGGAGCCGTGATGAGCTGTTTAACACAGGATGTACTATGCCGTCCTAACGACTTTTAGGCACTTAAAATCAGAACGGCATAGTACGTCCTAATGTCACGAAGGGGTTAAACTATTTGTTGGAGTTTTGTTATCAGTGGCTTTAGCTAAAACAGTTATAACTATTTTTTTCAAAATCACAAACCGCAATTAAACCATACATAACAAAGTCAATACTTAGCACAGAAAGAAATCACACTGTATTCATGAAAGCCAACAATGCTTCAAAAGGTGAGGGAAATGTTGTATCTTTTTGTAACACACTTGAAGGGACTTTCCAGAAACCAAATGTACTTCAATACATTAAATACTTTTATTAATGCTCTGCTAGTTATTTATTGCATTACAATATTTTTCAATTGTGTGTAGAGTTTACTTCACTAAATCGATGTTCCAAACTCAAACAAATGCAGTTCTTAAGTATCAACTATGATGTTGAAAGGATTGGCTGGTGAAAGTCCATCATTCACAGGAAGTAACAGTTGGCTCTTCTTGTGATCAATAACCTCTTCTCTGTATTTATTGTTTTTGCAATGGGGGAATATATATGTTGATATATACTTGTATGTGTTAATTTTATTGTTGCGGGATCATGAAATGTTTGTGTGTTTTATAACCATTATAGTGTCGAAGTTGACAGAACTTTATCCACTGTTAGACTCTGAAAGGATTCATGTGGCTGCAATTATAATGTAACTTCCTCTAACACTGATAGCCTGGGAAAACTAAAAGAACAATTTACAAAGCTTGGAGACAGAGGTCAAAATACCAGAAGTTACATTTTGCAAATATGCTATCTAAGAAAACAAGTGCTTTTTATGTATAAAAATAGTTATCTAGAACAGGGTTCAGCAAACCACGGCTTGCGAGTCACATGGGGCTCTTTGGCAACATAATTATAGTTCTTGCCACTGTGGCCAAGTCCCAGGATGTTTTTTTTAGTCTTTTGGAAAGCTGTGAAATTGTCCTCTCCTCAAAATGTACATGTTTGCTTAAATATAAGACAAGTTTTTTTTTTTTTAGAGCAGTTTTTTCAGAGAGTGCTGATAGCAACTGTCAAGTATGGGGGCATATTGGTAGGTCTGGGGGCATATTGGCAAGGCTAAGGTTGCATTGTCAAGTCTGGAGGCATATTGGCAAGTCAGGAGGAGCATTGGCAGGTCTAGGGGCATATTGGTAGGTCTGCGGGCATATTGGCAAGGCTAAGGTTGCATTGTCAAGTCTGGAGGCACATTGGCATGAAGTTACAACCATATATTGTGCATGCGATTTATATATAAAATACATGTAATACTGTATGTATAGTTTTTGTAATAATATCATTAATTGAAAGAACAAAAATCCAAATATTTAGTGATTTGATTATGAAGTATAAGCACAATTATTGCTAACACTGCAGGAGTAGATTTGATAGACTCTAACTAGAAAGTTGTCCTTTAATGTGACAGTATAATTTCTAAAAGTGTCAGAAAACTGTCAGCTTATTAAGTGTAATTAATGTCTGGCACTCAGGAAGTACTTTACTGTAACTTAAATTTGATTTTTAAACTCTTTTCAGTTTAATTGCAACCAGAGTATCAGTGTTTACAATAAGTAAAATAAAAAGTATATTTGCAGTCTCAAGAAGAGAATTTACCACTTAAGTAATGTAAAGGTGCTCTCCACCTGAAATTCAGTGGGTAGCAGAGGTAATACCAAAGACAAATCTACGCATACATTATTGTGTTCAGAAATGCACTTTTCAGCAGCCAGGTGGCAGCGACTTCTCAGCCTCTCCAATGTACAAACAGGATAGGAAAATGGATGCCCGCCAACACAATTCAAGAGGGTAATACACCACACCCGCAAAATTAAAGATCCAAAGCCATCAAGTGTCACATGATGAAAACATTTATTAAATGATCACGGAGGCGGCAACATCCAGCAGAGGCAGGAAGACAGGAGGACTGCACCACCTGGGTTAGTTCTCCTGTTTCTCTGCCTCTGCTGTATGTTCCTGCCTTGGTGATCATTTAATAAATGCCCACTTTGGACTGGTCATTTTGCTGGTGTGTTGTGTTACCCTCTATAATTATGTCAGCGGGCATCCGATTTCCTGTCCTGTGTTACCACCACTGCACGGGATTCTGGGTAGGCATATGCAAATCCGGTCAACAATGATCAATCTTTGCCTCAATCCTTGGAGCATGCGCAGGCGATACACGACAGCCTTTAAACACAGCTCGGGAGAGAGGTACAAAAGCCAGAAAATCACTCATGGACAGCTGATTCATCCTTAATGGGACAATAGAATTGTGAGACAAACTAAAATAAATAAGAAAGACAAAGTTCAGTTCTGTGCTTTTTTTTTTTATAACATTGCATTATAGGAAATTGACAATATTGCTTTGTCACAGCGTGAAGCATTAAGTGTTATCATTCAGTGGTAATGATTTTAAAAAATCTTTGCTATGTATTCTCTGAAGTATTTACACTGATTACCATTTGTTTTCTATTTTGGTATAAGCATTTTATGGGCAACTTCCCAATTAGAAACACAATTATACTTTGTTTTCTAAAGTAGCATCTGGAAGATTTGACCTTTATTGTTAACATTTTTTCATTAATGAACATATTTAAAGAAGTTTCACAAGGCAGTAGATACATCATGATCTTTTTCAGATAAAGAAGAGAAAGAAAAAAATGAAGATTTGTTATATGGATGTTTCCAATTAAAAATGCATTGTACACTGGGGGTTATCAAACATTGTTTGAGCAACTTATCTATTTCCCATCAATATGTACAAAACATTTTGTTTCCATCGCATGTTCATGCATAAAAAAAATTATATATTTATCTATAAATAGTATACATTCTGCATTGTTAAATTTAGGTCTTTGGTTGATCTTAAAGGATAATGGAAGGGAATCTATGAATGTAACATCCGAATTGCATTGCTGACAATTGTGTCGGCAATGCAGTTCGGAAGATACCTGACTGCCGAATTATGCACAAGAATCATGGGAAATGTCGTTCCCATTAATTCTGCTTTCAGTTTAAATACACAACCGCGCATGCGAGGTCGCACATAATCACACAGAATTGCATTCCTGACACAGGCTGCTTCAGAAATTCAAATTGGATGCCACATTTGGACCCTTGGTTCATGTGGAGTCAGCCATACAACTGAGCCAAGGGGTCAGAAATGAAAATTGGAGGGGCTGGGGACATTATTAATCAAATAAAAAATAGTTTATTAAGTTGATTATTGACTCAGTGTTGAAAAATTGGCACAAGTCTAAACAATATGAGAGAAGATTAATGAAAAAAAGGTGTCATCTTCAATAAAGGTACTAAAAACCAAGAATATGTGTAATATACTCATTAAAAAAAACGACATCAGGTAATAGTTAAGGCTAACAAAAACAAAAACAAAAATATAGTTTTTCTTTAATGATTCTAAAGGCATATTATTTTGATATAAATAATAAATATTTTGTAAGTAGGTGCTTCTGTTAAAAGTATACCTGAAAATGTTCAGCTACAAACACTCTCTGTATGTGCAGGGATATTATTAAACCATTGGTTCATAGCAAGAGCTTCCCATTCTTACACATCATCATTTACATGCTGCAATATCAAATACATTCTGAAAACTTCTTTGCAGTTGTACTTAACTTATGTTATCTACCTATGTTTTATACAATATATAAACTGATCAGCATACTCACAAAACAGACTACATCTTAAAGTTAGAGTTTCCCAAAACTACATATATTTTATGTCACTGTAATTTATTTGTATGTTGCAGGTGTACCAGAGTTGGAACCTTCATTAAGATGATATACCTTAGGGCTATGTAACCCCTCTTGTAACCCACCTGTAAAACGTCACAGGTGACCCTTGATAAAGGCTCTACAGCCAAAATGTTGGGTGGACTTCCACTTACACAGCCCCCTGTTGCTGCACATTTTTTCTGCATTAGATTCTGTCATCTTGTGATTGTACCCTATTTTTCAGTGAGTATTTCATTGTATTATATATTTTAATGATGGATAGTTGATTGTGAGCAATACATATACTATTCTATCATTTTTGCTGAGTTTGGTTGTGTTCTCTCTCTAATTTTATTTCTTTTGTTTGTTTATTGTGGGGTTAATATGGGATTTCCTCCGGAGTGATGCACCTTTTTCCTGTTATATGATGTTAGTAATTATTTTTAGATTATCCCTAATAGTTTGCGTTTACTGCACTATTGTGGGCAAGAGCTTCGGAAGCAATCAATGATTGTTCTTGTTATTGCTAGACTGCCTAAGACTGTTAGCCTTAGATTTATGGTTAATGGTAGAGTTAGTGTTTGATCAAGGGTTAATGTTAGGATTGGGGTCAAAAGGTCACTGTAAGAGAAAATTGTGAATAAAAAAGCAATGCACTACTTCCAGTTATTGCCCTATAATTTGCAAAAAAAGAAGAAACATGGAAACGTTGAATATTTCTAAACTCAGGACACATATTAGTATCTATGTAGCAGGTCTTTAATTAGCATTTGTACATGTGTAAAAGAGTTTTCATGTAAAATTTGTTGGGGGTTTTTCATCATATTTTATAATTTTTTTATATTCATTTATGATTTAATCCAAATGATAGTATCTAAAGAAAGCCCTTCTTATGCCGAACAAAACAATATATAATTTGTGTGGGTAAATTTAATGAGAATGAGGGGACGTTCAGCTAAACAAAAACACCACAGAAGTGTTAAAACAGCCATTGTCATAAAGGTTACAAAATTTTCAAAACCCTCTGGTCATGAATATAATTAGCTTGAATTCAAAATCAGTCTTCCTGCAATCCATACAAGGAGACATTCAAATCAGTTTAAAACAAAAACAATTAATTCTTAATTGATCAGACAATTCATAAGCTTGATAATAATCAAGTGAGAACCACAAATAAGTGTGAAAACATTCAACATCAAAAGCAGGAAAAGACATGTTTACAATACTGAAAAACATTTAATCTAGATCAGAGTTCGGCAACCTGCGGCCCACAGTCCCAAATCAGCAAATGGTATGTACTTAGCAGGCAACACCATGATCAAGATAACACTGTTCATTTACTATGCAAAATATGAAGCAGATGGTGCTGTTCCTATTTTGAATTGCTGTAATATCCGACAGTTTTTTCCATCCTGCACTCTGCATGCAGACTGCTAAGGTGAGGTGCAGAGTTCCTGTCTTGCTGATGGATATGGCAGCAAGTCATTTCCAGCAGCTCTTTCCCTCATCAATTTTCGTGTTAGTCTTCTGAAATCTCAAAAAGTGTCAAAAAGTGGCCACAGCGATTTATCCACTTCAGAGGTAATTTCTGATGCTTGAGAGGTCTGTGGCATCAGGGGGATCTGTATTTGATATTGATGGAGGCACAGAAGCCTCTGACATTGTGTCTGGTTATTTAGCTATAGAGACCTGTTGTAATTCTGATACTTTGGGGACAGGTCTTGGTACAATTTTGGTTTTCGACATTGGCAGAAATTTATCCATCTCTTGGATGACGTCTAGATAAAAGTTTGGAGCACTGGGGAGAAAGGCTTATGAGATGTCACATATATTTATAGATATGGTCCAATCTAAAAATTACACAGACTTATAATTTGCAAACTTTTTGAGCAAGCAGCGTAAATTGAGAGCTATTTTTGTATCAGAGTCACCAGTTGCTGAGGTTTTACCGATTCAGAAATATTTTTCAATCTCAAGCTATTTTTCCTGTTGTGGTTTTCAAGATTTTTTTCTTAAAGTTTGGATTGTGATTGCTCGTGAGCTTACCTTGTCCTGCAGTTGAAGAAAGGTGTCTTCCAAATCCATTAGTTTTGCTTCTAGTTTATCTTTCTTAACTGCATTAGATGGTACTTGGATCAAGGCATTATCAACAGGTGTTTTTAGTTCTGTAAACCTAGTTTCAAATAAACCCCATATTTATTTTGAAACCTCCTGTGACACTTCAGTTGCATGACTTTGAGAAGACTTTGTCATGGGGTTATAATGATCTTGTATTTATTGAATTTACCATCTTTGGGTATCTGTGGCTTTTCACCTGGTTGTGATTTCACATTTTTAGTTGGTTTGTGTGTCTGTTTACCGCTTGATTTTATCTGTTGCATACCCAGAAGCTTTATCAACATCGAACTAAAATATCCAAATTGTGTTGGAACATGTATAAATAATTAATAAGTTAAAATAACGAGTATCTAGTATTACTGATACAGGTTGAGTATCCCTTAAAATGCTTGGGATCAGAAGTATTTTGGATAACGGATCATTTCGAATAACGAATAATTTTCCCCAACAAGATGTATAGAGTCTAAATGCAGTGGTATCAATGCAAATACTGAACAAATAAATCTCTGTTACTGTGATCTGAGTATGCATGGAAAGGCTATATCACAGCTTAAGGGGGCTGCACACTGATGAAACTGTTGTGCGCTTGCATTCTGACAAGAATGCGTAGAATTTGGAACTTGTGGCAAAATTCGAAAATCTGTTCGGATAACAGATCATTTTGGATAGCAGATTTCTGGATAAGGGATACTCAACCTGTATATCCTTGTATGTGTTTATAATAGTCTCCTCTTGTGTAGTATTAGGTATTTGTATTATGTAGTTGTATATAGGGTCTGTTAATTTTGATATGTGACATTTTTATATTTAACAAACCATTACAGTATGAAATATCACAAATCTGATGTAATGTCATGTCTTCATCAGACAAATCATCTCACAATCAGTTAGTAGTAGATCATCTTATCATGTTTTTATTTTAACAATCATTGCTCCTTTAATGAGACAAGATGGCCATTTTTCATCTTTTAAGATTATAGTATAGTATTGTTTAATCAAAAATGAAGTAAAGTGAACTAGCGAAGTCTCCACACAATCCAAGTCGGACAAAGATCTAAACAATGAACCAATAAATGTAGTTCCTTAATAGTTTTCTCAAGTCTTAGATCTGAATTAATGAACTGAGATACCCCTTTAACCAGTTCTTGTCACTGGTTATATGGAGAGAGTTCAATGTCTGTGCGCACTGTTGTGGGGTTATCAATGTCAGTGGACAGCAGTATAATTTGAGAACCATGCGTGCTGTAGTCTACCAGTGTCAAGTCAATAGCAGGTTAGCAGGCCCCCTATGTGTAGCAAAATCCAATATTTTTCACAAGTACCTTTCACTTTGAGTGCCACTATGTACAGTATCTCCTACCACTGAAGAATATAATATCAAAATAATGAGCAAGTGCAGTACACCTCTTTGTAGAAATCTTTTAATTAATATTTTCATTGTCCCTAGTGTTCAGAATAAAACCAAGACTTTATTATGAAAAAAATACAAAGCCATCACGGCATTAGAGGGGCAGTCTCACGCACTTCATCAACAAGGCTTTTTTATAAACAGATTTGTGAAAGGGAAGTGCTTGCTATTTTACCCCTTCCCAACACATGATGTGCCAGGCAAGTCACACACAAAATGTATTTTGTGACAACTGACATGTGATAAATCCCACATAGGCAGTGATCAATGGCCAAAGGCATCATGCCACACCAAAATGTGCTCCCAGGGCACTGCAATTACCTCACACTGTGTTCATGGGCACCATATTTAAGAGGCTCATGTTCCACAATATGGTGCTTCACCCTATCCAGCAAGATATACCGGCTCTGGGTGTGAGAAGCAAGTGGACTATAAGTCCTATAACCCTCCAGATCTTTTAGAGCTCCTCTCCACTCATTCATAGAGGGGATGATGTTCTTGTTCAGTATATAGAAGGAGGCAGTGGAATGTATGTAGATTTCCAAACGGTATTAATGCTTTAATAGCCCCTTAAGTATCTTTGGAGGCTTTTTAAAAACGAATGAGTGGAGAGGAGCTCTAAAAGATCTGGAGGGTTATAGGACTTATAGTCCACTTGCTTCTCACACCCAGAGCCGGTATATTTGGCTCTGTAAAGTGTGAGTATATCTCTTTTGGGGGTATTATCCATTTATTGTATACTTACAGGTCTTCACATTGTTGTTTTTTTTTGTTTTTTGTCTGTTTCTCCCTTTCTTTTATATCTTTATTGAGAATGTTTTTTTCTGGAGAACCAACTGTCTAGATAAGTATTTAGTACGTCTGCTACTGCCCACCACACCCAGGGGCCGAGCACACCAAAGCCCGCTACAAGGAATTCCCTGGCGTGGCAGTTCTTTAGACAATGTGCTGACGACAAGACATGAGTGGTTTGCAAGCTGTACAATCAGAACCTGAAGCGAGGCATAAACGTGCTAAACCTGAGCACAACCTGCATGACCAGGCATCTACATGCAAAGCACGAGCTGCAGTGGAGTAAGCATCTCAAAACCCAAGAAAGATCTCAGGCTCCTCCTGCTTCCTCTTTTGCTGCTGTCTTGGCCTCTTCCTCCAGCTCTGGAGTCACAGTGGCACCTGCCACCGAGCAAATAGAGGTGCAGAAATTCCTGAAAAACTACCCAGATGTATCAGAGCTGCTGCAGAAATTGCGGGCCGTCTGTGCGCACTTTAGGCGTTCTCATCCTGCTGCTGCTCGCCTGTCTGCGCTGCAGCGTAACTTAGGCCTTCCCGCTCACCGTCTCATATGCAACGTGCCCACAAGGTGGAACTGCACCTTGCACATGCTGGACAGATTGTGCGAGCAGCAGCCGGCAATAGTGGAGTATCAGCTGCAGCACACACGGGTCAGTCGCTCTGCGGAACAGCACCACTTCACCACCAATGAGTGGGCCTTCATGCAAGACCTGTGTGCCATTTTGCACTGTTTCTAGTACTCCACCAACATGACCAGTGCCAATGATGCCGTTCTCATCCTTACTATCCCGCTTGTATGTCTCCTTGAAAAAAAACATAGGGTGATGATGGAAGAGGATGTAGCACAGGAAGAAGAGGAGGAGGAAGAACAGGGGTCATTTCCACGGTTATCAGGCCAGTCATTCACAAGTTGCTTGGAGGGTGGGTTCCTGCACCAGCATAGGCCAGGTACACAACTGTCAAGCCAGGGCACAGTTTTGGAGGAGGATGAGGATGAGGAGGAGGAACCATGTTCACAGCAGGGTGGCACCCAACGCAGTTCGTGGGCATCACTGGAGCGTGGCTGGGGGGATAGGGAGGACACAGATGATACACCTCCCACAGAGAACAGCTTTTCCTTGCCTCTGGGCAGCTTGGCACTCATGAGCGACTACATGCTGCAGTGCCTGCGCAACGACTGCTGAGTTGCCCACATTCTAACTTGTGCTGATTTCTGGGTGGCCACCCTGCTGGATCCCCATTACAAGGACAACGTGCCGTCCTTAATTCCATCACTGGAGCGTGATCGTAAGATGCGAGACTACAAGCGCACGCTGGTAGACGCGCTGCTGAGGGCATTCCAAAATGACACCGGGGACTTAATGGAAGCACAAGGCGAAGGCAGAGGAAGAGGTCGCCAATGCAGCTGGGGCACTGCCAGCACCTCAGAAGGCAGGGTTAGCATGGCCGAAATGTGGAAAAGCTTTGTCAGCACGCCACAACAAGCAGTACCACCATCTGATATGCAACGTCTTAGCAGGAGGCAGCATTTTAGCAACATGGTGGAACAGTACGTATGCACAGGCCTACACGTACTGACTGATGGGTCTTCCCCATTCAACTTCTGGGTCTCCAAATTAAGCATATGGCCTGAGCTTGCCCTTTATGCCTTGGAGGTGCTGGCCTGCCCTGCAGCCAGTGTATTGTCTGAACTTGTGTTTAGCACGGCAGGGGGCGTTATCACAGACTAGCGCAGCCGCCTGTCCACAGCCAACGTGGACAAGCTCACGTTTATTAAGATGAACCAGGCATGGATCCCACCAGACTTCTCTGTACCTTGTGCAGAATAGACATTTATACCGGCCTCACCCATTTATTGTTATACTCAAGTGCACTTATTCTTTGTTTTCTGTTGTTATATGTCCCAATATTTTGGGGGCTACCCCAATTTAAAAAAAACAAAAACAAATAAAAAACAGTGTTGGCTACCTCCTTCTCCTCCTCCATCGCCGCTTCCACCTACACCGCCACGGTCACCGCCTCCTCAACCTATGGGTCACTTAGTATAAACTGAAAGAGAATACCCTGCACTCCAACCCTCTCTCAAATGGATAATTCTGTTGATCCTCCTGGCAGCCATGCTTTAGATTTAGATTTATGTTCTTCCAAAGCTAAAATCAAAGATTCCACCTAGTGCTATTTTATGGCTCAGCTGTATTTTTAATTTGTATGTATTTTATGTTATTTTAAGTTATTTTCCTATCCACATTTGCTTACAGGGCACTTGTCCTACTCTTACCCACATTTTACTTCCTTTTGCGGTCCTCTAGCTCTTTCCATTACTTTTTTAGAGGCATTTTAGTGGCCAAAAGTTCATGTCCCTATTGACTTCAATGAAGTTCGTGTTCGGGGTCAAGTTCGAGCACGGACCCGGACATTTTTTCGAAGTTCGTCCGAACCTGCCGAACCTGAACATCCAGGTGTCCGCTCAACTCTAATTATTTCGAGAAGACATCTCATTTGGTAATCAAGCATTCTTTAAAAAAAAATGTACAAAGCTAGTTAAAGATTGTTGTTAATAAGTTCTATACTCAAACATATTAATTTTAGTTCCAAGAGAATCACACGTATTTAGTAAGATGTTGATCCATAAAGCAATTTAGTTCCTACTCTCTATTATTAGCAAGGGGAGATTTAGTACCTAGTTGAAAAATCAAGAACACCTCTCTTTTACTGATCAATGATCGTTTATCTCCTCCCCTGATACCTAGACGACACTGTTCAATGTCCATGTAGGACAAATGTTTCAGATCCCTTACATTGCAATTCTGAAAGTCCCTATTGACAGGTTATCTCTGGTCATCACACTTGATATCAGATACCTGTTTCCAGATTCACTCTCTTAATGTCCTGCTGGTCTGGTCTACATATTGGATCCTGCATTTATCACAGGTAATTAGTTAGCTGATACGGTGTGTGTTACAACTGATATTAGTTTTAAGTGTGAAATCCTTTTTTTCTTTTTTACCATTGAGTTAAATGTTTTGGAAAGTTTAACATACTTACAGCATGTACACTTTTTTGATCCACATAGATACATATCCCTTTCATACATGTAGATGTTTCTGTTAACTTGGAACTTATCCAGGATGTTATGTAATTTTATATCGGCTTTTAGAATAGACAATGAAAATTATTCTTCATTTTTCCAAACTCCTAGCTATAGTAAAGGCAATATATAGTTCTGTTCCTCCCCAGTTAAATCAGATTATTTTTGTGCCTGAGTGGAGCCAACCCACAAGGGTGCTCCTTTTTTCTACATTATGGAATATTTTTAATGGCAGCTAGTATAATAAAACAGGGTATTACCTGCTGGGGGTTTCCTGTAACTAGTTTTATTGATAATACCCAAAGAAGTACAGGGCACATTGTTGTCTAAGAAGGAAATCTCTAGATTTATATTGTTTCTGTTCACATGTATTTAAGATATTGAGTTAGAGATGCCATAATGGCAGACCAGCCACTCCCACCAACCCAAAAACAGATTGGAAAAAGAGGGGTCAAAACAAGTTCCCAGAGCAGACCCATGTCCAAGAAAAAAGTTGTGAGTCAAAAAACATATAGACCTAATTTAAAAAATTCCACCAGATCATCAGACTATCTGCTAAAATTGTTCAAAAATAACCAAACTCATTCCAGGCCTATCTCATGAGGGATGGAGGAATATAAGGATGTTATGTCCATTGTTACCCGTACAAAGTGTGGTGACCATGTGAATTCAGACATTTGTTCTAAAAAATGTTTTTCTAACACAGCTCTTTAAAGATTTCACTAAGAGAGATAAGCGCATTGTAGATTATTATGAATCTTGGGCAGAAAAATAAGTACCACTGGTTATTCAACAAATATTCCAAAGCTTTCCAAAGCAAAAATCAAAATGTTCCTTAGTTCTTCTTTATACATATTTGTAGGGTTAGCTTTTAGTGTGATATATGTATCTAAATCTTGTAATGGCACAAAGCCTCAGCACCTTAATACTTCTTATCCAGAAGTATTCAGTATACAACTCCTTTATCTGTATTATGAACTATTTTGGTGAAACACATGAGACTGCCCGTTTCATGCTGTTTTATAATTTTGTTATAATAAAGTGTGGATTTTATTCTGAACACTATGAACTCTGATATTATCTGCTGTCTTTTATCAGGCCACGATCGGACTGGATGATGTTGGATTAAGCTAGCAAGTAAGAGCCCATCTAAAATGCAGCTGCCATCTTCAGCTCTGCACGCTAGGACATTCATCACCACATATTTTATTTTCACACTATTTTGCTTTGGTCTTCAAGGTGAGAAAATTTGATCATGACTAAAGACCACTGACAATTTCTGCAAAAAATGTATTTAGCATTTCAAGAGTTTTAAAGTACAAAGAAAAATCAAAGGGGTTTCTTAACTAAATTACTGATTTCATATACTGAGTAAGTTGTAATCTTTGAAGGACAACTCAGTTTTTAGAACTTATGTAATACTCATTTTCTGTTGTTAAAGAGTCTTGTTAAAATACATTTAAAAAAATAAGAAGAGGTTTTACACTTTGAAATCTATGGCATTCCATCTAGAAATGATATATACAGGTAAGCCTTTCTATAACGTGGGTCTTGGGATCCACACACTAACATCACGATCTAAGCAGGATTGAGATGTTAGTTCCAAGATCTCATGATACTTCCGCTTTAATGTGGAAAATTATAGTGAGATCTCACACTACTTTTGCTTTACTGTGGAAGTTATAGTGAGATCCGGTGCACTGATGGCTCAATGGGAGAAATTGTAAAAATGTGTTATAGCACATAGTGCTATAACTGGGTTTAGCTATATTTATTATATGTAAACATGGATTGCAACTATGCATGACAATACTAGCTACCTTACAAGTTGCTGGCATGTTTTTAGGTTCTAGAACTGAGAAAAATCAGTACTTCAGCTATAATAGACATGTAAAACCTTTCCATGTACAAAATGTCAACTAATTTGTGAATTAAAGTTGTTTTCTATTTCTTCATTAAGAATTTTAAAAAAATGATTGTTGATTTTTATCATAGATAAAAAATATTTTCAGTGAAATGTTGGCAACTGAGATTAATTGAAATACAAAATTAGATCTAATGATATTAATTAGAAATTGTCGGAATGGTATGTGAAAATTCTACAATAATAAAAGACACATAAGGAAAATTACAACAAAGTCACAGAACTGTGCAAGTGAAGGTTGGTTGGATTAATCCTGAGTAGAAAAGAAAAATATGTTTTGATCGCTGCAATATGAAACATTAGGGGATGTGAAGAATGAGGTTATTATGACAGGATAAACAAAGATGAAAGATGGTGATGAAGTAATAGATTGAATAAATAACTCTCCAAGCACAGTAACAGAAATTGACTTTATTTTTAACAGCTGCTGTATCTACTCTACTCCCCAAGACTAGTTCCTTGGGGTAATTCCTGACTTTGTCTTCTCTTTCCTTATGTTCTTTATAGCAAGCACATTGCTCAAAGTGCAGTTTTAACTTGAGAAATGTTTCTTGAGTTTGTTCTTTTCATGCAAACAAAACATCTCCAACTATGCAAGTGAGTTACAGGTGAGTTGAGGTGAGATGAATATAGCATCTCCCTCACGCAACTATTCATTTCTGAAGAGATTGGATAACGCATAGTTAACCCCATTATGACAGAATCTGGACTGAAGCATGGCACTCCAATATAACACTGCCCTGTTGTAGGCAAGAGCTTTGGATCATTGATCACTTCTGTCTCTCTGTTGTTCTTGCTAGACTAACATGACAGTTAAAAAAAAGGTTAAATTAGCCTTAGATCTAGCATTAGGATTAGAGCTTAGTAAGGGGTGAAGCTGAGTTAGTGGTCGGTTAAGGGTTGGGGGTCAAAAGGTCACTGTAGGAGAAAATGGTTAGTAAAAAAGCAATGCACTACTTCCAATAGTTGCCCTATAACTTACAAAAAACAATAGAAAAACTGTGTACATTGGATTTTTCTGATGTAGATGTGTAAAATATTATTTATGGAAAATATAGAAATGTTTTTTTATTTGATATGATAAAAATTATGGTATTTACAGAATGCCCTTCTTATGCAGAGAAAAGAAATATATCGAATATAGTAATGAGAAAAAAGAAAATTACAGCTAAACACTTCAGAAGTGTGAACACATTGTAACAAAGGGTAAAAAAGTTCCAATCAATCTAGCCACTAAGGGGTTGAATCTTTGAAGATTTAACAATGCAATTGTCAGGGCAAAATCTGTTCATTCAATTGGAGAAACTCAAAAGGGTTGTTGCTTGATAATTCATAGTTAGATTTCTGTGATGAAAGGTTTACTTTAACTCAGTTCACCTCTATTCACCTGCATTTCATGTTTAGTGAGTAGTACCGTCTGTCTTTCCACACACTTACCTTTTTTATTTATTAGTTATTTAACAAATGTTACTGGTTATTACTAGCTCTTTATACCTATATTTGATAACAAATATCACATTTGTGTTGTGCTTGTTTCTGTTGTCTGTGCTCATTAATGGTTTCCACTTCCATAATTTGTTCTCACGTCGTTTTCACCTCATAACTCTGCTTAGATTGCTCTCTAAAAGCTTTTTAGAAAGATGTTTTCCATTTTACACACTCTTCTCACAGTATTTAGTTGTATTCAAAACCTTCACACCTATAATTCCCTAACAATTTTTTTTGTTATACAATTCTAATCATGTTTTATACATATTACTTATTTACTGGACTTAGACAGCACTCCCACTGACCATATCCTATCCTTCTTCCCATAAATTGAATTCCTATTATTTCTATCCTACAACATTAGATATGTTATACTTGAATAGAGTAGAGCCACTGTACTTTAAATATCTTACATGCCTTATTATTAATTGTTTTCTATTTATAACTCCATGGTGCCAAGGAATATCTGGTAGTGAAGACATGTTGGTTGTCCATTTAAGGGTAAAATAGACAAATTAAGGTGATTGCAAAACTATAATTTTGTTAAGCAGCTAAATAGATTCACTTCATAAATCATGTTAACACAATTTAGTGTTTAATTGGAATTGAATAATATATATAAAAATCAAGTATTTCCTTATGAAACACCTCTATTTAAACCCACTTTATGTAGATTAATTTAAGTTATTTAAATGCTTTTTGTCGTTTACTATCATTATTTAGTTTAATTTCGTTTATGTTAGTTATTTTAAACTAGTGTTTAGTTTTGCTGAAATGGTATGTAATCAGGAGTTTCTATTGAAACAGAATTAGAGAGTGATCTTATTTTAGCAGAAATTAATGGTTGACCCACATGAGAGTTGTCTTTGTTTTAATGACATGTTAATAGGTAGATATTGTCTTGGGAAGCTTCTGCCTTAATCTATTTAAAAGGCTTTTTTTAGTCCAACATAATAATGAACAAGAAACTAGGAAACATGTAATTAGCTGTTGAGATAGGTTCCAAAAAAATATAAATGCATACACAATAATAAAAAAAAAGTATTTAGAACATGTGGAATGAAAAACTAAATTGTTGTAATGTAAAATGGGTTTTATTAATGTGAAAGGGGTTTATGTGAAAGGGGTTTTATGAATTTCCCTTAGTTTCTGTTTATCTCCAAATATATTCAATAAAAATGTGAATATGCTAAACACTTACATTTTATAGGGCTTCTTTCTTCCACTGCCTTCAAAACTACTTCCGATTTAACAAGGCCTCACTATTGCAGTTTTATTGTTATTGGAAATCAAGTTATTTAGGCTAGAAAATATACAATACATAAATATCTTCCAAGTAATTAATAAAAATCATCTATGTAGCAATTATAATTTATCAAGATTTTTTTTTTTATTTCACTAATATAATGCATTAAAGAGAGAGTGTTTCAATTCACTTTAATTTTGAATAACAGATAAGTTATAAATGCATGGTAAATTATGGTACATATACGTTTATTTCTACCATTAATGCTCCTGTCTAAATGTTCAAGTAGATTTACATCTTGATTTTGTTTATTTCCATCCACTTTGTTTTATGGTCAGTGATTGATTGATTTATAGCAATATTCTTACTGGCTTAGAACACAAAAAAAAACAAATTGCAATTTGACTTTTATTTTATAGCCCTTTATTTTTCCTTGAGAAAACAATTGTTAGGTGCTATGACAAAAAACGTCACGGTATTTTGCAACAGACAAAGGAGGTCACTAGCATTACATTTAAATAAACATTAGAATTTATCTTAGAGGGCTGTTAATAGGTCAATATTTTGACATTTAAACATGTAAATGTTGTTACCTTTCTACTCTTCTATTTCTAAAACTAATTTTAATGTATTATTATTTCAAATATTAAAAATGGACACTTATACCGATAAGGACATGTTACTTTTATTGTTAATGTTGCATTTGCTAGTAGAAAAAATGTGTGTTTTGTTTATTGATGCTTGAAAAATATTTTAATGTTATATGTGGTATATTTACTGAAATGCTCATGTGGGCTAGGTTATTTTGGCAAGACAATAAAACCTCTGAAGGATCCTACTAACAACATAAAACATAGATTGGAAGTACTTTATCAGATAAATTCATGGCAAGACACTTCAGGAGTTTGGCCTGATTCAGCGCAGCTAAGATACCACGTTTTGGAATGTGTACCATGCCCACATAAGGGAGGTAACAAGGATGTTATAGAGACAAGTTAAATTGATTATTTCGATGCTGTTACACCAAATATAGAGCAAGGATTTCCTATTGCAAATTGCTGGGGGGCTTCAACAGTAATATTCTATATTTTGTTGTTTTGTTATTTATTTATTTTTTACTGATGTATGTATAGTGAATAATAATTATATAATCTTGTGTTATTTAGTGTTAAAATGTAAAATGACATGTACTTACTGTTAACGTACTACCTCTAGAAGAAATAGGATTGGCACTTTCACAACCATGCATGTAATTATATGATCTTGTGTTATTTAGTGTTAAAATGTAAAATGACACGTACTTACTGTTAACTTACTACCTCTAGAAGAAAAAGGATTGGCACTTTCACAACCATGCATGTTCTTTTCACATGGAATGATGCATCTATTCAAAAGCATGCTGATAATGACATTCATTCTCATAATTGGCAAACAGATCACTCTCAGTGGATTAGATCATTTTACATAAACACGTTGGGATAGCATGTATTATGTTAGAAACCGTTCAAATGACTTAAAGAAGAGAATATATGAGTTTTAAAATTATATGTGAATAATGGAAATAAAATGTGACAAATGCTACATTTTATCAGTAAGTATAACAGTAATAAAAGCGGAGAGCCACATTCAAAACACTTATATATTTATATTTAATCATTAGGGTCATAGCGTTCTTTTTTTATTCCATTTATTAAGCTTTTATTTTCAAAGTACACTCCTCAAAGGCACTTCGATCACAAAACAAAAATACATAGCCAGAAATGAACATGGCAATCTCATTACATGTCAGACATTTTGTATTCCTCCACATGGTTACTTATTTCTAAGAGATTAAAACTTGACCCATGCTCTAAGCATCCTGTTGGTTAAGGCGCTGTCACATTTTCATGAAATAATACATTACGTTATTATGTTATTGAAACAATCTCATATGACAGCTTGGGAAGAAAAGTAGGCCTTTCTCTCAAGCAGTAAGTACTGTTTTTGAATGCTATAATTATTTATCCATCAAAGTAAGCATGTTGATATTTTAAGTTCTTTCTGAAATTGAATTACGTTAAACAGAGCGGAACACTTGAGTTTGAAGAAAAAAGCAATACATAAAGTTTTTAATTCAAATGTTTTCATTACAGTGTCACCTCATAAAGAGTAAAGTTTTTCAGGTTTCTACAAACATTTTTTTTATTGTTATAGACTCATACTTCATTCTTTGCATTTTATGTAGGAAAATAGATCAGTGTTGTTTTCTAAATAGTTGGCAGTGAAATTAAGTTTTAAGCTACATAAATTGAAAGCACCTTTCTTTGCAAGAATACCTTAAAGCTCCTTATGGGTCTGACTCCTGGTAAAAAAAAAAAAGCGATTTAAATGAATCGTAGATAAATCTCTGGTCATATATATATATAGTTGCCTTTTTCTTAATTTTCTTGTGAATATATAATATCTTTAAAAATTGATTATAATTAAGGGCATTCTTTGCAAACAACATAATATTGTATATGAGTACAATTCCAAAGTGTGTCATTGCAGTTCTATACTGATATATACAATCTACATACACTGCGTAAACCAAATATCTTTAGAAGCAGAGAACTAAAAAGACAATTGCAAATTTACACAAGATTTCAAAACTATTTAGGTCAGTTTTTTTTCATACAAAATGAATTAAAATCTTTGAACTGCTGGCAGTACTCCTATTTTCACTAAAGTACACACAGACATTTTTCTTATATAATTATACTGTATACCGATTACGTACCAAAACATGAATATCAAACGTTCAATTTGTTTTTGTTGTTCTTGTTGTTTGTTTGTTTTTAAGAAATATGTGCATTAATAAGTCTGTATATTTTTCAGTTTTATATAACTTACATTATGTACACATTTTGTTTGTTGATCATGTTATAATCTATAAAAACAGTAAAATATCATTTTACACATCGTTTCAAAGCTTTTTATATACAGACCTTAAGTCTATATTTGACAAACTGAAACAATTTTTCAATTATTTTAAGAATAGTAGTCCCAGAAGTGCACGATCCTGCACTGCTTAGCAATGCATACAATATTTTCTTATGAAAACAGCAACTGAGCAAGTATAATAACTGTTAATTCTTTATTCTAGCAAAAGTCTCTCTGTTAAATAAAAACAGAAATACCAATAAATATTCCTTGTCCCTTAGTTTTTCAGATGGTGACTCCATTCCAAATATATATTAGTTATAATTTGAAAGCTACATGAAGGGTGCATACAATAATTAGGTCACATTTCTCTTCCATCTTGTACACTTGTGTGACACTTTTTATAATGTATGAAATCACATCTTATAGGGTTGTTAGGGCAGCAGACAAAATTGGAATTGGTACCCATGGAAAATATTTTTTCTTTCAGTTGTACTTTGGGCTGTACACATTTTGCCGATCAAGCATCACATGAATATCTGATGTCTGTATTTTTTATGTTTAATAAAGCTTATATGATATGATTTTAGTCCAAGCAAAGGGTTGCCACTTTTATTAAAAAAATAATACTTTCCATGTTGTTACCTACATAGACTTAACATCGGCTTGAAGACAATTTTTTACCAGCCTGCAGGTAAAATACCGATTGGGTGGCAACCATATCCCAGTATCACTGAATGATTCTATGGAGACTGCTGATTAAGATGGAGTTAATGGGTATTTTGTTAACACCACAGAATTGCATTCCAGCCAGACATAATACATCAGTAGTCTATATCAGTGATGGCTTAACTTAGCACTGCATATTATTGGGAACTACATTCCCCTTGATGCCCAGTCAGCCCTAACAATGTTTTTGCATCATGGGAAATTTAGTCCCCAAACATCTGCAGCGCCAAGGTTAACCATGGGATATAGGCTTGCCTTTTTCACTTTCCCTCAAGAGAAAACATTGCCGCCATGTCCCCAAATCTAGCAACAAAGATTTGTAGGCAAAATATCATTGTTATTTATTTAGTAAGGAGAATAAATACCTATTGCCATCACTTTAAATACATGTTGAAATCTAACCTGTCCTATTTTTGAAGGTTTTGTAGGCCAAAGGAACATCTTGAATGGGGTCAAAACAAAAAAGACAATAGAGGTAAATGGATAAATGTATTGCAAAAAAAACTGAGTGTAAACAATTAATAGTCAATTTCAAATTGGCTATTAATGCTTAATTAATGAAAATGCCATATCAGTTCACCATAGTTCACTGTATGGTGAATAAACTCCAGTATGTTGGTATACATCAAGTGGAAAAACATTCAGAAAGTCAAACTTTTCTAAAATATTTTTCCTGCCAGAGGATATGGTAGTAGGGTAAGTATTGGAGCTCATATTATTATTGAAAAATGTGATCATATCGTAATGTAAAATTATGCAGTATCTATGAAATCTATGCAGTATTATTGATTTTAGAAATGTTACTAACATTAAATTGTTGTTATGTATACATGACTGGTCATGGCATCTGATATACTGCTCCAGCAAATGTTATATAATTGTTATAGAAACAGAAATTAATATTTTTCTCTGTGACTAAATGTATGTAGAAGTAGGCTAATTTTAAACTCATATTATAAGATTATAAGATTTGAATCCGAGTATTCTACGTTGCATAGGATAATGAGTTAAAATACTGCAATAAGTGTAGAAAGCAATTACAAACCATAATTTGATGTTTTTATAGTGTTATTTATAGTAGCAGTTCCAGTTAATATATATAGAAAAAACAACCCTTCAATTATAATGATATGGTAAGAAAAGCACATGCGTTTGCCATAGTAGATTTCTTCAAATGGCAATGCTAGATTTTAGGTGTCCTTCTTAATGATATTAACTAATAATTATGACATGATATTTGTTTTATGTGTTTGCATTGCAATTTTAAAATATGTATATGATTATCATTTAAACAAATTATCTAGACCTACTATATTTTTACACAGTGCATTGGCTTTGCCAAGACAGACATTGGAGAAACATAAAAGTTTTGGTGATACCTTTGACATTACTTAAAAGCAGTGGATAATTATTACTATTGTGTGAGCGGACACCATTAGAACCCCCACAATGATATACTATGGTACCTCATTTGCACACTTTTAGTATATAAGACCCATTTATATTACAAATAGATAAGTATGCATGACTAACAAATAGGTTCATATTAATTTCAGACATTAATGACCAATGCACGGTGTGGACAACAAATAATCAATAAAACATCATGACATTTGCCAATCAAGCAAAAAAATGGTGTTGCAAAAAAGGTGCATTTAGTCTTGGGTCAAAATTGAGATATTTTTCTTTATTGTAAAACGATCATCCAACTGCTGCAGACAAACTGATAATAATTTCTGTTTAACTAATATATTTGTTCATAATAAACATTAAGTATTATACATTATTTAGCTACATTGATTCAA
>CM069863.1:124802022-124822022 GCA_036172795.1 Pelodytes ibericus
CAGCTAGGTGGCAACCCTATGTGAAGGTAATCTGTTCTTTCTTACAAAGATTCGTGAGTTACATTTTCTTTCCAATACCAAAAAACAAATATGGCGCCACTACCGGGTTCATCCACCAACAATGCTACTATTTGGGGTTTCATAATTTGTTCACTGCAAATTATTTGGATAACAATATTTAAATTAGAATTTATCTCTTGAAAGAAACAGTTATTCTACATACTCAGCTATCACAGTCCACCCAATGCACCTTGTGTCGTCAACACCTTTTGTTCCTCTTGGCCAACCTATCCCATCCTCATGCATTGGTCTATCTCTATCAATGTGATCTGGTAACACCAGTCAAATATTTACAAAGTACATTATACATTGTTGGCACTATATAAATAAAAAGCATATGAAGTTAATAGTTTTATTATTTTAAGCTTTACAATAAAGAATAAAGCATTACCCAAATTAGAATGTTATAATGTCTGATATACAGAAACCCGAGCAACAACTAAACTTCCCCTAACAATTAATTTACATATTATTATGTAGTAAATATAGCCAGACTAGAGTCAGTAGATTGAAACACTTGCAAATATTATTTATACTTTGTAAGATTCTGCTAAGACGCTGCTAAGCTGTCTTGTTTTAAAATAATATATCATTAAACTATATAAAATCCAGGCTGCTAAAACAAACAGAAGATTGCCATAAACCAAGATCTATACCAAGTCAAAATGGTACATGTAAGTTTTTTTCTGGTAGATACAAGAGGCGAACTGACTAGGGCATATATATCCAATGCGACTCATATGCACTATTTCCTGTTATATTGAATCTTTTAGAAAATAGTGAAACGCTCAGTTATGAAAAATAACATAGGTTCAATTTAGATTAAGTTTTCAAAAAATATTATAAATCACAATGACAAAAATGGGTAAGAAGATAATATATTCAATAGACATTGTCAACAAAAATAAAGGGATATATAAGTAACTAAAATTCTGCACTTCACAATATTACGTATATAATAATTGACACTTGTATAAGGCCACTAAACTTAAAGAAATTTCTCCAATTAGGAATGGAGAATTCTTATCATAGCACAGTACAAGAAACTATTTGTCAATCGACAGTCTCAATCGAACACAGTGCACAACCCAGCAATTACATTAGATACCAGAATGTGGTGAAGACACAGTAGACCAACATGAAAGAGTGCTCTAGAAATAAAAATCAACTACCATTATTGCATTATCAGTGTACTTATCAGAATCCACACCAGGCTGAATCACTGTAAGAGGTGAATCTGTAGTTTGTGGAAGGTTCCTCTTATGGTAGTAAGTGTGGAGAGCTCATGAGTGCTTATGAATATACCTGTGTAGGTTTCACCTCACTGGTGTTCCACCAACAGGCTGAGATTTTCAACTAGCAGGAGAGCATGAAATAAAATGCTGGCAGCTGCAATTGGTGATGCTCCAGAATTGTCACAAATGGTGTAGAGCCCTCCAAAACATGTTGTAACGCTCTAGGGATCATAAATGGTCCAATTGGTATCAAATGCTTTAAGCGTGCAGCTGTCATCTCCAGAGTTGAATTGATATATGGATGTTTGGATGGTCAGCAAACAGGGATTTATGCATTCCTTCATAATCACAATGTTGAGCCTGGTCAATATAGTCAACAACATCTGATATTATTTCTCTGGAAAATCCAAATATGGAAAAGGTTCTGTTTAGGAGCAAATGTTTAAATAATTTATGTATGTATATAGATAGAGGTGTTAACAATCTCCTCTTGTATTCCTCGGATTCGTATATTGCACAAATTGTAATCCATGGTATCCTCCTTGATTTGTAGGGTTTGTATATGGCACATGAGAAAGCTTGTACCAGTTTTCACAGAATCACTTTGAAATTGTAAAGTAGCTATATCTTTCTCGAATGTTGTTATCCTAGATTGCATGGCTGTAATGTCTGCCTTCACCTCTCTTGCTTATTCACTAAAAGGCGTTTATAAAAAGAGTAGATTATAAAAAGGGGCCTTTATGTCGCTCCCCTTTGATGCACAATTGTCTTCATTGTCAGGTGGTGTACTACAGTGCAAGGCATGTTCACAATTTAACTCCTCTGTGTCTTCCTGTGCTTATTCCACATAGGTGCTGCGGAGGTTTCATCTTGGATGGAGAGCATGGGGGCACCACATTTGCCTAAACCTGTCAGTTTTTGCCACCATGATGTACTAAGATTTATGGCTGTCGAAGGTAAGAGTATCTATCAGTCGATGATACAAAGAGACAATTGTCTTCAATTTAGGGCTATAAAGAAGACTGCTGAGCTCAGCTGATATATCTCCTTTCTCTTCTTTTCTGTAAGAAAGCTTGGTGCTTTTTAATGAAATTTCCAGAGCATTTACTGCAAAGTGTAACAAAGTGGAATACCTTGCAATAAATGCTTTAAGCAATAGAAAAATTATCTAATGGTTTCTTTTTCAGAATGCAGGTTTCTTAAGTTAAAATAGATTGTGGACTCCCTGACTTTCAATGTACAAGAGAATGTGAACAGAGCTGCATAATTAGACGTAACAATTGCTGTAACATGTAATAAACTTTAAAACTCTTAGTTTTAGTTGTGTACCTTAAATTTGTACATACACCATACTATATTAGAAGCAAACGTGTAATAAAATGTTTACTGTCTCTTTAATCCAGGCTCCATCTAAATGGACAGACTTTAACGTTAACTCAGAGCATTTGGTCGATTGAACAGTGTAACACATACATACATTTGCTGTTGTGAGGAAGGCTCGGTCATATAATGATGATCCCGGTGATAAAGCAACATTCACTTACCTTATACCTAAATGAAAAGTTGTCCAAAGTACAACATTTTTTCATATTCGTACCAACTGATAAAGGGCTGGCTACATTAGTAGTTTGTTTCAATATTGTTTTGCAGTCCACATTGCCTACCATTTCATTCTTAGTTTACAGTACTCAAACTGCATTGAAATCTGGTACCTAGGTGCTGCCACTTTAAAGTTTTACTGTCTTTTAAAAAAAGAGCCATATGTGGTTGTTGTCACTTAAACATTCTTGTTACTGCGTATTTTCAAGCAATTTGTGTTTTTTTTCACACATCTGCAAAACACCTACATTGTTAGGAGCTGAGAAATATGAACATAACACTTGCAGGAAATGGTGCGAGACATGTTCAGTTCAATTCTAACATTGAAGTTACAATGAAAAAATAAAATGCGAAACATTAGGTTTATTCAAGGTAAAGGACCATTGGAATTCAAGATACCAAGATCTACATAACACATGATAGATCCTCACTAATCACAATGCAAAAATAGATGTACAGGCCATGTCTATGATCCGTGTCATCGCGTATCTAAGAAGGAATTCCCTATCTGCTGACCGTTCCATATTTGACAGGACAGTTCCTTTACTGAAGGGTCCTGCTTTGCACTGTAAACAAACAGCATCTCATTTAAATGATGTATGTGTATGAGACATATATAGTTTGTAAGCGCTAAAAAGAGCCCTTCCGACATCCAGTCAGGGACTGATTTAGGTGTTTAGGCTCCATATGCAGTCCACCTCAATGGCACCCCGCCTCCCTCTGCTAGTCACAGACAATGGTAAGTCATAGTTATCAAATTATAAAACTGTTTTGGAGAAAATGCTTTCCTTGTTGTAATTTCCATTTAATCTGCCCAATTTTCTAAAAACTTTTATTAGTCCCCACTTCCTTCACTTCATTTTTCCTACCATTCTTTTATTATTGCCCGGACATACCTTACCATTGCACCCATAGTACCTGATTGAACCCACATAATTTGCCACAGTATTACCTTCCAGCACCCACATTGCATCCACAGGACTTGCCAGAGCACCCCGCTTTCAGCCACAGTGTTGCCAAAGCTTCCACAGGTCTTGCCAGAACATTAAGCTTGCACACTAAGGACTTGCCAGAGCATCCAGCTTGCCCCACTGGTCTTGCCAAAGCACCAATATTGCACCATCAGGTCTTGTGAGAGCATCTAGATTACACACACATAACTTGGCAAGCACCCAGCTTGCACCCTCTGATCCTGCTAGAGCACCTAGATTACACCTAATGGTCTTGCCAGAGCACCTAGATCAATACCACAGGACTTGCCCAAGTACCTCAAGTGCACCCACAGGACATGCCAACATCTAGACACCTGAAGAACTTGCCCAGCACCCAGACTGCACACAAAGGACTTGCCTAAGCACCTAAATTGCATCCAGAGGACTTGCTTTAGCACTTAGATTGCACCCACTGAACTTACCTAGCTCCCAGATTGCATTCATAGGACTTGCCCAGCACCCAGACTGCCCACATAGAACCTGCCCCAGCACCCAGATTGCACACATAGAACCTGCCCCAGCACCCAGAGTGCATCCACATGACTTGCCCAGCACCCATGATGTACACACAGAACTTGTCCCAGTACCCAGATTGCATCTACAAGACTTGCCCCAGCACCCATATTGTACACACAGAACTTGCCACAGTACACAGATTGCCCACACAGAACTTGCCCTAGCACCCAAATTGCACTGCACAGTGGACAACACCCAGAGGGTGCCAGGGCACTGACTGGGAAGTTTAAGAAATATCCCCTCACCAGTCCTCTCTATGGGAGAACTGAAAGCATCTCAATGTCTGTGTCACAGAACAGTTGTATAATATCACTGGCGAAATCACTAACATCTTGAACATGTATAGTGAGCATCTCCATACATCTCGAAGACCTGGGGATACCCATGTTCTCTTTCAAGATGTAATAGTGGGAGGTCCAATCCCCTTGAGAAAGCATGCAAAGTTAAGTAATACAAAAACTAAAAAACAAAAACTGAGACAAATAAAGCATATTTATTTTAAAGCTTTAATATTTATTTATTTATCCAGTTTTGTATGACTGGATATTAACTTTAAAGCTATGATATATTTATTTGTCTTGTTTTTTTTTCTATGATGGCAATGATCCTTTAATATCTATTATTATATACATAATACATAAGAAACAATACCTATAGGTATATTTTTATTATACTCTCAATTATTTAATCATTGTTGGATTGTGGAATGAATACGACAGTTAAAGAAGTTTACTATTTAGTACTAGTACTTATTTTTATTTGAAAGCAGAAATGTAGAAGTAAAAGCATTGATTTTTGTAAAGGTCATTTTTCTTAAAACACATTGCAGTGAGTATGTGGCGCTGCATCATCATGTTTTACCACAATTGCTCCCTCTATAACATTCAGCATTATATATTTAAAGTACTATTTCACATGTGTCTGCAGGTCAGAGGTAAACACATCAAATATGGCATGTCTTAAAGTCAGTACATGGAAGATCACACACAAATGCATGCACTCCCACTGAGCTTGATCAATGCCATTGATCATTTCTTGCTTGTTTCAATGCTTTTCAGCTCTCACTTCTGTAAATCAAGGTGCACTTTCTATGACCATGACTTTTATGTGAAAAGAAAAAAAAAAATACTGTTACAAGTTAAAAGTGAAAACCAATCATTACAGAAACTTCTGAAATGCAGTAGAGCACCACTGTGAAACTAACTGTATTGATGGGACTGTTCTGCACCCAGAGAGTGCAGAACCTTTAATATCTTTACCCACACTTTTTATAATAATAATGATATAATAATAATATTTGGAACGTGGTTTTAGCTTTTTTATGCCTGAATAGGGGACTTAGCTAGTGGTTTTTAAAGCTTGCACTTAATGTTCATTCAGTCAATAAAGGCAATAATTTTACACTACTTGTTGGCAAGTAGAATGTGTAGGATTAGCGCTGGTAAAGCAAAGTTTTCAACATTTAAAAAAATCTCTAATCTGTATTAGAGCTACCATCCTTCATACAAGCTATTTTAAACTTTTGGAATCATACAAATAGTTACGTACATCATTGTTATGGAACTGCATTATTTTATATTCTAGTGCTGCATATTCACCACACTGAGGTCAGTACATTCCTCAAAACAGGGGCCATATAATGGGAAATACATGTGCGTATTTATTTTTACTTACAGTAATGGTGAATAAGAGCTTATCAGCCACACAAAAATGTTTGGTTATTTAGCAATAATACAAAAGAAGATAAAATTTGTTTAAATTAACTTTATTCAAACAAAAGTATTCAGTTATAGAGATAATCATAATGTGGGCAGTTAAGTCAGGGCCGCATTTAGCCCAAAGGCCACACTAGCCATACAGTGTAATACTAAAGCATTATTAGTAATTCTTAGGCATTCTTTCATTCAGAAAGATGTTTGTCTTTTTTCTTTAATGGTGCCCAGTGGAAGAATCTGCCTATAACATGTTCCTTCTCCGCTACTCTTCCACCAACCCGCCCTCTCAGGATCATGGTCTATTTCTCATTATCGTTCCTACATCTCAATTCCCCTTTCCCCCAGTATCACATTTTTTTTCTCCTGTATCATCGTACCCATCCTCTTTCTTCACAACATCAGACTACCAATCCAACTCTCAACCCATACCTTTCCCACATCACCCACTAGCTTCACTGTACTTCCTCCCCTTTACAGCATCGCAGTTCCCACTCCTTTTGGCCTCTGTTCATCATAGTTCACACTCTCCCTCACACATCACAGTCCACCTGAGCATCACAGACATCTCCTATTGCCCTCTGAATCACAGATGTTACTCTAATCATCACAGCCCCCACACTACTTTTCCTACTCCTTCAAGGAAAATTGATCCATTTGCCCTGTTGCCACCAGTATCACATACCCTCACTCTCTTTACATCAAAGTGCTCACTCCTCCAACATCATACTACCCACCCCCTGCATTAGCTATCATCACAGATCACCACTTGTCTTTAAGTGGTTTTCTCCCCAGTCTCTCTTCCCCTAGCATCACATTTCACATGCCCCTCTTGCCACTAGCATCATAAGCTCTAGATCCCTTGCATCACAGACCACATTCCCTCCCTTTGTCAAAATCCTTACGATCCTTCTCCCATGCAGCATCACAGCACCTACTCTCAATAGCATCACAGTTTCTGCCTTACATCATCACAGTCCCTACTCCTTCTCCCACAACATCCGAATTCTCAATTCCCCTCTCTGACCCAGAATTGCAATATTCTGAAAGACAAGAATGGGTTCATTCTACCTCTCTGTAGAACCATCCCCATTATTTCTCTCCACCCTGGTAGCTGGGCCTACTCTAAGGCAAAGCCTCCCTGATGCAACAATGACTTTGCCTCTTGATGCACTTTGATGCACTCTGACATTTACCACTCACATGCTGCTAAAAAGCAGGGGCCTGGAAAAGGCAGGGTTGCATCAGCATGGACTTAATGCCAGATTGGCAAACTGAAAACCTTCAAAAATGTAGTAATGCATATATACAGTCCTGGGACATCTGCAGTAGTGAATACTATTTTTTTCAGTTAGCTTCTATCTTGCAGAAACAGACCCACTGCTGCCTTCACAAGCAAAACAAGAAGAAAAAAAATACATATGGAGGTGCATTTAATAATTTTGTTTCTTTTTATTACTAAATAGCTCTGTCAGTGCTGAAGAAAATACGTATTAGCAAACACAAATATGGTGTGTGATAAGATGAGTGTGACGTACATATATATATATATATATATATAGATATATATATATATAGATATATTCCCCCAATGTACTAGCACTCTGCTTACTGTAAGTCGATTATCACAGGTGCGCCCGGGTGCAGATCAAATCTTCATACAAACGATCCAATCATTAAAAGAATGCACTCACGGGACTTCAAATATCAAAGACCTTGTGAATTTAATAAATGGTCATAGCGATGTTTCGGTCTGCAATCTGCAGATTTCTGCCAGAAACGTCACTATGACCATTTGTATATATATATATATATATATATATATATATATATAATTGTGGAGGAGGCAAAAGTTGCTAATACGTATTTTCTTCAGCACTGACAGAGCTATTTATATATACATATTTGAATATTTGATTGACAGGACCATAAATAATCAGTATGGTAAGTGTTAAACCTGGAAAAATTAGCACCAAACCCATAGAGGATGCCACGACATAGCAAACCAATAGATGCCCTCTCATACCATAAGAACAACCAGACTAAAACCTTTGTGTTTCTGGACATTGGTGGAAAGTGGGTGGGGCATGACCAAACAAAATTGGGATAAAGGCACAGTTGTGCATGGAATCCTTAAAAATGGTGGCAGTTAAGGCAACAGTTTGGAGAATATAAAGAACATTTCTGACCGTGAAATCAACATAACACTTAATTTCCTTAAAAGAGAAAAAAATACTTTTAAATGAATATTACGGCAAATACTTTATTTGGATGTGCCTAGACTGACTACATAGAAAATGGTTTGATTAAGGAATTCTCATTTCCGTTATATTTCATTCTACATTTTCCTGTAATGGAATTCTGTTTTTACAATTAATAAATTATTTGACTCATTTTAATCAGGTTTCAGACAAGGACAAGGGAACAGACTTATATGATACAGATTGGTTTTTAGAGCCAGCACATTAGAATTCACAAAGTCCCATTCCTCCAGTATTTTTATCTTAGGTCGTTTCACAGAATTTATCACACATTACTCATTTTTCATTTGCATCAAACTGAAGAATGATGTTTTTCTGCTGAAAACCTTTTATATCAAGGACAGTTTCCGTGTATGCCTCCTACTTAAGTATTTTCTCTTTGAACTTGATTATGCCTCTGCTAACACTTATCCAGACCCAGTTTGCTCTCTCACAAATCTAAATGCCTTCATGTCAAAGACACAGGACATAATAACCGATAATATGATTAATGATATATTTTCTCATTAATAATGCAACTGATATTGATATTTCAAATACTTTATTATTTATTAAAATATAATTTTCTCCAAATAAAATAGGAGTCCACTGATTTGGCTAACCTTTTAACCTTTGGCTTAACCGTAAAATATGAGGCCCCAATCTTATTAAATTATATAGAAGATCATTTCCCAAATAAATGTATAGCAATAGCTGAGGTTTTTTTTTAAAGCAAATGGTGTTGTTAGTGATTTTATTTTACAGATAATAAAGTTGGAAAAAAATGTGCAATATGTAAAATATAAAGTCTATTTTAAATAAATGATTAAATATTATATATTTATCTTTCCAGTTCTCAGAAATGACCATCCCAAAATCCGCAAATATGTTGTTGGAAACAAGAATTAAAATGCTTGAAGAGAATCAAGCAGTTATTACCCAGATTGAAATCTAAAACAGCAATTCAATAGAATTCTTCAACCTCCAGAGTATGACTCATATTCCCTGCTTACTTTACTTTTTCTTATAACAGAATTATTCAAATGTTCTCTTATCCTCCTAAGAAGAGTAGGCTGTGCACAGCGTGGGCTAACATGAGGTTTTGTATGGCACAAACAGAGGTTACTAATTGTGGAGGAGGCAAAAGTACATCTGATCGATTGTGAGTCAAACTCAGGAGAAAAAAAAGTCACTGTTTCCATTAAATTAATTCATTTTTCATTTCATTTAGAAACATATGAAACTGAGAGAAGATAGAAGGTAGATAGATAGATAGATAGATAGATGGATAGTCATATTGTAAGGCAGGTAAAAATGTGGTTAAAATGGATAAGTCCACTTTGCAGGACTGCCTAAAGCAAATGTATAGATAATCACAAACAGATGAAGTAGTATACAGTTTTGCAAGAGAAGAGAAAGCTAAATACAGGCTTACCCTAAAGAATTCTTTGGTGGACCCTGAATCCAGTGTTCCATATGCAATTTCTGTTTGTTTGGAAAGATCCTCCGCACTTTCAATAGGTGAGACCATCCGTTCAACCGTGAGGAAGGCAGCTAAGTTAGCCGTGTAGGATGAAATTATGATCAGGGTAAAGAACCACCACACACCTCCAACAATTCGACCAGATAGGGATCTAATAACAAGTATGAAATGGATTTTTAAAATGAAATGAAAGTTGGTAATCAGGTATCATTCCAAACAAGAACATTTTCATGGTGGGCTCAACTTACATAGCAAGATAGACACAACAGCTACATTATTGGCTGCAGTAAATACAATGGCAATCAAACTATTTTTCCTAGGAATCCATTGTGCTAAAAGCAAGATATATATACTTTGCCTATACTAAAATACCATTAACGACTCCTCTATCATTTGTATTTGGCATTTTAGGTTGTTTAAAATGTCTCAAAATGTCATGGATTGATATGGTTTATTTACACAAAAGCTTTAAAATGACTGTTCCTCAGTCTTGTATCACTGCTGCTAATAGGTATTAGAATTGTTTTCTTTTATTTGCAACAGATTTAGCAAGATGTGCCTAAAATTCCAAATGGAAAATTAAGGTTGAAAGCCGTCTCTTTATCAACTGAAGGATTATTTAATAAATAGTGATTATATGATTAAATATGTAGAGAAAAGATGTATTGTTGTCAATACATTGTTTATAGGAGCAGTCATGATAAAACATATTTTTAATCAAACAGTAAAGTGTCGAAGAGAGATCTCTAAAGATGCCTATGCCTGGGTATTAAATGTTTATCTAGATGGTTTAGACTCTCTTTAAAGGACAAAGTGGTAGAGGTAAACACAGTCAAGGATTTTAAGCATGCGTGGGATAGACACAAGGCTATCCTAGCTATAAGACCGGGAACGGGGGACTAATAAAAGTACTAAAAAAAAAATTGGGCAGACTAGATGAACCGAATGGTTCTTATCTGCCGACACATTCTATGTTTCTATGTTTCTAAATGACAGTAAAAAAAGAGTAATGTTTAAGTGAAGGATTGCAATACGTCTAGGTATTTTAAAAAATAAATTATTTCATGCAATAATGCAAATCCCCTTTGAGAAAAGAAGGCTCAATAAAATTCTTTATTTGTATTCTTTCATTGCAGTATTTCTATCTTTGCATAACTTTTTTTTTTTTTTTGCTGATAGTCATCCTTTAAGAAATTTTTAAATGTGCCATGTTCAAATTCATACCAAAATATGATGAGTGGGCCCAAGAAAAGCAACACAATGCACATTAAAAAGCACATTAGGTTCAGTTCATTCTAACTTCTGTGCAAAACATGACATGAGCTTTAGCTTTGTGTGCTACAGAGATTAGTTGACAGTTATTCAACTTGAAACTTGATGGCTACTCGTTTTTTTATATTCCCTATCTATACATTGGTAACACCCTCAATCTTCTCTTACTTGATGCAAAAGTCAGAACCTAAGATTTTTTTAAACTTTTGCTAATAGGGTTTAATCAGTTATTTGCCTATAACCAGGTGGTTCATTATAATGTTTATTCGTTTTAGCTCTGAACAGATAAGATCTAAACATGTAACAATGAATTTAAAAATGAGTCAGGTTAAACATAACATTTTTTAATTAAATTGCTCCCAGTAATGAATATGTAAATGAGGTATTAATACATGGAATGTCAGTTGGGCAGAATATCTCTCCTAGCGTTAGTTAAACTGTAGAGAATGTCATTCGGTTGTCATGGTAATCTTGCATTTTAAGGATTATTCTGTTTTTTTTTTTCTTAGTAACACTTTAGATTCTGGTTAAATATTAACTAAACCATATGATTAATTAGGACAATATTTTTAACTATTCATAGTAAGTTTACCTTGAACTATTAAACCATTTTGCAATGAGGGATAATGACCATTTAAATAGGAAATTGTTCAATTTTCTTATTATACTTTTCACTAAATATTTTTCAAGTTCTACTAATTTATAAATATATCTGGCTATATATTTGCATTCAAGTCAAAGCAAGGTCCAAACAGACAACATCATAGAGAAGCCAACCAACTGGAATCAGCCCCCCAAGGATTTTATATGCCCTCCACCTTGGAAAACAGGTTCAATTTTAGAATTATATTATACTGTTAAGGGGTGAAACCCCCAGGGATGTGTTATACCTTTTATGTTACCCTTGACATTCAATGGTCTTAAATGAGATCTCCAGAACAGCATCACACCAAGGTTCAAACAGTCGTTTGCTTTATGCTTTACTGTGATTTTTCAATCCACAACTGTGTAATCCCTAAAACTTGGATTGATGATGGTTCTTAACCTCTTCGTGATGCATGGTGCTTGTGTCCCAGACGACGCAAGCACCAAAACGTCACGATTTGTTCCTGGCCACCGATCACAAGGTGATCGGTAGCCAGGAACACTATGGCAGAGACCCGATCAGGCTCTTAATAGACTCTGTGGGTCCCTGAAAAAATATTGCGGGACCTCTGGACGTCACGTGTAACTACATGGAGGCGTGTCCGAACCCGGAAGTTCGCGTACGAAGCAATTTAGTGAAATGTAGCCGGTGCTCAATTTGTGCACTGGCTACATTTTCCCTGTCAGACTGAGGCATCCAGCTGCATTGGGATCTGAGCACAGCTCATTGCAGGGAGCCACGATGAGCTGTTTAAAGCTGGACGTACTATGCCGTCCTAGCGTCTTTTAAGCACTGAAAATCAGGACAGCATAGTACATCGTAGCTTCAGAAAGGGGTTAAGGTCTGGCTTGAGAACCACTGTTTTAGGGCATACAATGTTTCTGGCACAGCAAATTGTTGCATGTATAATAGACAGCACTTGAAACTTGTATATATGAAAAAGGAAAACCCTTTTACTACATTTTAAAAGTGTTACTTTGCTTCTTTCAATTATGATATCTTTCTACTTGTCCTCTTGATACATTCTATCCTACTGTTATGAGTCTCAGCTGTAAACTTTTTCTTTTTGTATGAATAATGTCAATAGTGATGGTCTCTGTAGAGGAGTTACTTGTGTTACATTTTACTTTAAATGTAAATATGCATACAAGAGATACACTAATGTAATTTCATTTTATTTCCATTTTAATAATGTGTGTCTTTTTTTTTACCATACATTCTTATTATTTATGTCAGTCGTGTTTTAATTATATTAACAAGATTATATTGTTTTATATTACATTGGAAATTATATGGTCACCAATTAGTGTAATACCTCTGATGAAGCTCCCGCAGTGGGGTTAAACACGTTAGATGTCATTGTGGCATCTTATTACCAGAAACAATTTAATCAAAGCAAGTGCATTAAGTGAACCAGTTGTACTAATTGTGATGTCATTGTTATTTTTATTAAAACTGTAGTATTTTTACATGTTGTCTTAATTTCAGTTGCATATCATTATCTAGGCACCTGCACCATTTCCTATTCTTCATATGCTTATCCCAGGAGCCAAGGTGCTCCACCATTGGTGTTCAGCAATTCCTTCTGTAATTATTAAAGTATTTAAGGGGGCAGGCCTGATCTGACTACTTAAAATTAGGTAAATATAACCTCTGAAGCATTCAGATGCCAAGAAGGAAAGTCATCAGCAATGATCTTAGAGAAGCAATTGCTGCTGCCAATCAAACTGGGAAGGATTATAAGGCCATTACCAAAAAGGTAAAGTCCATCATCCCAGTGAGAAAGATTATTAAAGCTTGGAAAACATTCAAGACAGTAGCCAATCTTCCCAGCAGTGGATGTCCCAGCAAATTGACCCCAAGTACAGACTGTGCAAGAGAAATTGCAAAAAAGAGTTACAACTCAGCATGTTAAATGTTAAGGTTCATGACAGTACATGGAACCACTGGTAAGATTTGAAAAGTTTCATCTGAATAAACCACAGGAGTTCTGGAACAATGTTAATGTTTGGCCATAATACACAACATATAGCACAAACACCTCATACCAATTATCAAGCTCGGTGATGGAGGGGAGATAATTTGGGCTTGTTTTGTAGCCACAAGACCTGGGAACCTTGCTGTCATTGGGTCGACTATGAACTCCTCTTTATACCAAAGTATTCTAGAGTCAAATGTGAGGCCATCTGTCCACCAGCTAAAGTTTGGTCAAAATAAAGTCAGGCAACAAGTGCTGCAATGGTCCAGTCAACCTGATTGATATGCTGTGATGGGACCTTAAGAGAGCTGTGCATGAACAAATGTCAGCAAACCTCAAGGAACTGAAACAATGTTATAAAGAAGAATGGACCAAATTCCTCCACAATGATATGAGAGACTAAAAAAGTCATACAGAAACAGTTACTTCTAGTTATTCCTGATAAAGTGTTTTTTTCACACATGGCTGCTCCATTTTGGCTTTATTTTGGTTAAATAAATCATGACATCTGAGGTTGTATTTCCATAATTTTCAGACATGCTAAGGAATAAATTAATGTTATTAAGGCCTAGTGAGTGCACAGTAGATAGCACAAATGACAGGAGCACTGTGAGGGATATTTGTTCACTTGTGTTGTGCTGTACAAAAAAGAAATGGGAGAACTTTTTTCCACAAAACTCACCAGGATGGTTCCTGCAAATGCATATCTAAGAAACTCAACTCGCCTGCATCTCACTTTTATTAAACAGCTCTCACATTGATAGCCCTTAGTCTTACAAGTACTATGCTTTTATTTTTTCACACAACCACTCCCTGTGCATAGAGTGGTGACAGGAGAGTGGGGAACATGAACCAGCCATCCCTGACCTTTGAGGGATCTAAGGTACTTTACAGAACACAACACAATAGCTTGAGGAGGTTGCCTTTGTAGGTTGACTTTCATTTTGAGATTTAGAATTCAAACCTGGGTGTTTGTTTGTTTTTCTAAGACGAACTCGGGTGCCGTCTTGGAATGAAAGTCGATCTCCAAAGTCAACCTCCTAGAGCTATTCATGAATTTTAGTGAATAGACCCATTTGTTTGTTTTTACTGTTTGATACACATGCAGTACTGCATTAGAGGGCAAAATGGATGCCATTAGCTTTATTTAAGTGTCAGTCTTTTATTTGGTCCAAACCTGCTCAAAAGTTATCGAACAGCATTTTACCATAGCTTTCAGCGATAGAACTCTTAGCAATTGTTGTGTTTATTGCACATATTGATAGCATATGTTATGTCATTTTAGCAGTGCTTATGTGGCTTTCTTTGACAGAATTCTTAGCAATTGGTGAGTTTTTAGCAAATAAGAATAGCACGTTATGTCATTTTACCAGTGCTTAGAGAACTTAACGAAAAATAAAAGTATTATCACTAAGGGCATTATTCATGAGTTGGAACAATTCTCCAAATAAGCAGAATTGGTCTTACATTTGAAATTCCTTTGTCAATTCTTTGAAATAGGAAATTTATGAGTAAGCCCTTATTTTTTTCACATGATGGATTTCTAGAATGATGACCCTGGAGTGACAGCTTATTTGACTAATCTATTCTTAGTATATTAAACATCAAGCTATCAATATAGAGTCAAGATACATATGTCAAGTTATAAAAGTATCTGAGCTGAACACAGACATGCTTCATTTGAAGGAACAGCAGGAAACTTTGACCCATATCTTTGTCCCTTAACTTTGACAGTGGGAGGTATTCACTAAAAGCAAGATGCAGGTGGGATGAGATGAACATTCCTTCTCACTGACAACTATGCATTGTTCAAGGACAAAACTGGTGAGTTTCCCCTTCTACAAGAGCTTGATTTGCCCTGCATAATGTATAAATAAATGTCGAAGAATGTTCTCAACTCACCTGCACTCAGTTTTAGTGAATAGCTTGCACTGTGTTTTAATACCATGTTTTAACATATGTATGTAATCAAGAGGAAGCCGTCAAGATATTCTAGTATTAATAATAAGTAAAATGTAAACAACAGCATCATGACCATACCTTAATTTGTAGTCAATCTATGATTCCAACAAAATGATTCACTTTACTAGTTGCTTGGGCATGTAAAATAGCAAATACAACATGGATCCCATCTGTAGAGATGTGCTTAGTTAGTTTGAGTTTCAGATGTGAGGTAATGTCCTACTGTAATCTGAATAATTATTTTTGTTTATTTAAAAGGAAAATACTTAGCAAAAAAAAGAGTATGGACATTTTGAAAAGAAATGCCTTAATGAAAGGATACAATCAAAGTGCTCTGCTCTGAATAGTACTATCGGAGGGGGGGGGGGAGACATGTTGTCAAGAATAAAACAAAAACTTGATCCAAGATTCTAAACAATATGTCTACCCCGTAAGTGCTCTCCAAGCAAAGATGACTCAATAAAATACTTTATTTGTATTCTTTCATTAGACCATTTCTATATAAAATGCTTACCCTTGACACAATCTTTCAAGTAACCATAACTTCATTTTCTGCTTGCAGTTTCCTTTAAATGTACAGTGTACATTTTTCAAATGAACTGGTAAGGTTGTAAAGTTATGGGAGACCATCACATTATATTTCAGTGTAAAATACTGAATAAGATCTTCAAAGTGTGTATAATACAGTTGTTTTTGCACACTGGTTAAAAGTATAACTGAAATACTCAGTGGACAAAATGAATGCTTCCACAGCTCACCCTCAGTAAATGAACCTCTTTTCCCATTACAGTTCATGTTGACCACACAGTCTGTAAACTGTAAAATGGGAATATGCAGCAAAAACACGGTACGCCTCCAAGAAGGCAAGGAATGATTGGAACCTTATGCATTTTGTAGTCTTTACATGGTGTATATACTTTCACTTAGGTTGTTTGCACACACAAGTAGATGCATGTTCAGCCAACTATGATGCTACTCTAGATTCCAACTCAACAGTTCTCATTAAACGCTAAGCATGTGAAGAACACTAGCTGAATAAAAAATGTATTATCTTTCTGCATGGCAGCGAATATATATGCACCATGACATACCCTTCAGACTAAAAATGCACAAAGCAATGAATGATGAGTAACCAACCTTGGCGAAATATCGCATCCTTGCTGCATAAAGGCACCAAGGGAAAACCAGAGACTATTAAATATCCCAAACTCATTAGATGATTCGTTACTTTGCGTTTCTCTTCCGTCTTCAAACTCCTCTGTATGCCACTCGTATGGACTAAATCTGCTGACCAGGAATAAAACTACACTGACCCCAATATAAGCAAACACTATGCACATCCAGATCTCATATGCTAAAGGATCAAGAAAGGAAAACACTCCTGGCTTTGACTTCTGGGGCTTCTTGATCATGATGGATATTCCCAAGCTCATAAATGGTTTGGAGAAGTCAATCACTTCTTCTCTCACCAATGTTATAGTTAATGGAGCAATTGCAATATCGGCTTTCTGCAAAAGAAAGAAACAAATGAAGTAGATATAACTGTTTTAGTTCAAAGTCTACAAGCTTTTCTTTAATTGTATAACAATAAGAAGCAATTATTTCAATCACTGTATTAGCCATGGTTTAGTAACATTTACAAAAACATAGGAGAATTGTCTGTTAATTGCTTTTTTGCTTGAACTACAACTATTATGTTACTGTTGTCATGGAAATTATGCATAAAGTAATACTTATTTCTCAGTGTCAATAATTACACTACAACCTTAGTCTGATAATGTATTATGATTACCTTCCATTCAAGAAGTCTAAATATTGGAGCAGAATTTCATGAAAATGTTTTGCCCTGTCAGGCAACAGCAACCCACATTATATAGAACCAAAGCAAAATTTTACCTCTAGCCAATCACAGCTTTGAGCTACTTGTGAATAATACTTGTTATAGCCAACTATTATTTATGATAATAATAATAAAATAATTTTATATCTCAGGGAGGCCTTATAACATTTTTAATGGAGTCCAGGAGAAATTGAATTATATAAAAGTTGCATTACTGAATGCAACAGAAAATGAATTGTATTAGACATCTTCATAAGAAACAACTGTGGTATACCACAGAAGTACGCATAATTTGGTGTAATGGTAAATATAAGAAAATGGAGAGGGATGAAGAGTGGTAAAGGACTAAGCAGAAAGAGGCAATGCACAAGCCAAAAAGAAAATTGTTCAACAGCTGGATAAAACATTTTTTTTTTAAATATCAATATAGAAAGAAAGTAAAATTTGGACCAGTTAAATTAAAAAACAAAAGAAGGAAGATATGTGGGAAAGCATGAAGGTCTAGCTGACTGTCTCAATTAATATTTTTTATTCATATTTTATAGAGGAAGAAGAAAAAAAGGCATTTTAATTAGGAAAAGTCCAAGAGAAATGGAATTATATAAAAAGTTGCATTACTGAATACAATAGAAAATTAATTGTATTAGATGTGTTCATAAAAGTACGCAAAATTTGGTATATTGGTATATATTTATAGTCATGTGACACTCATTTGTTTATTGAGGAAGAGGTTCTACTTAAACTCTCTAAGACAAAGACAAATGGCCTTGTGAGATATATCCAAATTAAATTAATTAACACCTTTGCAACAAAGGACGTGTCAGGCACGTCCTGCCGGGAACTCCGTTTCTTTTCTGGGGCCCCCACGATCGCCCCACGGAGCGATTGTGGGAGCCATATTGACGGAGCAGCATGCTCCATCAATATGGCTATGCCCTCTGGCAGTCTGAGCTTCGGAAGTTAAAGTAACTTCACTTCCGTCACTCTGAATATGCTACTTGACTGTCCCTAGTGGTAGTTAAGTAGCATAGCAATGGAAAAAAATTTAAATAAATATTTAATTAATTAAAAACTGGTTATAGATTAGCCTCTAGGGTTAAAATTAAATTAAAATATATTAAGGGATAGCATAAGGGTTAGAGTTGGGGTTAAATTTAGTGTTAAGGTTAAATTTGGGTTTGGGTTGGGGTCAAAAGGTCAATAAAGGAAAAAACAAAAAACACTATTTTTGGTTTTTGCCCCATAACTCGCAAAAAAAAGTTAGAAAAGGTGGGTTTGTTTAAATTTTTCATCATATATTATGATTTTTTTTGTAGTAAATTATAAGATATGATGAACATAATGGTATCTAATGAAAGCCCTTCTTATGACGATAAAAACAACATATCATTTGTGTGGGTACAGTATCTGAGAAAGGAGAAAATTGCAGCTAAACACAGACACCCCAGAAATGTCAAAACAGCCATTGTCACCAAGGGAAAGTCGAGGTGAAAATGTCTTGTCACTAAGGGGTTAAAGGAGCTTAGAAGCATACTTATATAGTAAACCATTAACATACTTACTAAATTAATAAATTGCTACTAATGAGATTAGTTTCAGAGGTTAGTAATTGTTATACTTATTCACAATCAAGTGGGACTGCTGAATATAGATGAATGTTTTCCAAGCCATTGGGGTAGCTTGTAATCATGGAAGAATTGTCAAATTTAATCCAAATGGTCATGTCATTTGGCTACTGGTAATCTAGAAAATAACATTTATTCACATTTATAAAATGATTACTTAGGGCATCAGATGCCTTACAAAAAATATTGCAGATACCCTACAAATTAAGAAAATCAATACATTTATAATGTAAATAGCGTTAAATGCCTTATTAATGCAGTTGTGACATTGATACTAAACAGCTTTTAATTAGAATGTCACGTGCATTTCCTTCTAAAAAATCAATTCAACCAATATCACTGTTCTGATTGGGTTTTTCATATTCATGAATAATATAGTTTAGTTTTTTTCCATGTCTTTCAAGTTATTTTCCCTGAGATGTCAACATTTCTGAGGAAAAGACCTTGACAGCTCATAAATAAACTAAGATGTATCTTATCATGAGAAGAACCAAATTTATTCAAAGTCTCCTCTGACTAAAGGGGTAATATATTTCAAAAATGTGTATTTTATCTACAAATACTTATTTCAACTTGTGTGAAATTATCTTTTCTATTTTCAATAAAAAAAATCAAAGGATTGAAAGGATGATTTTGGAATTTTCATACATACACACATACACATTTATGTATATATATATACACACACACGCAAACACATACATGTATATATAAAATATTTGCACTCAGCTTCATGAAGCAGATCATGACTCGGGTGCTGTGATGCTCAAGAATCCAAACAAAATCCATGCCCTCACAGGACTTGGTACAAATAAGTAGATGATTTAATCACTCCGTAGA
>CM069863.1:124824522-124917022 GCA_036172795.1 Pelodytes ibericus
ATATATCTTCTAGAACTGTCAACCTATTTGTCAATCCCCTATGCAAGTGCATTGAGCAGCATATTCTTAATAATACCAGAAAAATACAACCTACTCAAAACATAGATATTCTCATATTCCTATTTAGATTATCTCATAATGGGCTTTAAGCAGCATTCTTAAGCGCAAAGAGATATCTTTTAAACAGTTTATACAAAAGACTAACTATACAGCTGGCTGATGACTAAAACTAATAAAAAAATTGCTAGTAAAAAGTAAGCATCAATAGCATTTATGTACTAGGTTCCCAAGACTAAAATATGAAAAGTGTGGAAAGGTCCCACTGTATAAAGGTTTAAGAAAAAAGCAAATGCTTTAAAAAGCTAAGTATAAGCTCTCCACAGTAGTAGCCGTACATGACAATGATGGTCAATAGCATATTATGTCAGCTAGTGCATTTTTACAATCTGTCTGCGCAGATCGTGGCTTTTCATTACTTCAAGACATTTATCCCAAATATATTGAGCTCAAACCTTTAGTTTTGAGGACACTTATCGGCCAGTATTGACAAATTATGCCTTAAAGTAACCTGAGTATATCACATTATTTACTATAATTCCAAGTAAACAACTAATTTATTGAACAGAGTTTTAAAGAAAGCAATGGAAACATGGGAGGAAGTGTAATATTTACATATAATGTGAAAAAGAAAAATTATTGTAAAACACTATCCAGAAAGACATGGCACAAAATCAATTAATCGAAAAGGGGTCAGACAATATAATAAAACATAGATACAGGAACTATATAATAAAGGGCATATGCAAAACCTGTAGATACATGAAATCAGTTAAATAAAGTAGATTTATTATCACCAGCATTCAAACAACCAATTTTAGGTTCTCACTCATTCAAGGACATGTTTCTAAGGTTGGCAGTAGCATTACATTAAGCGTGGGTAGCTAATGGTACAAAGGAGTACCATTAGAGCCAGCTAGAAGGCTGGCTGACTTATGAAAAGGAAAACTTGTTGCAGAAGTGGATATAGTTGGATTTTACTACTGTGCTGTGTTACTAATCTGATTAGATAATTTACATGTAAATACATTTCTATATTTCTAACGATGGTAAGTAAATAACATTTGCTAAACTTACCCCATATACTAATTCTCCAACCATTCCATTCCAGATTTTAGTCTCTGCATCTCTGGCTCCATATTTGCCATCACCAACAATTGTCAGTTTGTACTTAAATCCACAATGTCTAGCAATTTCAGTGGCCAAATCAACACAGTATCCTTCATACCGATCATTCCCTTCAAACTGATCTGCATTTTTTTTGAACATCACATATGGGGATTCCTGAAAATATTGCAATTGGTAATACAACAATTCACACAAAATATCCATCAGATCAATTGAAATAAAAACTGTATATTACACATTGATGGTATATTTTAATCAGATCCGTATGACATATATTTCAATTCATCATTGGTTAAGTTTGGTATATACTGTACATTCCAAAATATATACAAAAATGTAAGACAGTTCTAAATCTTCAAATCGTTCAAACATATATACATAGATACATTACAAGTAACATGTGTTGCTATAATAATAAATGACACTTATCCCAGACCCCAAAAGCTTACTTTTAGCTGCTAAGTTTTTTTTATTGCTGCACTAGAATAATATCAGTGTCGTAATGTTAGATACAGTGAAAATATATTTTTGCATGATTCTGTGAAGGATTTAAAAAAAAAATTCTGAATATATTTACACCTAAACTGTTCTTCATGTACTTTCCCATCCTCACAAGCAGTTTGCCACAATCGACCTCATGCTGTAAATGAGTGGTTTGAATGCACTTACACCTCTTAGCTGTGTTTTAAAAGCTGTCTGGAACAGTGTGTGTCTGTTAATTGGATCAGAGCCCAAAAGGCAACTGATGTCAGCCTAATTTGTAAGTTTCCACCCTGGATCCATGGTGGTTTGATGCCTGCATACATGGGATATCTGAGGGGAAACAGATCTACTGTTTAGCAATACTCCACAGAATTTAATTAGAGCTATCTACCATTAATGTGATAATGTAACAAGTTTAGTGTTGAATCTAAATCAATAATCCCAATACCTGCACTGTTTATAAATGCCAAGACTGTTTTTATTGTAGAGAAGTATACAGATTGATCTTGGTTGGAGGCTTTCTAGCATTCCCACACAATTATAATGGAATTGCATGTATGTGAATAAAAAACAATGTTCAGTTTGCTTTAGGAAAAGCTGTTTCCTAGGTCCTATGGACCAATTTTGCCTCCCCATTAGATTTAACATTTTGTTGCCTACTGTCTATTATAGTTTTCACCCCCTGAAAATCATTCCATCTGTCATTTCTGCCATTGGTAAATTTTCCATCACCTAAACATTATTTCCACTGTGAATAGTAATATTAAAAAAAAAAAGATCTGTACATTGTGTTAGCAGGATTGCAATGATTAAGAGAAGTTATGTTTTAAATGCTCCAATGGATGTCTGTGATGCAGGGATAGGTACGGTCATTGCTCGTGGTAGACATTTACTGGGGTCTGTGACAGACAATTTAATGATGTTCTATAGACATTCACAGATCTTGCCACAGATACTGTTTACTTGTATGGATACTTTGCCTTAATATGCAAATGAACTAGTTTTTATTGGTTTGTAATGTTTGGGATTTCACCAATATTGGGTGTAACTACTGTAATTACATGTTAGTAAATCTCCAAAATAGAACCGGCTCATTTTCAGCTCAGCTGATTAGTATCCAATCTATTTTGTTCTCTACCCAACATATTCACCACATATAATGTGGTTACACATGAGTGCAAGACCCGCTTGTGCATCATTACTTGCAAAGGGAGGGGAAGGGATGACTCAAGTATATGGCATCTGATTTATTATGAAGGTATTTAGAGATAAGTATTATACATTTAAAATTCATTGGGGGGGGGGGGGGGGGGGTTTGCCGGAGAGCAAGTGTTTATCTTGTTACTTCTTGCAAACACTTATTCAGTACAGGTTCTAAAGGCACTAGTGTATACTGATCATAAGAAACTTGCTCCACTGAAATAGAGAAAGGTGAATTAACATGAATTCTGGTCCAAACCCTAAAAGGAATACACAAAAAGATAGCTTGCTATTGTGTGAAACCCATACACCTTAGTACCTGCAGCTCTGCCTTTGTAACATGGACATTTGAATAAGAGTCCTATAAAGGATCCACTGCATGATGTTTTCACTGTTCAGGGAGTAAAGTGCGGACATTCCTTTTAGGAAGCACACATGTATATTATTGCACTCAGCTACACATGATGTCCTTGAGATGCACAACATTTTAATGTGGAGTAAACTAAAAAAAAAGAAACCTATTACTTTGCAACTTACTGTTGTTTCTGTGTTTAAGTGTAAGCATTTTAACAACATTTCAAAAGGAGTTGATGCAGTAAAAGTGTTGATTTATAGTTAAAACCATTTATTTTCCATTTAGGGTAAAATTCCCTATAGAATAAATCATCATTATGGGTCCAATATTAATAATAGGCACAGACAAATAAAATGTATCTGGTAGCATGAATATATATTATCTGATGCAATATATGCAACTCTTATCTTGCTTGTCATTTTTCTTTTGTTTCTATTTAATACAAAATAATAGAAACAGCGTGAATTGAGCCATTAAGATGTTGTGATTAATCATGTGATATCAATGTTTAAAATGAAAAGCATTCATTTTCATTAATTCAGCCTGCAGGATTAGAAAAGCTCTGAAATATAAAAGCAAAGGATACTTGTGACAACATGAAGATGCTAAATATGGATGATGTCATTTGTTAGTTATTAAAAAAATGTCGGCCTACTTTGCCAAATTAAAGGGACGTTGTCATATACTGTGAATGATGAAGATTTTTATATAACAAAAAGACATATACATTGTGTTAGCCTAAATGCAAGCACATGCTTAAATAAAGAAGAAAATATGTCTGTAGTGTATCCTATTTATGCTATCACCTTGTGGCTTGATATGCAGCTTACACATTTCCTATTGAGAATTTTTCATTTGCATATCAAGACACAGGTGATGTCATATACAGGAGACATTGTGAATGCATTTGGAATTCTGCCAACACTATGAATTTTTTCCATTTTTCATTTTTAACATTCGCAGGATAAACAATGTTTAGGTGATAGAGTCATAAAACATAACACATTAGTCATTTAATCAATTTGTACACATATTTAAATGTGAAGAGTTGCACATGATATGAATACAAATTTGCACAGCAAGTCTACATTTGGATGTTTCTCAATGGTATACAAATAATGTTACACTCATACATCCACTTTGTGCAGATGAATGTAATAATACTCATCTGAGTACAAAGGTTTACACCATTTTCACTCTTAACAATTGCTTTCTTTGTTTAGAATTTGGAACTGTTTAATTAATTTAGTCACTAAGTCCTCCTATACAACCATGACAACATGAATAAATCACACTGCAGGTTGCACATATAGCTCTAATTTGCAGTATTTATAGAATAGATATTGGAAAAAGCAATTATGTGATATATTTAATTAGTCCTAGTGTCTGTCAAAAATATTTAATTAATATTTCCCCAGCCATTTATCAATGCAATTAAACTTTATTAAACCAACCAGCAAGTTGGGTTATCAACATTCCATTTGGATTCATGTAAAGTGCAATTAGCATTCATGGATTTAAGGAATAACATGTAAATTATTGTTTGAAAATGAATAATAAAGACACAAAAAGTGGAATTGTAGAGCATTAACAAATAATTTAATAGGTAATACCTAAGTTGGTGGCTATTACGTGATTGATTTTAGTAAACTAAACCCAGAGGCAGAAAAATACTTATAATATAAAAGGCAAATTAACAGGATTGTCCAGAATCATGGCATGCTAAAATAATTCTTACATGTAAAGTGTATCCCAACATGATTTGGCTAGCTCAGTAAGCTCATAGATCTCTAGTACTCAATGTTATGCAAAGCAACATTCAGGTATCAAACTAACTTTGGGTCATCTGAACATATTCTGTAATAACTTAATTTAGAAGCTAGTATTTGACTTCCTGTTTTGTTTTTTCAGCAGTGATTGAAGGGGCAGAACTATTATGTGATGTCACTGCAAATGTTCCCAGGAGATGCTGACCTTAATTGGTTCACAGGACGTGCTGGGAACTCCCAATTTGTACTTGAAATACTGATGTCATTGTAGACTTGATCAATATCCAGGAGAAAGTTAGCAAAAGGTATGTTTTTTTAAAAGAAAATGAAAAAATACATGCATAATAATTTTTAAAGTGTGAGTTTTGATATGCCTTTATTTGTACAGGTTTTCTTTTTTTCAGACTGGAGTGATTCTTTAAATGAAGTGCACAAAATGAAATAAAGAGCGCATTTGTATTTAGTTGAATGTATATATATATATATATATACATACATTCAGCGAAACATGTTTGAAATTACAGTATGCCCTGGTAAAATAACAACTGCATATCTAGAACAAAGATAGAGAACAATAAATAGTTGTTGTTAATCCAAAACAGGTTGCTTCTCTGTGTTATTTGCTAAAGGTTCTCATAAACATATATTTGTCCTGATTTTTGTATAAGCTTTGTTTCCCATTGTCTAATTTAATTGTCTAATGTAACTTAATTCAGGCTTTCTCTTTTTATGTTGTTTCATTCTGGATGCATGAAATTTGCCCTCCAGGTTTGCTTGCCATTTAAGCTCTGGTAGCTATTTATATTTGTGGACATAGTATACTGTACATTATTAAGTAACCTTTTGAAACTTCTAATCAGAATTCAAAGTTCTTACCAGTGTATTTTTCTTAAATTTAAAGTAGCTACAGATGGTACTGTTTTCTATTTCTGTGAAAAAAGTGCATACAGGTGGATGAGCTGACAGATATGAATATACATTCACTAGTCAGATGGCATTGTTTATATGTTTACAGAGTAATATCTAAGTCCAACATCTGGAGACTGGCTGCAATAACCATGTACCGGTAACTAGAATGAAAAAATGGAAGGCTCTAGAGAATAAAGCAGTAAGTAATAAGAACTGTTTTACCCACCAGACAACCACACCAACAGTACAGTATAAAGTGATGAATGTACTGTAGGTATTTAATGGTCCAAACTTATATCCAGGAGGAGGATTGTTAAATTAGTGGGTGAGTAAAAAAACAATAAAACTAGCCAAGTCCAACAGAAAATAACTATTTGATTAAAATAAAAACACATACACACACAAAAAAGGATAATCCTGAATGGGTTATTAGTATTATGCGTCTATAATCAACTTATGTTCTATGTTCTAAATTAAGGCTATGTGGCAACAAAGGGTTTAGCATCTACGTCAAGATTGCAATAACAGGAAATTATCTTAGGCAGTAACAGTATGTGCAAAGCTGGAGTGCTGAACTAGACAGGAACAAGCTAGGTGGATGAAAAAATGTGATTCCGCAAAGAACAAGAACTTCTAAAGTAAACACCACCTCTCCCTAAGAACATGTTAGCAAGAATCATTTACACATAATACAGCAAATGGCAAAATGTTTTTCAGAACCAAACCTACATTATGTAATTAACCATAACCCAAATTTATAACATGGAGAAGACCATTTTTTTAAGAATCCATTAAAGTCATATAGTTAGTTTAGCATTTAAAATATATTCTCTTGAGCATAGCCTGGCATTGGTTTTAAGTCCCTCAGAATGTGTTTGTCATAAGGCGCCAGGGCCTACATAGAAGTAAAATGAAGGTATTAAAGATGTTTAATGAAAAAATGGTTTCAAGGTGTTCTTCTTATCCATCACTTAACCCAGGTGTCAGTAGTAAAACATTACATAAACATTTAAAAACAGCTTCATTTTTTGCTGGACAAAAATTCAGCAAATTTTTACAGCACAAAGTAACAAAATGCACAGAAAACGTTGTTTCATCTAGAACTATAAATTAAAAACTCTGTAGATTACGCTATGTGTTGTTGTGGGTTCTTACCAAAATAGTCGTAACAATAACAGTTTTGTTTTCAAGGCCCATGGAATCATTTGCTGACAGAACATCAGTAATAGTAACAACCATTTTGTCCATTTCACTCCAATATCCAATCTGTCAAATTAAAACAATACGTATCAGGTAAAAGTCAATGGATTTATAGGTTACAAAAATAATATTTTATATTTAGGCTATCCAAGTAAATCCAATGTACAACAACAATAGAATCAAACAATATGAACATGTGGGGTTCATTCATTAAAACACTGAATTGTGGTGAACTGACACCTCCAACTAAAAAAGTATTCATTTTAAATTTAATAAAGTAAAATTATATATAGTTATTCTGTTGAACACATTAAATGTGCTATTTGTGCCAACTGGATGAGAGGAAGTATTATAGTTTTACGCAGCCAGGCAACAAATCCAGTCAAATAAACTGTACTTTTATCACATCCAAGCAGAATTTTGTTTAATGGCGCCAAAAAATACCATTTGGACTTTTGACACATACACAGCTGTGAACATGCAGCTTTTACTTCAGATATTTGTAAAGATAGGTAAAGCACAGCTTCCCATCCATGGAAAAAAACACACTCAAAAGCAATAAAAGACAGAGGAAATGATAGAAATGAAATATTTAAATAGACAGAGAGCTACATTGGCAGACAGAGATACCTTAGAGAACTTAGAGGCAATTCACAGCTGTGTATCAGCATTCTGATGGTCTGTAACAGTTTTACTACCCTATTGTTCCTTATAAAAAAAATGCACAGTGTGAGGTAGCCTTGAACACTAATGATTTCATTGCAAACCACAAGCTATGGTTTATATGTAGAGTCATTTGAGAAGAGTTTCAGTGCTTTACTTGTTATGGTCCAAGTGGCCAATTTGGTATGGAGGCTAGCTGGCAATTGTACTAGCATGTATTACAATGTGATTTGTTTGGAGGTTTTTTGTTGCTAATTTTCAATAGAACTTAGTAGAATTTCTATTATATTATCATAGTATACACATGTTTAAACTTATATAGGGTCAAATCATTCACAGTAAAGAAAATATGCACTAAAAATTATAGAGAAAACAATGTTAGTGAAGAATAAAAATCATTTGATGTTTCGCTTACTTTACGCGGGCCATTACTTTTAAGTTCCATGATGTTGATAGTATAATTAACTCTTTTACCATTCTGGTCAAATTTGATGTTTCCAGTCAGTCCCTCTACTTGAACCTGTTTAGAAAATGACAAGCCCAGTTATTTAAGGCAGCTACATATTTATAGAACATATTGATTACCATATAATAATATTTTACCATATAATGTAACAAAGTGTGATACATATGTAATAATTATTAGAGTGGTGCTTACCTGTTTCAGTGCTCTTTCTATTTCTACCCCATGTCCCCATGGCACAGCAGGATTTGCAAGACAGTCCCCTGCATTTCCTCTTCTTGAAATTTCTATTCTTTGTTTGCGCAAACTACGGAATGCTTCAGTCATTACTTGGACAGCATCGAATGTCAGAGCTGATGTATACTGGAAATAAAACAAAATGTTATGTTGCGGAGCAAATAAACTTGGTAAAAAAGGCTCTATCCAGATAACTTTTCAAACATCTCTGTTGTAACTGTTGATGTAAAAGAAGACAAACAATCTATGTGAACCCAGTTAGAAATTGTGCTTCAATTTAAAAAAAAAAAATAATCTTCAAAATAGTCATTTTAAACAAGTCATTGATATCATTAATGTTTATATTAATTATTATTATTAGTGCATATATCCAACTGTGCTAAAACAGACAAAACAACAACAAACAGCAATAGGTGATTAAACAGACAGTCAAGACTATTGGTTCCCTACTGAAAAGCAAAGGCAAATGAATCAATCCACTGATGTTTGAAGCTGCCAGTGTTGGAACCAATTTCTATTAAAATAAAACTATTTAGTAATGTTCATAACTAAAAAAGATATTGATTATAAGAAATAAACAAGAAAAGAGATGTGTGGGACAGTGGGAGCAAATAAATCAAAATGTCTATGGCAGGGGTCCTCCTGTCAGCTTCATATGACATCACTGGCTTTAACGTCACACCCCCTGCTTGTCAGATATAAGAAACAGGAATCAAGGCTCAACATATACTATTAGAGGTGTGGTTTGCCTCCAGCTGGTGTGAATTATGTTTCCCATGAGGCTAAGTTAGTATTTGGCTAAACATCATTAGAAATAGGCTAAAAAATGTAGGCTTGCCAAAGGTTATCATATCTCTTAAAATTATTTTCCACCAACATGTGAGAAACATATAATTACATCGACAGTTCAGTCAGAGCTTTCAGACTGAACTTTGCCCAGGCGAGCTATCCCAGGTATTTTTTGTTTTTTTTTACAATCTGGGTATTAGCGCATCTTTTAGCTTCAAAATCTGTTTATAAGATTTTCACATGCAAAGATAAAAAATGCAAAATTACAATCATAGAAGTTGACATGTAATATTAATTACAATGAGAATATTAGTTCTGAGATACCAATGCACACAATTGTACAATTATGAAATAATGTTTACTATACACCAAAAAAAAAGAAAAAAAATATGACCAATTTGCAACAATTAACAGTATCATGGGGTTGTATTTAACCAAAGTCTCTCAATATGTCATAATGCTTTTGATTGATTATAATATAGCCTGTTTGACCGATCAGATGGAGTATACTGCCTTTATGTTAACTTCAGGTGACCAATCCAATGGATCCCATTATTATATATCTATGAGTTGTTCCAATGATCACACTTTTCAGAAACAAATTATTTTATGATATTGATAATATAGTAATAACTATGGAGTCATACAAATTTTATGATGTAGATATAATTGTGTGAGTCTATATCTTTCTGCTGGTGGCACAAATGTCTCTCAAAATTAACTGCCAATGATCCTTACTAATCATACCAACCTTATTGCTCCACAGTATTTATTTTTACTAATATACCTACCCTTCATTATTAGATAATTCTTGAATATGTTGAATAGAGCATATATGATGCACATGCTAGTACCAAAATATACTTAAATGTTAACAAAATTAATTGTTTACTTGTCAAGTGGCTTATTGTGACTTTGTTAAGATGCAAAAAGCTTAAGTTAAAAAATACTGAATAACTATTTTCCCCAATGTTATTTTTTGTTTACAAAAACACATTTGTAATTTTCAATATGTTTAGTCAGATTAAAATTGTCACATGGAGGATTTTTACTCTTTTTAGCAATACAAAAGACTAATATGAGTGTTGGTACTCAGTAAGGCAGACATCCTGAAATATTCCTGCCAAGTCCTTGTCAGTGGTAATAAAAATATATATTCACCTTGCATCTAAAGTGGAGTACAATGTAAATTGTATTTCCACAAAACATCTGTGAATATTTAGCATGAAAGAGCTGGAAGAAAGGCACCAGGAATATGTAATTAATCTTTTTTTGTATATACCGTATGTATAACCTATCTGCATGTAATTGTTCTACATTCTACTTTCCAAAGTCTTTACAATAAGCACCTATGCTGGACTGCTATTGTAGTACTATTTCACAAGTATCTGAAGACAGTATGTATAATGGCCTGTATATAAACATGTATATAAACATGTGCATGTCATTGTTCTCTGGTATAAAATTATGTATGAAGGCCACATCAGCTTGTCTAACTGAGACCATTAGCATGAGAATATGCAGCAGTTTCTTTAAAATGGTCACTTCAGACAAGATCTGAAAATTAGATTTTGAATATTGTAGTATATTTAATTTAGACATCAATACAGCAAAACAATGACAATTCCTGTTACATTTCCCTCAAGCGACAACTGTAAGCAAAGTTTTAATTATTTTTATCATTAATTTATTATATTATCATTAATTATAATTTATGTCATTAAAGGAACAAATTAAGTATATATATTTTAAACAGGAATGCTTTGTTGAACAACACAAATAAAGTACTTTATTGAGTCCTCTTTTCTCCAAATAGTTGTGTTTTTTCTCCAGAAAGCTCTGTTTAATTAAATATGATAAGATGTTGCAGATGGGGGATAGAGTTTGCCAACAGTTGTTCTTTAACATGTAGTGGTTTTCCAAATGCTAGTCTCTATGATAAATAGCAATTCTTCTTTAAAAGCATATGTTACTAAAAAAAAAATAAAAAACATATGTAGCTTTATCTTTCAAACAGTTAAATATACAATGGTCCCAGTCAAGCCTAGTTAGCAAAGTTATTTCCTGTTACTAGACCCTGGTGTGATTGCAAGATTTCTTCTCTTGTAAAAAGTTAATGAAAAGCTATAAAACAAGACACTGATATTAAAGTTACGTGTGTAGAATGTCTTAACAACAGGCCACTCTGGATAAGAAAGGTTACCTAGAAGCATATTTATTTTTTTCAAAAGTGTTTTAATTCATAATACATTTGCTTTTCTCGTCTAAAGACAATTACTGTGAATTGGCAGCTAACTATTTGCACATTCTCTAAAATAGAACCTTTCCGAAGAGGTTAAAAGTCCCAGATGTTAATCTTCCTGTTGTCTACATTTGACAGTTTGGATACACTATGCAATTACTAGGTTATTTGCAACAAGATAATTGATTCACACAAATTAATTCTTAATTCTCCTACAAAATCACTGAAAAGATGGAAATGTAACAAAATGGATAGACTTTGCTCATGTTGCCATTCAGATTGATCTTAAATTGCTTATGTGTCCTAGCCTTGCTTCACAGTAGTAAGATAACTTCTAGCAGCTTGATCTCAAGTATGATAGATTGTCTGGAGTTGTTGAATGTCTTGTTCCAACAGAGGTATTATTGTAACCAAATATAAAACATTAATGATTTTAGTCTATCTACAGATATTTATAAAGCAACAAAAAAAAAAAAGTAACACATGATAAGTGACAACTCAACAAACGATGCAACCTTTCCAAAGGCAAATCTGCTTAAAGCTTTTACTCCAAAGGCACAACACAGAAAGCCCACTCAATGCAAGATTGAAGTCACTGAGCATGGTAGAGAAGTATAGTAATTTTAGGTATTCTCATAGCCCAGCTAGTGAGGTCACTGTGGTGTCAGTGACCTCATTAACACACCAAAAGATACACTGGAACAGCAATAATTCAACTCACAAAAGTATACAAAATGTATACTTGTTATGTCACCACAGGTATCATTTCAGCAAGAGAATTCCCAAATGAGACATTAGTCTTAGGACTCGTATAATGAGGCTAGAATTATACATACAATGTTGATTAGGAACTCGCCGGAAAACTTCATCCCTCTCATTAAATGGTAAACTAATTTTTTGTGCCCAATGACTGATCTATTATGTCTACATTGTATAAATTACACAGATACGTTCTCTATTAGAGTAATTTGGAGTTGGATAGAGCATAAGTGGGAGTTACAGAGTTGTATAAACAGAGACAGATCAACACAAAAGGTATAGAGAGCTATAATAAACTAGCGTAAAAAGATTAACAACACCATTAAAAAATTAGGAATGTTTATAATGTAAGGGGCAAATATGGTCATAGGCAAAGCACTGATCACTGCATTGGGTAACCAGTCAAGTCCTTTGTATATAAGATCACAAGATACAAATGTTCTGCAGTACTAAGACAGAGCATAAGTGGGAGTTCCATGGTATTTATGTATGTATGTATATATATATATATATATATATATATATATATATATATATATATATATATATATATATATATAGTGATCTTTCTTTTTTCTTTTTATTTGTATACATACATTTTTATAAAGGAACTATTTTATATCATTGTATGGTTTGTAATTAAAAATAAAATAATAGATAATAACAATAAGAGATATATCTGCACAACTTTCCAATTAGGATTTCATGTCACTGCTTGGTTTATAAGAATTTTTTTTTTTTTAGCTTGGTGTGCAATGCTTGGGGCAAGTGACACAGTCAACATGAATATGAAAAAGAATATGTGATTTGTTTCCACACCAACAGATATAAATACAAAGGCTAATTTTAAAAGAAACTAAATAATGCAATGTGACTGATATGAGCTGATGTGGCAGCAAGAGATTGAAAATCAGCTGGTAGAGATATAGCCTCCTCAGTAATATACATACATATTTTTTTCCGTGTTTTAAAGGGCACACTTCAAAGGGGACATTTCCCTAAAAGATGAGTTGAGATGAACATTTTGAGTTTGCGTAGAGGGAGACAAGTTGTGAGATGAAATGTTAATTTCAACTCATTCAACTCACTTTTCAGTGAATAGATCACAATGTAACATAAAATGGAGCTCAAATTGCTAATTTCAATTTACACTAATATTGATAACATGCATAGATGGAAGGCAACTGGTACCTTTCTAAACTCTGGTAAGCTGTTGTTTCCCTCTGTTTTATGAGATGCTATTATGTGTTAGACCACGGTGCATGGCCTGCTTTGTCAGTTGTATTGTTCTGGGATTGAGCCATGTTGACTAAGCAGAGCTTTCCTGAATGGGGAATCCCAGCTCCTCAAAGTGTCATGAACTGAATGTGGCCAACCCGCAATGTATGCATTAACACTTTAATCAGTTCAACTGCTATTTTTAATGGAAAGCTGAATGTGCTGGTTACATGAAAAGTGGCATTTGAACATTGTGCTGTCACCTTGGAGTATTACAAGGTTTTACAAGCTATTAATTACTCATAATACAGGGTATATCTGTGATGCTGTCCAGACATTCACCTTATCTCCAGTATAGTGCATTCCTTTGGCTATATTGCCTCGCCCCCATTATTCACCCCCAACAAAACAAATGATGCTTGAAGCAAAATGAGGTCTCAGCAGGGTGCACTTGAGCAAATCACTGTTTCCTTGACCTGGTAGCATTGCTTGCCAACACATAGGAGGATAATGTATGGCTCTTATTTTACTTCATGCACTTTATACCTATGTATATGTTGTATATTTCCCTGTATTACAAAAGATAGATAGTTGCTTTTGCATTGTTCCAATGGTGCCCCTTTAAGCATACAGAGATCACCAGAAATTCAAAAAAGTTGTATTTTAGTTAGTGTTCAGACAATACATATGTGTAGATGGAAACCTGTGAATATAACTTTATTATCAGACCTTCATAAATAAACCACAACATATCCACAGCAAAATATTATTTTAAATCAAATTCATAGTAAATATTAAACCCACGACCAACAGTTATATTACTAATAAAAGTTTAGTTAACCATCTGAAGATTTTCCTGTGTTGCATTAAAAAATCTCTTCTTACACCTTCTTAAAAACAGTACATTTCATTTAAAATCTTAAATCATCTTTAGTTTATTCAATGCTATATTTATTTACACTTCCATACTTATCACCATTAGTCTGTTGGGTCATGTGACACTGTGTGATCCTTGACTCTTCTGCTTCCACCTGTCTGGGCTGGCAGAGCACTTAACAGGACATTTAAATCTGAGATCAGATATTCATTTCAGTAGACTGAGCAAATAACCCTTATTAATACATTATTGCTTATATCCTTGTCTGGCAAATAAGAAAGCATTCATATGTTTGCAATCTCAAATACATGTAACATCACCCAGTGAAATAATGTGGTTATTATATTCTAGAGTCCAATTTGTATGCATTTGAAAAAAATTATAAAAGGAATTTAATTACATAATAATAAACCAAAAAACATTTTTGTACACATTTCTGTAGAATCGTTATATTTAGGGGTAGGCACCAACACATCTCATGGTGCACATTTACTGGGGTCTGTGGCTGACATAATTAATGATGCACCTTCACAAACCTTGCAAAAGCATATGCATACCCCCAAATGTCCTGCTTTGCGTGTCCCAGTCCTGATTTGGGGTTTCTGTCCCACTGTTCAGGTTAAAGGTAGTGTTCCGAAGGACAGCAGGATTCAGAACCACAATCCTGCTGTCCTGATTGCATTCTCCAGTGTCTGGGACTCTGCAGAATGCCTACTGCGCATATGCAACACTGTACACATTTGAAGTAGCACTAACAGCTTGAGTGACAGTGCTACAGCTCATGTGCAGTAGTGCTGACACAGTGCCCTCCAAAACTCAGGAGGAGTGACCAAGGTCTGGCCCCGGTGTCCCGAGGTACATTTTGCCTATCCCTGATTATATTGAGCCTGCATTATAGTTTAGAATTTGTAATGTTGAGTGGTATTTATTCAAATGACCACTACTGCCCTTTTTTGCATATGGTCTAGAAGGTTGTATTTATTTTTTGTCTGTCTGAGCCTTAAAAAAAACTAAATTTCTAAAAAATTCTGCATATAGCAGCATTGTTAATTAAGAGTGTGTGCTTGCTACTTTCCCTTTCAAAATATTGGATTTTAGCAGCTTTCCCAACAACATTAAAGGTACCATGAATTTCATTTTCAAGCTTTAATACTTTCCCATATGAATATATTTCCTTATACACATCCTTCCATTCCTTAGCACATTATCCATATGGCAATAGAACATGCTGCTTTTTATGCATAAGGGAAAACAAATATTTGAATAATCATGTTTAATAATGATTCTACTATAATGGCAAAAAATGATCACGTTGGTATAAATTGCACAAATGTGTAACTAGAGAGTATAGCATACTAGCCACTAGGGTCTTATTTAAGTATAACACATATAGAGTTTTAAAAATGATTTAACACACTGGATTTTAAGTTATTATGATAATAATAATTTTCTCCATAAATAGAAATGTACATTCTATACAAGAGGTTTAGTTGACCTATGGCAAACATTGTTACATATTGTAGGTCAAAGATGGGACTCTGGCTTGAAATGCTTAATTCTATGTTGCTGTATGCCTTAAACAATTGGCTTTAAAACAAGGAAGCCTGCTCTTGGTTCATTAAACAGCCTTATTTGTCATGGTGAAGAACTCAGATCCTATACATGTTTAAATTGGGAGCCAATGAAGTGTTTTCAAAAAATGATGAGCCCTGTAAGAAAATGATGGGTCTGGCAGAATTATTTTGATTAGATTGTATAGATTGGACAATTTGGTGAGGGAAAAGCTAATCACAAGAGACTTGTTATAGTTATAAAAGGAAATATTAGGTGAATGAACTGCTAAATCTATCTATGTTCTGCAGGTGGAGGAAGCAAGCTTAAATAATAGGAGTGAAAGAAAAAATGTAATTATGACCATGCGGCATCATGCAGGGTTGGTTTTTGATTTTTTTTTTTATCAAGATAATTAAGCTTATTATTGAGGACGTTCCTGTACTAGTAATCTACCACTCGTGATATGTTGTAATAGAATTTGGATTTTAAGCTTTAAGAGCCCTTTCTACTGAGATGGAGTGCTGATGGAGTGTTCTGCTCAGAGCTAATTTAAAATTTCACATAACTTAAGAGTACTGAAATTAAAGTGGCATAAGAGGCCCTCAACAGATAATAAACAATAGTTACTTTTTATTCTGTGGGAATATTACCACTTATTCCCACTTAGAATCATCTCAAACAATGAGATGGATGAGCTATTATGGCATCTCGTACATATTAGGCTACACAGATGTAGGATTAATCCATTGGATCCCTCTCTAAAGAAAACAAAGCACTCATAGAGCTTTGTGGCATTCATCAGGGATGCCTATCAAAGACACTTGTTATCTACGTAACCAAAATTTTGACTTTAGTTCTCTGGTAACATTTTACATTATCATGGAAAAATACTAACTAAAAATGAAAGTGACTCTATAAATATTTAACCGACTAGTTTAAGGGTTTGGGTATTTATGCCATATGAATTTTTTTTTAGTAAGGCTACCTTCAGTGAAAAATGTAAACTCATTTTAGAGATTTTGTAAATAAGTGTAAAAGCACCTTCCAAAGCCTGACAGAATTACGATAGTCCCATTTAGCGCAAACATCCCCCCCCCCCAATTCACAGGTAATCAATAAAGATTTTAACAAATAGCAACTTTTAGCCGGGGGCTCACCACATCGGAAATCTGACCTATAACATATTTACAGTGGTTCCTGTATCTGTGACACATTATAGGCACAATCAAGTTGCTAATGGACCTCTAAATGAAGTTATATAAAGCGAATTTAAGAGAGACCTGATCCCCACCAATAGTTTTTGTCTAGCATAACTCTTATAATTAGCCACCAGTTTTTTTTCCCACAGAGGTATTATTATTATTTGTGTCATATGGATATTATGACCCCTACTGATGTGTGCTGGGGTTTGCCCCATGCAGATGAGACCCCGGATGGCAATAATTTATACTACAGTCTACATTTTGAGGTATGTTTGTAAAATATGAACTCATGGCAAAGTAATGGCCATCTAAACTGCGCAAAATCTATTAGTAATAAATGGCTTGCTATTACGTCGCTGGTTTTATGCAATACCTGTTGGCATGGACCCAGAGCAATAAATATTAGGAAAGAAAAGTGAGAATGTAACAATAATGGTTCTTTTATAGTCAGTGTCCTTGTTCCCTCTTGTTGCGTCATAGCGTATCCAAACACAAATGTCCATCCTAACATGTAGCAAACTGTGTATTCAACAGTGTTAATTAGTTCTAACTTACTGAAAAATCTGTGGTCCAAGTGGTAGCATTAAATACCCAATCAAATAAAACAAGTTTTCTCCTTAATGAGTGATCTAAAAAAATACAAAGTTGTCTGGGAGGATTGGCGTACTCTACTTCCATATGTCTGACATCAGTCTTTAATGCAAGGGGAGAAGCATAGAGGATTGAAAATACGCAATGGATAGAGGAGCATGAGAAGCAAGTGATGGGGAGGAAGAACTAATCAAGAAAAGAGGAGGAAAAAATAAAGGAGAGTTTAGTGTAGATAGAACATAGCTTTTCCTCGACATTCATGAATGTGTTGATTGCCTGGATGTTGCTGGTCTCTGTGGTTTAGGATATGGTTTCTCCACCACAGCGATATCCCATAGCTTAAGTCAGTTGAAGCCGTTTTCCGGTGTCTTCACTGTATGGTTAAAGCCATTCTTCATGATCACCAGTTTTACTATCAAGCATCATTTATAACAATGTCCTGGGCTTTCAGTGCTTGAATGACCAGGCTGAATTCTCGGCACCTTTGTAGTGTGAGACCCAAGAGATTTGTATATATTTGGATATTAGCAAAGTCTTTCAGCATCTTAAAACAATGGCCCATCTGTAAGATATAATCCTTGATATGGTAATAGTGTAGCCACAGGATCACAACCCTTGAATTATATTTATTAAGTTTCCTGGGTTTTGGGATCCTGTGGATCCGATCAGTTTGAAAATCTGTTTCGCCAGTTTTGATAGTAGTTGTTAAAAGAGCTCTGTGGCATTATCTTGTAAGTATGTTTGAGGTACATCCTCCAATATCCCCCTCAGCCTCAAGTTGTTCCTTCTGGAATGGTCATCTAGGTCCATTTATTTTTCTTATAGTGAACAGATTTCTTTTTTCAGAAATATGTGATTATCAGTGACCCCATTATGTGCTTCGAATAATAGGCCCATGCATCTGCCCCTCTGGGTGTGAAGATTCATCCTTGGCACCATCTTGGACTCACTAAGAGCAGCAGCGGAGTCCTTTTTCTTATATTTAGCCAAATAAGATTGGGCCATTATCTTTCTGATATTTGCTTTGTCTGATATTAGAAATCTTTAGATAGAGGCACTTCCATTACAATTGAGTGTATGCCTCTTTGTGGCCTCTCTCAGAGATGAGCTAGCATGCAACCATCTCCTTAAAAATTCATCCAAACACCCCCAGAAATCAGTGACGTCTCCAGCATTCATATTTCTGGAGGGCACATGGAGGGCCAGTGACAAAAGGAGGGTGGGGCAATTATAAAACGTGTGTGTATATTTATATATATATATATATATATATATATATATATATATATATGTGAGGGTGTAAGGCAGTGCTCCCTCATGGCGGGGAGGCAAGTGTTGACAGAGCGGTGCTGGCTGCATGTTTTATTATGTCAAGCAGGGCCACTTTAAGACCCTAGTGGGCTCTGGGCAAAGTCTTTAGCAGTAGGCCCCCTCAACCCAATTTTTCTAAAGTCGAATTGTAAAATAACTATATGTAAATATAAACTTTTTAATATTATATGCAAATATTTTAATATCACATTCAACTATTTGTATATGTAATAAATATTTTATTGAAAAATTGCATTTCTTATTTGTATTCCCTTTTTCTGCACCCACATTGCACCTACAGAATTTAATATAACACCATACAGTACCCACAGCACTTGTCATGCACCTATATTGTACCCAGGGCCGGTGCAAGGATTTCTTATCTACACAGGCGAAGGTGCATTTTGGTGCTGCCTTAAAAGTATAATGTAAAAAATAAATACATCTAAATATTCAACTCGCATGCTCTAAATGTGTCACACATTGAAACCCTTAAACACAAAGACACCCTTACAGTCACACACAGAGACACACCACTTACACACACACCCTTACACAGACACAGTGACACAATTACATACACCCTTACACAGACACAGTGACACAAACAGAAAGTGACACACTTACAAACACACCCTTACACAGAAAGTGACACACTTACACACACCCTTACCACTTACACACACACAGTGACACCAATACACACATAACCTGAGACACACTATTTTGCCACCCAATATGCCAGTATTTAGCCACTCAATATGCAAGTATTTTGCCCCTCGATTTGCCATTTAATATGCCAGTATTTTCTCCTCAATATGCCATTTAATATGCCAGTATTTCCCCTAAATATGCCATTCTTTTGACATTTAATATACCAATATTTTGCACCTCAATATGCCATTTAATATGCCAGAATTTTGCCCCTCCAATATGCCATTAAATATGCCAGCATTTTGAACCTCAATATGCCATTTAATATCCCAGGATCTTGCCTCTCCAATATGCCATTTAATATGCCAGGATTTTGCCCCTCAATATGCCATTTAATATGCCAGGATTTTGCCACTCAATATGCCAGGATGCTGCCCCTCAATATATGCCATTTAATATCCCGGGATCTTGCCCCTCCAATATGCCATTTAATATGCCAGGATTTTGCCCCTCAATGTGCCATTTAATATGCCAGGATTTTGCCCCTCCAATATGCCAATATTTTGCCCCTCCAATATGCCAGGATTGTGCCACTCAATATACCTGGATTTTGCCCCTACAATTTGCCAAGATTTTGCCCCTCCAATATGCCCGGATTGTGCCACTCAATATGCCCGGATTGTGCCACTCAATATGCCCGGATTGTGCCACACAATATGCCTGGATTGTGCCACTCAATATGCCCAGATTGTGCCCCTCAATATGCCTGGATTTTGCCCCTCCAATATGCCAGGATTTTCCCCCCTCCTCCCCCCTTCCCCAGCCAGTACTTACCTTCTTCCTGCTCTGTCCCCCGATGCTGGTCCGTGGGTGTGAGGGAAGCGTTGTGCGCTCCCCTCCAGCCGCGCGGATCAATAAAGTTTGTTTTTAAAAAAAAGGATTTTCCCGCCCCCCCCCCCCCCTTGGTGCGCCCTAAGGCAGCCGCCTGTGCTCCCTTACGGTAGCGCCGGCCTTGATTGTACCCACAGAACTTGGCTTGCCCTCATATTGCACCCACACAATTTAGCTTGCCATAGTGCGATTTGCCCCACAAAACATAAAGTTCAGTAGCGTGATTCCCTGCAAGGGGGATGCCAGCACCACGTGTGTCACCCCGCTAAATGACACCCAGTTTGCCCATTGGTTGACCATTGATGTCAAGGCAGGCAGCACAGCAAGCCGTAACTTTACTTTAAATTGGGGGGGGGGGGCGAAAGGGGGCATGGACTGATCTAGGGGCGGCCATGGCCCCCTCTGGCACGCCTGGCGATGCCACTGCCAGCAATGTCAAAGACCTTCTATATAAGTTAATATATATAGAGTGTGGGGACTTATTTGAACTGCAGTAAACTGAAGGGAAGCTGCAAAAACAGTCTATAAATCATTTATTTTTCCAAATTCATTAATTAATGCCTGCCTTTTGCTGTACACTTAACAGTTCATGGCCGTTCCACTTTCGTGGAATATCTTACTCATCTCAAACAAATTTGACTATTATTAGATAATAACTCCTTAACTTTATAATTAACCTTTTTGTCACATGTAGGGAGTTCTATATTGTAATACATAACATATCAAAGAGCCCTCAAAGCTAAGAATCCATCCATCAAATTGTAAATGTCATATCCTAGTAGAGTATAGGAAACTATAGCAATTTAATATAGCCTCAAGAAGCATTTCGCTGGCTTTGTGAGTATTCTGTATGAGTTTCAATGTGTAATAATTTACTGAAATAAATATGAAGGTAGCATGAAATACCATCTCAAGAGAAGAGGATGAATACAAATACTTGATGTAAAAATATGTTTGGTACTTAACAACAACAGCAGCAGTAGTACTATAACATCATTTAGAGGGCTTTACATGGTGCTCTGTTTTACTAGTTCTGAGATATAAATAACCATCCCTTGCTGTCACCATCAACCCATGGCAAACATTTTCAGTCACAGCTTTCTGTCCCTTTCTCAGGTTGTATTGATTACATTTGTAGTAATTATGGTCCATTTTCACTGGGTCACTGAACAGTTTTGCAGTACATATTTCCATTTGTGCTTCTGTCTCAGATATGTATTGGCAAACCTAATGAGTTCATTCTAAGGTTATTGTGCCAGCATTGTGAAATCCCTTGGGTAAAGATCTTAGACTTTCAGAACAAAACAACATCATTCTACCAGAGTAAACAATAATTCTTACCTTCATGAAACCCCATAGTGTAATATCAAACCATATGTATATAAAAATTGTTTCTTAGCTGTATATATAATCTTTAATATGGACATGAATGCATGTCTAGGAAATGCACATCTTTAAGTTACATATTGCTTGATTTGACTGCATCCCACCAAAAATTCAGGGGTAAGTTTATATTTTTGGGGTCCTTAAGAAAGAATCAGATGAGGGCCCCCTGCACCACCTATTTGTCCCTCCATACCTCTGCCAATTATATTGTCTGTCTCCACCTACTTGTAGCGTACCATTGTCTTGCACTACTAATCTAATGGGTGGGAGGTAGAGATGGATGAGGGTGGGGGCAGCAAATTCAATATAAAAGCAAGCATCTTCTCTGCATGGGGCGTGAGGTTGGGAAGTGCTTCAATTCGAAGGGGACAGCCATATTAATGTAGAGGGGTATCCCATAGCAGCAGGGTGCTCTAAGCAGCCACTTAATTTGCATATGCCAAAATATCACTTTTGAGTCTATTCACTTAATTTAAAAATGAAAGTCGACCTCCAAAATACGAATTTTAGTAAATAGACCCATTTGATGCATTTTATAGTCTTGAAATGCTGAAATTCGGACTTATAACTGTAGTGTTGAACCTATCTTTTGTATAGGCAATGGAAAGATTAGAATAAAACATTTTTGATGATAACCTGCAAGTCGCATATCATATGGCATGAGAAATAATTAACAATAATACAATAATAATGTAAAATGTGTGTATGTGCCACCGACTGCATCTGGTGGTTTGCTTGTACTGTTCTATGCAGGCATGGCCTGAAGAAAAAAATGGTTTCCAGTCCAGTTTTCATTTTGGTAATATAAAAAGTAAAAAAAAAAAAAAATGCATAGTCACAATCTCTCTTTTTTACATTAGTCTCATTGTGATTAAACAAAGCTTAAATAAGTAACCACAAATATTTATTCTCTTCTGAAAATAGCCTGATTTAGTGATTTCTTAATACAAATACTATTCTTTTTTTTAATATATGTATATAACATCCATCACAGATGGATAATTAAAAAACAACAATGACCAAAAAATAGGGGAATTCAAGCAACAAAGTGGTAATCTATCTAAATATGCAATAAAGTGCATTTAGTTACATGAGTAATGTTGTAATAATCAAGCACTAAAACAAGTAAATATACTGTATCACAGAAGCATTGTTTTCACTATGAATGTAGAGAACAAAAAATACTGAAAATGATCTATGCACTGTGTTAGTAGACTTTAATGTAAATGCCTAAATTTGAAAAGAAAAGTGTGTTTTAAATGTGTTTGTGGAGTCTCGTGTTTATGACATTACCTGTGGCACGGTATGCAAATTAACTGGCTTTCAATGGAAAATGTGTCATTTCCATATCAGGCTACAGGTGATGTCATAAGCAAGAGACTCCACAGACACATTTAATACACATGTTCTCCTTATTTAGGCATTTGCTTGCAGTTTTGCCAACACAAGGTATAGATCATTTTCAATAATTTTGTATTCTCTACATTCACAGAAACAACACTGTTTAGGTGATATGGTCCCTTTCATGTGCAATAATTAACGTTGCAAACAACAACTAAATATTTTGTGAAAAAAGTGACAAGTGTTAAATAATTTGTAGTTGACTAATTCTTTTTAAAATTAAATCATGTTAAAAGTGGAGGATGATTTTTTTAGATATTATACCAAACATTGCATAGTTACAGGACTATGAGGGGCGATTACAAAATGATCAAAATCAATCCTTTTTTTATGACTGAAAAAAAAATGTTTTGTTATTTGCTCAACATTAATCAGTAACACTGAGATGTGATAACCTTACTTAGATATTAACTTACAGCGTTCTCAGATGGAATGTACAGATGTCTAAATTAATATAAGAAATCAACCACATACTGCATTTCAAAACCCAACATAACCACAAAATATGCAAAATGGTTAATTTATTTTAATTTATACGATTCAATCAATAAGACATTCTTAAATTGATATATATAACATACATAAATTTAATTACACATGGTAACTTGGCAACGAAGTGTTATTAATGATCAAGATATTTTGTCTTGTGTAAGCAGATGAAAAGCATTAGGAGTGTTGCCAGCATTTTAAAAACTAAGCAACATTGTAATAATTATGTGTCACTTTTTAATTATATTTTTGTGGAGTGGCCCAACATTCTAGTCAGTTGGAGGATGTTTGGCACAACAATGGGCAATATCTGGTCTTTTTTTTCTTCTCTTTTTCATAATATAGTGATTGATCAGAAAACTTGAATTTGGAATTCAATAAATATAAACAATGATTTGAATAAACAATTAAATATTGTATGAACTCATTTCATAACATTTAAGTGCTCATAGTTGTCTTAGAAGATCTATGTTTATTCCATGACCTGTGTGTATTGGATGGACCATAGCTTAGTGAATCTGCACTGTACCCTAAGTCATGTATATATTTGTGTAATATATAAATAAAGAAATGACATTTTACATAACAAACATGATCAAAGCGTGAATATGAAATTATAACTACCTTAATAGTGGAAGTGTGAGCTCCTGGATATTCTTTTTCTTCTAATGTCGACCAACGTTGGATAAATTTTGCAACTGCTGGATCATCATAGTCCACTATCTGAAACCCTGACACATTAGCTCCTCCAAACTGAATCTTTGATAAGTCTCCATCTGTAAAGCCCTGTGGAGAAGATATTAATTGTATCACGTTTTCATAATGAAAACATTTCTCACAATTGCGGAATTTTAATAAATGAAAAAAGAAACTATTGAGAATCACCAGGGCCAATAGACCAATATACAGTTCCCATTGCTCTTCATTGAATCTACAAAGAATCACTTACAAACAAATATAAATACATGAGAAATAAAATATATGTCTCAAAGTAAATAAGAATATTGACAAAGTTTGAGTTTGTCAATATTCCGTCTGTGGTGATATCACTTTAATAATGTTTAGAAAATTATCAACAATATATAGTAACTCACTATACTATATAGTGAATTGACTTTCTTATATGCTTACATTTTAAATAATCAAGAAACAGCTGTAATGTAACCTTACACACTTTCCTATAATCATGCATCAATATTAACATAGTCATTGACACTTTATTATCCTTTTGAAGCAAAAGGTAACATTTGTTGAGAAATTACATCATCATAACAGACTACAGGTTTCAAGTGCAGGAAAATAAGATCCCATGTTCCATTATGCTATATAGTCAGTTCAAACTCTGTAAGAGGTTCTGAATTTAATCCCTATTAAGAGTTCTCTGTAAAATTTACATATATCTTACATATGAGGTTTTAATCTTTTAACTAAATATAAGTGTTGTGCCGGATGTGGCCTATTTCCTCTCTCTCACTGTTGTGGTAGAGGTTAATACAGTGAATGAGTTTAAGTATGCATGGGATCGGCATAATCCTATTTTAAGTGTAAGCTAATGCTGGGAACCATTTAAATTATTCAGAATCTTTTAATTTAGGCAGAAATTGGGCAGACTAGATGGTTCTCATCTGCCGACACACTCTATGTTTCTATTCTTCAAGCAAGTGATACCCACATAGAGCAAAAGGTGTGCATTGTCACAGAATCACTCTTAATCCCACAAAACTTTAAAATGCTCCTAAATATACTTCCACTTTTAATACAAAATGGCCAGCAAAGCTGTATATATGTTCTTTTGAGATATTTTTCAGCTGTTAACCCGATAATGCCTTATTATTTTTATTATTATTATTATTGTTTCGAGCATTGTTAATGCAGCATTGTCCAAATTTGAATGTTATTTTTCTTCATAATCCAACTTGCTAAGATCCAGGGGTGTACCTACAGCATTTGGCACCCAGGGCGGATCCTGTATTTGGCACACCTCCCCAACTTTAAAATGTAAAAAACTCCCACACATTTTTTAATGATTTTAATAGTATTTGAAACTTGTAAAATTTGTAAACAGTATGTCATGTTTGTGCGTGGTGGGAAAGGGGAGGGAAGGTTAAGAGAATCATATCCTATTGTAAATTGTTGATCCCCAATTCATGTATGCTTGTATATTTTTTGTGGGAGGTGGGATATGGCAGGGAAGGTTATGGGAATGATATAGTACTGTAAATTGTCGATCCGCTACTTATGTATGTTTTTATTTATGTTTTTCTTTTTTTTATAAGTATGTAAACTGTCAACTGGTAAAAACTGAATTCACACACAGACTCACGCGTACACACAGTCACACATACATACAGTCACAAACTTACACACACAGATGCACACTTACGCACACAGATGCACACTTTCCCACACATTCACACTTACACACTCAGAGTCACACACACACAGTCTGACACTTATGTCTTTCCTCCCTTTGACCCTTGCGCATGACATCACGCACATGGTAGAGGAGAGGGGTTTCCTTATTGCACACTGTGCAGCATCGGGAAACTTAGGTTCCCAATGCTGCTTAATACAGAGGTGCAGATCGCAGGGTGGAGGTGCAGTCTACTAATGCGCACCTCCACGTCCATTGTGGCTTATTGGAGAGGTGTCATTGGCTGGGGTGCACAGGGTCTAATAGACGCTATTAGACCCTGAGCACCCCAGCCAGTAGCACCTCTCCAATGAGTGGCACCCGGGGTGGACCGCCCCCCCCCCCCCATCCCCTGCTTAGTCCGCCACTGCTAAGATCTACTCTTCACTGATTGAAATTGAATATAATAAACATACTAAGTAGTTGTGTAAACAGTAATTTAACTAGCAAGTATATAAGTTACTAAACATAAGGATTCATATTCCATGTTAACAATGTATAGAATGTACAGCCACAATCTTGTAAATATGTTCAGTATAATGTTTATATGATTCAAATGTGACAATGTGATACTTAATTGATAACCAAACTATACTTACCAGATTGGCTATGATATAGTGGTATCCTTTCACGTGCTTTCCTATAGTGATAACCTGCAAATGAAAAAAAGTATTAGATTTTTAAATAAAGTAAAGTGTACATTGGAAACTACCTACCCATTTCTTATTATATAAGAAGTTATATATAAAAATATAGATTCTTATTTTAAAATTGTTATTTATAAAGTATATTATTTACATTATAACAAATGTAATCATAAAATTAACTGCAGGTAATTAATGGGTTACATGTACCATATACCTGGCTATATTGAGTAGAAAAGGTAAAGCTTTAAGTAATATATTTTTCCATAGTTCCAACATTATTCATGATGACAGCCAGGTGGACTATGTAGTTGAAGGGCAGCATTACTGTCACTGCAGGGATCCATTCAAAAATATAGTGAGCCGCAACCATGTCTGTGATACATTGATCTTGGCATGGCAGTGTATCATAATTGGAAATGTTTTCTTATGCTCAATTACAACAGTTAAAGTATTCGTTTCACCTAACTTATTTTCTATATGTTGTACATTTGTTTAACATAGGCAAACTGCACTTTTTTTTAACTTCAAACTAATTCACGGTTATCATGTATAATTTACACCAGTAACCGGACGTTTGTGACATGCTTAACTCATCATACATTAAAACGTGCCTAGGAAGTGATAAAAAGTACCTTGCTATTCTAAGCAAATGTTGCGATCGCTCTGCGGAGAAATTGGAAGCACCATATTGGGAGACAGCATGCCAATTCAATATGACACTGTCATGATGTGGGCAGGAGCGACAGTGATCAACTCGGTTGCTCAGGGAGTGTTGCTAGACTGCCCCTAAAGGCAGTCAGTAACAATACAGTTGAAAAATAATTACTTTTTTTAACTAAGATCTAGGGTTAGGGTTAACATTAGGTTAAGGTTGGTTCTAGGGTTAAATTTAGGAATAAGGGTTAAATACCCACTGTAGGATATAATGGTTAGGAAAAGCAATACGTTACTTGCAAACATTGGCTATTTCTCCGTACAAATATAAGCATCTATGTAGCAGTTGGTTTTATGAGTGTTTGTAGATGTGTAAAATATTGTTGAACATTTTTTTCTAACTTTTTTATCGTAAATTATATGATATGATAAGAATAATGGTATCTAAAGGAAACCCTTGCCGGAAACAATATATAGTTTATGTGGTTACACTAAATGAGAAAGAACAAACTCATACACAGCAGAAATGTAAAAAATAGCCATTATCTGATCACTACTAGGTTAATAAATAAGATTTTTTTTTTCTTTACGTTACGTGATGCATGTTTTTGAGACACCAATTGGAACTTTCCTTTGCCCCTCTGCTTGGATTGTATTGTGTGTTTTTTATCTAAAGAACTTTATTTAAGCACCAGATATAGAAGTAGTGGATTGCAATTAAAAAGAGTTTAATTCAGCTAAGTTAAAATAGAGAAATTATTGTAATTGAGAATGAAACCAGATTTTATGGGATTTTAAATCACAATCATTAATAATCATGTGATACTCAGCAACTTTATTGACTGAATGCTCTTGATGGATATTTATCTCTTCCAATAGCTCTTGAAAGCTTTAAATATACATTATGCAGTTGGTGAAATGAAATGTTCATCTATTTACTCTATGAAGCTCAATGGAAAAAATATTTCATTGACAGATAATATGGTTAGACTTTTCACAAAATAAGCAATGCACATTAAACTTGGGAATACATTTCCCTTCTCTTATCCCCATCTACTCCCCTATCCTCACTGTTCCCAGCACCGTAACCTTGCATAGTGCTGCGTACACTATATTTTTTACACTATATAAATCAAATTATATGTACATTCATTCCTAGAAATTCCAAAAGTATATATATTATATAATAAATGGAAAACTCTATGATACTGCAAATATACTATGAAACTGCTTCGTCTTTTAACATTTTTTGAGCCATGACCAATGCCATGTATTGGTAATTAATCAGGGGCTAAATGTGAGACCAGAACTAGATTACGTTTAAGTAACGTTTTAAAAGTGGTCTAAAATGCCGGAATATTCCATTGGTTTCTGTTCTACTTGTTGAATTTTCTCTGAATTGAGTTTTATAAATGGCCCACATGTACTATTTCTAAATGCTGTTAAAATGCTACTTTTTTTTTTATACAAAGACCACTACACTTTCCGTTTATTTTCTACTTTGATAAATATTTTCCTGTCCTTTGACCATTTTAACTGACTGTACATATAGCAGTTGATGCAGACCTTGACCATAACTGTGACAAACCTGATCTACAATGTCGTTGACTTTGTCTCGCTCACAGTCCAAAATTACTCTCCTTTCCTTTTTTATTTCTAGGTCTTGGAAAAGGGAGCGGTATGTTTCATCTTTCCTGTCGTTGTTAATGTTGCCTACGTTGATTGCAGTCACTTGCCATTTCTTCTCAGCTGCCGAATCTAGCACAGCTTGCAATGTTGATAAACCTAAAAAAAATTGATTCAGCATCGGACAATATATATATAAATCAGGCAATTGTATCAGTCTATGTTATGATGGAAATATATTAATATTGTATTGCCCCTTTGTCTGGTTTTCTATTTGATCAACATCTTTTCAAATAATTGAGAAATGAGAAGCGAGTTTGTATATTTTTAATCTACTATATAAGTTTGGCTTCTATCACATCTAATTGTTATAAATGTACACTAAAATAGAATGCAAATGTGTTAAAAAATACACCTCAATAATATAGCAATTGTATAAACAGAATAGTAAATATTTACTCCACGATGACATCAAATATCCATAGATGTATATTTATTTATATATGTAAAAAGTTTAGCAGTGGCCCATTCTATCTGTTTAATTAATAGACAGTTAGTAAACAGTAACACAGTAACTGAATCCCATAATATATGAGTTGATGTGGTTTTTAAATTGCATGTAATAGAGGCTAACCTGTAAATCAGCAATTAATGCAAATCAATGTTTGTTGTAATACAAATCAACAAATTTATTAAGTTTGAAAAAGGACAAGTAGCACACTCCAAAAAAGTTTCCTAATAATTTTCCAGAAAAATGTAAAGTGTAACTTTTTTGAGACAATAATTATCCCTAATGGCAATAAATTAAAGGAGCCACTGAGAACATATGACCATATGCAGTTCTAGTTAAGAAATGCAAGCTTGTAATAAATACATGACATGATTAAAATTAATTTTAATGCAAAGATGTAAACAACCATTTTTACACTCTCAGTAGAAGGTGAGTACAACATGAATGTAAAACTGCTCCAGGATGCTATATCATAAATGACTATACATTATTGTACACTGCTACACAAGAATAATGAGATGCTACATATTATACAATCAGGATTTAATCAGATTCATAAGTGTCACTGGTTTATTGTTACCTGCATGGCAAAAAGATGAAGAACTCTGTGCAAGAAACCTTCGAGATACCAGGAAAACTGGGTCATTAATTTGCCAATTCATCACACTCCACTATGATTTGTGAGCTTCACACTAAGCCCATATGTTGTAATTTATTACTCGCTTGTGGATGCCAAACTAGCAAGATTTCTACACTTTCTTACACATGTTAAACTATAATAAAGGTAAGTTTGAGATATAAATTATAAACTAGAGACATGAAAGGCATGGTTGCAGTATTATCTAGAACTCCTAATGGATGTTATTAGCAAACCGTTCTACTTTTCATTTAATTAATTGTATTTATAAATTTCTGTACAAGGTGTGTTACTTGTTCTTTTAGTATTTATTGTGTTTTTGAAAACTCTAAGTACCGGCAGTTTTTTTTTTACCCTGTGAACCAGTATTATTTTTTTTGTTTTTGAACCCAAGTCTTTCTTTTATGCAATACCTTAAGGTTTTACACTTCCAATATTGTATCAGTTTCAAAGGCACAAACTTAAGTTAATCTGACATGAAAGTAAAATGTTTATTAAACAATAAGGGTAAACTGTCAGCATAACAATTTGTTACAGTGGATTATTGAATTGTTAAAAACAATTTGTTAGTCTATTACATTGTAGACAACAATTTAAAATGTAAAAGTTCTAAAAACATTGGAGTTGTCCAACTAGAATTTAGAATATTGTACGTTTTTACAAATTAAACATGTTTAAACACTATATTTCAAATGAACAACAGATAAGAAGCCAAATATATTCTTTTGGGGAAGATGTTCCTTCTAAAGATAGAAAATAAATTTAACAGATGCACATTTAGTTATCAGCACAATCATTCTCATTAATGGATTATTATTGATAGATTTTACACATGTCAAGATAGTGCTGATAACTGTGAAGAAACAAATAACTACATGTCATTGCTGCATTACCTTTTTATATTTACATTTTTCTTCAAGCGAAACACAATGAATTATTTATTGTCTGATAGACAATTTATTATTTAAAAGTGTTTTGTGACATTTTAAATTGGAAAATGGCTGTGGAATTATTAGCATGAGATTATGGGAATATAATATCTTCATTTTGCATTTTAGATTTTACAGGGAAAGTAAATGGTTAGTTTAATTTAAAGGAAACAAAAGAATAAAAAAAAAAACCAAACTTTTTTTCTATTCTACAGTGTTTTGTTTCACATGTACAGACTTAAAACTTACCTCGATCGCTGTCATAAAGATATGCAAATTTGTCCCATTGATAGTATTCAATCAAACTAAGAAGTGCCCCTTTGAGGTCCGGCCTCATCTGAATAACAAATGGATGAGTACCATCTGTTGGAAAGCTTGGGGTTATAAAGGAGACATGAAGAGTTCCGCAAAATGATGTGATAGTATTTACAGACTTCTTGTCATAAAATCCAAAAATAGCAAAGACTCCTCTTGAAAACTGGGAGCAGACTGCAAAGCAAAACAGAAAACAGCATAAATTACTTATTGTTTTTCATTTGTAAATTCATCTAAAATACAATGGTGTAGGTAGTTTCCTGATGTAAAAAATAATTAAATGAAAAAGGATACATTTTACTATTGCTAAGACATTTTTTTTACACTTTTAAGAGTGCATGTAGCTTTAGAATGTGACAAATGTTATAATTATTTGTATGGCTTATATGTATGGCATTTGACTGAGAAGCATTACATCAAAGGATAGCCACAGGCATTCATCCTTAAACCTGGGGATCATGGATACATATGAGGTGATGTATTCACATTGGCAGTTGTAGAATTGGACTGCTTCTGCTCATTGCAGTTGCCAAGAACCATTAATGGCCATGGGGATGTAATGACATCACTAATGGCATCTATCCTTGTCACATGTTTAGTCCTGCCCAATTCCTCCTGTAAATTCTTAAACATGAAGAAAAGGTACATTAAAATATTAAGAGGCAGCTGAAGCAAATTTCTACTGCAATTTTAACCACTTATGACCATGAATTTGGAGCACTCAATAGCTTTATTCGTTCTCAACTATGGTTGTCTGCCATTATGTCAAAGCCTTTTTTGAACGTTAAATTAAATTATATTGGCACTAAAGTCGTTTTTTCTCTTTTTTCTTCTTCTGTCTAGTGTAAACCCAGAATGTATCTTTACAGGTGAGCTTACACTGTGCTCTGGCTGCTCTCATATTTGAAGTAGTCCATCATGAGCTCATTTTTTTTCTTAGCTAATGCAAAAACTGCATAATCACCATAGAGGACCTAGTAAGGGGATAGTGGAGTGACAACCAAAGGAGTAGGTAAAATAGTATGTATCTTAGTACATTCTATTTAATCCCATACTAGACACTGTATGTTTCCCTTGTGCTTCCATAATTTTTTATAATGCTTCTATGAAAAAAGCACAAGTGAAAAAATATGTAATGGCTCTTCAAGTCTGATTGGCTTAGCTAACCAATATGATGTCATGGTTTGTATTCAATGACCTTAGTTTAATTATCTCTGGTTATTGAATACCATAAACTGCAATAGAAAATCACTGACAAGTGGTAGCTGATGTAATTTAAAGGGCCTGTATCACCTAAACATTTTTGCCATAAATATAGAAAATTAAAAATGATGAAAAATGATCTATACATTCTGTTAGCAAAATTGCAATCCCAAATTAGGAGAAACGCGTGTAGTAAACATACAAAATATAAACCTAACACATTTTCTCACTAAATAGAACATTATTAAATTTTTCTAATGTACCATGGGAATAACTAAATTTTAGGTCAACTGTTACATACAAAAAACTATAAATGGACTCCAAATTAGATAGTTCTGAACTTCCACCCACCATCTTGTTTCTCAAAACAACACTGCTATTTTACAGTCCATAATATATATGGAGACTACCATAGTTTGAAAAAAGATAGATTCTACTTCGTTATGCATATCATAGTGCATATTCAACACATCACTCAGTTGAAAACAATGGGAAATTACTCAGAAATACTCAATGGTTACTTTAAGTCCTTCTTGAATACTGTGATTGAATTGGCCATTCCACAACAAGCATAATGGAGATTATGCATGAAGGTCACTTGTGGGGCAAGGTTCAAAAAGTGAGGCAATCACCAACTAAACAAGTGGAATAGTCTTGCTCACTGAATCACATTTACAACTTTGCCCTAGATTTGACCTCTGTAAAAAAATTAAAAAAATAGTTTGTGAGAGTGCTCTACAGAGATAGACATCCATATTAAATCACAATTGTGCCTGTCACTTAAAGGAATAGGATAAAATATAATTCTGCGACACTATGAGACACTATGTGGTGGGTAAAGATATTTATGAGGCTTGATATATCTGACAGCTTTAGCTCAGGAAACTACATATCCCAGAAGGCATTAAAGCAACTGAAGAGCTCACACTAATCTAATTAAAGAACTGATTTAAAAGGTCAAAGCATTAAAACCTAGTGCTTTTCATTTGCAGAATGGAAAAGTCACACTAAGGATAAAATAATTTAAGTTTAAAGTAACTGCATAGATTTATCTGATTTTTTTTTCCTTATAGATTTAGCTAAATGGTATTTATGGGTTTATTTATGAAAGTCAGAATTACAGGCAATAGAGAAGGTAATTTCAAACTTAAAACTAAAGTCTACATAGACATTTAAAGCAATTTCTGCCTTATTTAAAGGGCACCATTCAAAAAGTATACATCCATAGTTTTTCCAAAAGCAAACACACATTGGTCTATTCACTAAAAGTGGTCGACTTTCATTTTGAGACAATTCAGCACCCGAGTTTGACTTCCTAGAAAAATCCCTAGATTCGAATCTTCCCCATTTAAAGTAACGGATGGCGAAATGTTCTAAAGCTATTTTTGAGACTCAGTCAAATTTGGCACCAGAGTTTGGCTCAAAAATAGCTTTGATCATTAACAAAAGAATCATCAGAAAAATAACGTTTACATTTAGAATTTACCTAAACCCCAATTTTTTTTTTTTTGCTCAAGTCTTTAATGGATGGCCATGGTGCCAGACACCAAAACAAGATCTCTTGTTTATGGCCCCTGTTGGGCTTTGTCGTGTCACAAATTATATGCACAAATTCCATATCAGCATTTGTTTCTGGAACATATTTGATGCCAAACAATTTTGATTTATTCAGTTCTAGTCATGATCTGAAGTAAGGCAAAAAAATATCATTATTCAAGATGACATGCCTATTTAATTTACGAGTCACGCAATTTTCTGTGTAAAGTCACCTCGCCAACTTTAAGTTTAGTTCCCTGCAACGTTAGCTCTTTTAATATACATGAATGATAATGATTATTGAACAGTGGCCTCAAGATGAACAGTATTTTTTCTAAAAGGTTTGTAAATATTGCTTTAATGATATTAGTATTAGATTTTTCAAGTGGAGAATGACCTTTTTATGGTATGACTGATGAAATTAAAAGGAAACAAATCAGGGGAAAAAAGATTCTTTATAATATAATGATCTCATTTGACTACTAGATACCTCTAACTCCAGCATAAAACTGCCAAGAAAATTAAATATAATGCTGCTTATATTCAGCTTTGAGTGTGCATTTTAGTTACAATATGATTGGCTTTCCTGTGCATATTTTCCTATTGCTTGCTGGTAAAGTCCCACATTGGAATTGTTTTAATGTATATCAATTTCTCAAATTACTTTTCATTTCCCTTAAGACAAATCTTAATTTGCTCTCACATTAAAACAACATAATTACAACATTACTGAGGTTGAAATAAAAAGACATCATTCAATCAAGTTCTTTTTTTTTTTTTTTTAGTAAAATCAAAACGTTATATATATATATATCCTAAATAGAAAGGTTACAGAAAGAAATACATATTTTAGAATTGAATATATATTCTTAAAAAAAGCACACATTATTGAAGAAAGAGTAAACAAATAGAAAACTAAAAAGAGTTATATTTACTTATTGCATAAGTTGGTGATGTGCTGCTTGCTTTTAGATAATTGACTACCGGTTGATATTTCCTTACACAATCTGCCGTATATATCTTTTAGCTATTTGAAAAATAGTCACTACACAGTAAATACACATATAATAAGTTAAAATTGTTTACAGTGTACCTGTCACGAACAAATTACAAGGTATCACTTTATATCTATTATTTTGCTGGCTAAATTGCTAGCCAGCATTTTGGAATGCATGTTATCTATTAAGTGAAGTCACAATTTGGTGGATGGAAGATATCTATCTATACAGCCATCTATTGCAGTGACCATCTTGAAGGAAGCAGAAGCAATGTTTTATTCTATACATTTTGTGGGTAGCATGTTGAATTTAATAAAAAAAAAAATATATATATATATATATATATGCATACATATATCCAAATGAACCAAGGCAATCTTAGTAAACATTTCCAGTGCTTTATTGCAGGTTGGTTTGATTTGAATTTCTATATAGAAGATGCAGTACTATAGCACCCGGACATATTGAGTATTTATTCATTTTCGGAGACATTCTGCCGATGCACTCAGTCTAATACTTAATCCGAATAAGTTCATGCACTTAAGGAATAATGAAAAAAACTTTTTTTTCATATACACATTAGTTATATGTACATCGATGTTAAACTGCTATTGTTGGATTTCATCTCCCATACACCATTGCCAGCCTCACGGGGAAAGCAAAAGTGCAGCCATTGATATGCTGGTCGCTGTGCTACTGCTCAATAATACTGATTGCCTTCAACACAGAGGAAACTTTAAAATAGCCAAGGGTTAGAGGCGTTCCCTGGGACTATATAAAAGTACTTTGCTAGTACTTCAATATGCATTAAGCTCAATAAAACACATTTTGTGCACCAGATATTCCCTTTAAATGATTCTGTTATGGAAAAATGGAAACGGAATCTGATTTGTTAGACACAAATATTATACTTAGTTTCTCAGTCCAAATGATAAAACATTTTGTGACTTTCTACTGGAGCAGAAAAGACAAAGGCTTTCTTCAAAAATCTTAATTAAATATGACAGATAATAATCTGAAATTTGCACACAATTACAGTCTAGGTCTGAGCAATTTTATTTGGTCTTGAAGGCTTAGCAGCGGAAAAGTCACTGAGAACAGTTTGAGATTTCACTCCTCTCTTCAGGACATACAATTGTCCAGAACTATTTTGGAAAAGGGAAAAATACTGTTATATGGAGAGCTAATTGGATAGTCAGTAAAGAGCACATCCTCCCCAGCTATATACTTAAAGTTTCAGTGGCATTTCAGAAATAAACAGCATCAATTTGTCAGTGGTTTGGTGTGCATTACCCTAAAAGCTAAACTGTTTGACTTCTGTTTGACTTTTTCAAGCAGTTGACTATTCATAAGGATACCAGTTACTTTACCGGCACCACATAATGGAAAAAAAGCCAAAACATACCGTACTTGCTCAAAAATAATGCAACCCTGATTATAAGGCAACTCTTAATTTATGAAAAAAGAAAGGCTCAAATTATACTGTGGCTCACAGTTTGAGTTTACTTTTTCCAAGTGACTGCTGTTTTCAAAGTGTACAGTTGGTGCATTTACAGCAGTTAGTGCTGCACAGGCTTTAGAGACACAGTCCAGTTTTACTACTTTTTAAGCACTACTTTTGTTACATATATGAACACTTGGAACACCTGGGTTCATATCGCTGGAGCAAGTGGCCTTATTGGAAGCTCAAATTGGAGCTCTGGAGGGGCTCATGTGCTAGGGGATAGGCTGGCTAGAAGGTTGGAGGAGTGTTTAAACTAGGAATGGTGGGTGGGGGGAAGGGACCATTAAGCACTGGGCTAGCAGGCATAGGAAGGGAAGGTGACTTAGTTAGTACCCGGGTGGGTGGATCTGGGGGCATGGTTAGAATGGATTGTATGGCGCAACCTATAAACAACTTAAAAATTAAATCATTAATGGATTATGTCAGTGGCATTAAGTGTATGCATGCAAATGCCAGACGTTTAACTGGTAAAATAGGGGAATTGGAGCTGGTAGCAGGAATTTAAAATTATGACTTAATTGGTATAACTGAAACATTGTGTGATGACACACGTGATTGGTCAATCAATTTGGAGGGCTACATGTTGTTTAGAAAAGATAGGTCAAACAAAAGGGGTGGAGAGGTCTGTTTGTATATCAAACCAGCATTATTGCCTTATTTGAGGGAAGATATATATAATGACAGTACTGAACATGTGGCATCATTGTGGGTGGAGATAGTCAGGGGGGGGTAGACCTGCCCAGAAATTATTAGTGGGTATTTGTTATAAACAAGTAGTAGAATCACAGCTATTAATGCAAATCGAAAAAGGCTTCTAAAATAGGGTGTAGTATCATTATGGGGATTTTAATTGTGAATATGGAACCACAAATTCTGCTACAAGCTGTAAGTTTCTGAATTTGTTGAATGACAACTTTTTGTCTCAGCTGGTACACCAACCAGAGGGGAAGCATGCCTAGTTCTGGTAATAACTAACATGGAGGAGCTTATCTCTAACATCCAAGCAATGGAGCATTTATGGAATAGTGACCATAACATCCTTTGAGATTAATTCAAAAATTGGTATGGGGCCCACCAAAACAGTGAATTTTAAAAAGTCCAACTTTAGTAGGTTTAATACATCCCTTAGTCTCCTCGACTGGGATGGATTATTTTTGGGAAAAAACACATAAAGTAAGTGGAATAACTTCAAACTAACTCTACGAAAATATACATATAAATGTATACCCTTTGGTAACAAATATAAATGAAGCTAAACTAAAACCAGCGTGTGCTAACTAGTAAGGTAAATCAGGAAACAAATAAAAAGAAAGTAGAATTTAAACATTATGAAGCTGAGGGATCAGCAGAGGCATTTGCAAAATATAAAGAAGTCAACAAAGACTGTAAAAATGCTATTAAATCATTACTTTAATTTCTTTTAATTTCTTTTATTCTGTTTTTTGTTTTTTTTACCAAGGAAGAACCAATGGACAAGAATCTGCAAGCTACGTTTACAGAACAGTCACAGCGAGCATGTGACTGGCTGACACAAGAAAAAGTGTTAAAACAATTAAATGGTGTTAAAATAGACAAAGCCCTGGCGTCAGATGGTATACACCCACGGATACTTAAAGACCTAAGCCAGGTCCTGGCCAGACCATTATTTTTGATTTTCATGGATATTTTTATTTCAGGCATGGTGCCTACAGATTGGCATAAAGCTAAAGTAGTGCCCATATTGAAAAAGGGATCAAAATACCAGCCAGGCAATTACAGACCTGTAAGATTGTCATTCTGTTTGAAGGGTAGCTAAAAGGGATATATTCAAGATTTCATATTTAACAGAAATCTTATTAGCAGGAGCCAACATGGCTTTGTGAAAGACAAATCTTGTCAAACTAACAATTACATTCTATGAGGAGGTGAGTAAAAATATAGATATGGGTGTTGCAGTGGATGCTATATATTTAGACTTTGCTAAGGCATTTGATACTGTTCCACATAAAAGGTTACTGTACAAATTGAAAAAAAGTTACTGTACAAATTGACTGAAATAGGCTTAGGGCCAGAGGTTTGTTTGTGGGTTGGCAATTGGTTAAAAGACTGAATGCAAAGGGTGGTGGTAAATGGGACGTTCTCAAATTGAGCAGATGTAATAAGTGGAGTATCTCAGGGTTCTGTCCTAGGTCCTTGGGGAAATCTTATAATGAGAAAACTAAGGAGTAGTTGCAGACAATAGACTTAGCAGTAGAGCACAGTGTCATCTGGCAGCTGCAAAGGCCAATAAGATATTAGGGTGTATTAAAAGGGGTATTGACACATGAGAGGAAGATATTATTCTGCCTCTTTATAGGTCCATGGTAAGACCTCACCTTGAATATGTGGTGCAATTCTGGGCACCTTTTTTTAAAAAAAAAAAACATTATGGAACTAGAGAAAGTGCAGAGGAGGGCTACAAAACTAATCTGGGGAATGGAAAGTTTTAGTTATGAAGAAAGGATGGAAAAGTTAAATTTGTACACTATAGAGAAACGGCGGCTTAGAGGGGATATGATAATGTTATATAAATATGTACAGGGCCCATTCAAAGAGATTTCTAAAGACCTGTTCATTAACAGAACAGTACAAAGGACAAGAGATCACCCGCTAAGAGTTGAAGAAAGGAGATTTAGTCTACAACAGCGGAAGGGATTTTTTACAGTAAGGACAATAAATATGTGGGAAAGGGTTGAACTTGATGGACACAAGTCTTTTTTCAACCTAACCTACTATGTAACTATATGTAACTATAGGGAAACAAATGTATATAGTAAATATATTTTCATACTTAAGGATGTCTGTGCACAGTGCACAGACATCATCTGAATTTGGTCTCCCCAGGACAGCTGGGCAGCTTACTGGGTTACTGGTTGTACCATACTTTAGCCTGCATGCTCAAATATGCATAACATGTATTTTTTGTTACTACCTTCAAATAATTTACAGGTTTACCATATAAATAGTCAGTAGTGTTCGCTCCTCTTTAGTTTACTATCCAGGGTTTAATTGGGAGGTAGTATTAGTAGACCTCCCTAATACATACAGTTTTTGGTAGACTTCTCTAGTAGAATTTCCTGCTTCTAGTATATTTAGTATTGTATTAAATTGGTTAATCAGTACTGATCTATCACCTTAAGTATTTCCATAGATCTGACACTGTGTGCATAAAAAAATCTGTTATAAAGCTCTGTATAAAGACATGTTTTTGGTACGCTATGTATAAAGATATTTTCAGTTTATTTTATATAAAGCTACAACATACAGTAAATTTATAACAAAACACCAGAGTATAGAAGGAATTTCTCCTAACACCATTCTAGAATTATGAATAAACATCTGTGTACAGTGTGCATGGGAGATTTAGGGGAAAGGAAATAAGCCTATTCATCTGCTCACATTTAAAATATCATCATTAATTTTAGAATAAACATATACTTTTATGGTTATTTCCCTTCTGTGCTCTTCTTCACAGCAATAAAAACTGGTTGACAGAAACATTAAACAAATAATAAATGGTGTGTTGGTAGGTGTGGGCCATTCCTTCCAAATTAACTCTGCTGATATTTGCCATTCTGCCCCTGCACATCAATAATCTTACATCATGTGTTAAATTATTACTACTTTATATAAAATACTACTCTAATTCAAATCACTTATTTTAGGTATGGCACTAATGTTATATATTTTACTATGGTGATATACTACCTTACTAATAGAGGTTTGGATGGATTTTCTCTGTTTTAGCACATATACAGTACAATTCAATGGATAAAATAATAATAAAAAGCTATGGGTAGAAACTACTAATCATTCAATTGGGAAATACTGCTGTATATTAAATCTGAACTAAAAAGATGGTCAAAGCTAGAACAATACCTGCATGTAATTTATCATGGCAAGAGATTTCATGGCATGCAGCGGGATTGTTAGTTGCCCATGATATGTTATTGTTTCTTAGTTTACATTTTTGAAACGAAGGCAATTTGATATATAACCATCAGTGTGTTTGGCCAAACTGTTCCCAAGTCATTTTGATTTGCTCATAAATGTCAACATTCTTGTTGTCAGTGCTTTAGAGGATTCGGTCGTCAGAAATGTATTTTTTATAAAAGAGACAAGGTCAGCATATATTTTGAAGTTTAATAAAGAAGACATAAAATGCGCCAAACTAAGCACTCTTTATATCTGCACACTTTGCTAGCCTGCCAGTACAATCTCATTTTTATTCTCCATTAGCAGAAGTAATTGGATAAATTGACATCAGTAATGTTTCTTTTTGAGTTTTAAAAGGCCATCTTTGGATTATTTTCTTAAACAATCATAGGTTATTGATCTGTAAAGGATTTCTTAGCCTGCCAATAGTGACTACAAATATAAGTGTAATGTGATATAAACAAAGAAAACTGACATAAAATGATATGAATTAATAATATTTTCTCTGAATCTGTGAAAAACTTGATGTCGTTGATCACATATGTGAAACGAGAAATATGCCTAAAATAGTGCTGTTTCTTTGAAAATATTAATGATGTTTTCATTTTTTGCCCAAATACACAATTACTCTTAAAAAAGAATTAATAATGCTTAATTTTAGCGCTTAGGTTAGTCACCTCGTAGGTTAATTGGAGACTTTTCCCCAGCATGCAGTAAATGTTGCAGTTTATTACTACATCACAAATCTCATATTCTCTTCATAATTGTTCTAGTACATTAATAGTTGTGTAGGTGTTATACATATTTGATTAATATAATTAAACTTTAAACTTTGAGCCGCACTGAAATGACCCATAAGAGGTTATCTGTTTAAGACTCACGCTTTCCTCAGGAAACAAAGGAGAACTATCTCATATTTATATATAACATTAGCAAAACTGTCCAATACAAATAACCTTGAACCCAGCAAATAAGTAACAAAGGAAATAAAAAAAATATTCGGCGGAAAATTTAAATGAAACTAGATAATAACTTAGATAGAGATATTTTTTCACCAACAGTAAACAGAAATAACTGGGTCAATACAATTTTCACTAACACGATTAAGGCATTGAATAAGAGACACAGGGTTAAGAAACTCATAATTATGTGGATGCACTCCTTAAACACTCAGGGACTTAACAAACCACAAAAATGCTCTGCCCTGATAGATCTGATTAAAAAAGAACAGATCCAAATATTTTTCCTTCAGAAGATCCATTGGGTGAAATCCAAAAGGAAATTCTATCTGGGCAAACGAAGGACAAAGCTATTTAATGCTCTCTTGAAGGGAAGTAAAAAAGTGTTGCGATTTGGATTGGGAAAAGAATAGATTTCGATTTGATCTATCAGGAATGTGATATTAACGCTAGATATATGTCTCATTTGCAAGTACTCTTTACATTGGTGAATATATACGTCCCAAATACAGTTCATGTGGTGTTTATTCGAGATCTTCTTGGTAATGTAATTATGGCAGGGGATGATAATCGGGTCCTAGATACCCAAATGGATAAAAAGATTGGCTCAGGATCTACCCTAGACCCGTCACTTAATAGACAAGCAAGGGCTCTTGCTTCTCTTATGAAACAATTTATGCTGTATGATATCTAGCAAGTTAGACATCCCCAAGACAGGGAATATACCCACTACTCCTTTAGCCATTGCTCCTATACACGAATGGACCTTGTACTGGGAAATATAGGTTCAGTAGAAAGTATTAATAACATCTCTATCAAACCAGTGATTTGTCCCAAATCACTGCCGGACCACTCGGCAGTGATTTGGGACATAGCAGATAAAAAACAAAAATATAATAAAGAATGGAGATTAAATTATAACATCTTAAGCAATGAGGAAAACCGAGCCTACATTAAACAGATGACACAATATTATTGTAAAGAGAACCAAGTAGGAAGTGCTAGTATAAGATGGTGTGCCTATAAGGCCGGAATTAGAGGACAACTAATTGAATTAGTGATAAGAGCCAATAAGAATAGGGATGAAAATATGGCAGCTCTATATGTGGCACTGTTAGAGAAATTAAACAAGGAATCCGCCACCCAAATTAGATCAAGGGAAATCCTAAACCTAAAGACAAAAATAAACAAAGAGGTGATGGAGAAAATCAATAAAAATCTAGAAAAATTAAAACAATCTTGGTATTTTAATAACAACAGAGTAAACAAGACACTTACCACTACATTAAGGAAACGACAAGCCAGCAACAGAATAGACAATATCGCATATCAAGATAAGACAAGTAGAGCACCAAAAGAAATAGGACAGACATTCACAAGATATGCTAAATAGACAAATTCAAAAGACTGAAATAGAGGAAGTCATTAAAAACATGAAAAAAACAAAGATGGGTTCACCGGAAATTTTGACAAACTATTAAGGAAAGATATTGCTCCACAATTGACTGAGGCATTTAATGAAATGTGTAACCAGGCTGAATGTCCACCAGATTTTCTAAGAGCAAATATATTACCCATACTTAAACAAGATAAGGACCCAACATTGGTAACAAATTATCGACCAATATCCTTAATTAATGCGGATGTTAAAATATTGGCTTCAGTCTTAGCTAGCGGATTGGGTTTGTTCCCGGACAAAGCTCAACATTTAATATAAGATGGCTAATTAACATCATTGACGCCTCAACTTGTATTAATGAAGAATTGGTCATCAGTTGACGCAGAAAAAGCTTTTGACTGCGTCAATTGGATGTATATGATGGAGTTTTGAAGAGCTTTAGGATTTAATGATGTCTTCTTGAGTGCAATTAGGGCCTTATATAGTAACCCATCTGCCAGAATAGTGGGACAAAACATACGTCCAGACTGGTTCCAACTGAGCAACAAGACACGCCAAAGATGTCCACTATCACCCCTACTATACATAACATTTTTAGAGATCATGGCATTAAAAATAAGAGTGTATGACCAAATAAGAGGCTTTCCCGTTGCCCAGGAGGAACACAAGTTCTGCATGTATCCATGCATAAACCCTGCATGTATCTGGTAATAAGTGATGCAGTAAATATAGGGACTGAGTTTAGGATTTGATGGTATTGATGATTAAAGCATTATATGCTGTTTAAGACATATTCCTGAGATTGATTTTTTTTTAGTTTATTGTAGGTGTTTAAGCTATATTCCAGAGATTGATTTTTTATTAGTTTACTGTAGGTGTCCAAAATTGTCTTCCTTCATGTATTTGTATACCACTGTTTCAAGTAGAAGAATTTTCATGATTCAGTTATGAGTGACACCTGTCTGCAGATATCACACATCTGGTAAAGTTATTTTTATAGCTTAAGTTACTGATACGAAGAACAATGTCACCAGAGAAAACAAAACATATTTGTTTATAAAGTGTATAAATTGCTGTTCTAACACTTGCATAAAATCAAACTAGATTACCTGTGCATTTAAAACAAACACATTTATAAGACATATGCCACTGTTTTTTTCTTCTATGTTTGAAATAATTGCATATAAATGTAAAAATAAAATTAGGTGTTTATCTCCAGCCTCCATTTTGAGAATGTTACCCATAATGCAACATTCTCCAAAATCTTCCAGCAAGTCTCACTTTACAACTGTGTCCAAAGCCTGCATGATGATGTCATTAGATACACCCCTGCTATCTTACTGGCTCCTGTGTATCATAGAGGACATGACTAGGTGACTGTGTACAACCTTTTTTACTTGCCTTCCAACACAAAGAGAGGAGATTGACCTTATAAAACAAGATCATAACTCAACCCCCTTGTGATGTAATAGTTACATTACCCTCCCATTCAATGCAAGTCTATGATCCAAATTCTGACTTATAGACTGCATTCTGTGTACGCCAGCCTCAAAGTGAGATACTAGTGCTGTAAAGTCTCTGGGGGATGTAACCCAAAAACACTATATTTCACAAAATGGTGGCGCCAAGTAACACATTTTTAGTAAAATATTTCATAAAATAAACCCACATAACAAAAACAAAAGACATATCTGAAATCAACAATGCAAAATAAAAAAATAAACCCTTTTCATATTTTGGTGGGAGTGGCTTGTTTCATGAAAGAGGGAATTGCAGGGAATAGACAAGGAAATAGCTAAATTAAAGCCAAGACATCATAAGTTGAAGGAAAATATTTTACTAAGCTATAGTTTTCCAGACACTTGAATCTACTATATCCCCATTGCAGAAGAGAGTTTTTAACTCAGCTAGCAGGAGTTTGGGGTGTTCACCAGAGATGATGGGGGCCACTATCTCTCCCATAACACAGGTAGGGAAAAATCCAAAAATGGTAACAAACTATCGACCAATATTCCTTATCAATATCAATGTTAAGTTATACTCTAAGACTTTGGCTTAGAGACTGAAGAAGGTCATTCATAGTTTTATCCATCTGGACAAAGCTGGCTTCTTGCTAGGGAGGTCAGGAGAGGAGAATGCATGCAGGATCTTCAGCATTTTGGAAGACATACATATGAAAGAAATTCTCTCTGTTTTAATGGCTCTCGATGCCGAGAAGGAAATTATCTGCAGGAGACCCTGCAGGAGTTTAGCTTTGAGGAATCTTTCCTAGAATACATAATGGCTCTTTACATCAATACTCTAGTAATACTCTAGTAATTTCACGATACGGAATGGTACTCGACAGGGGTGCCTGCTAGCCCTAGAACCTTTGGCAGTGCTCATTCGGGATAACCCTGGGACCAGGAGCATCGAGATCGGTCAGCAGGAGCACACTATCTCTCTGTATGCAGATGATGTTCTTCTTTCTCTTTTAATACCAGTGACTTCTATTCATGCCCTGTTGGAAGGAATAATGAACTTTGGAATTGTGTCAAACAATAAACTAAATTTGGCTAAGACACAAATTTTGACTCTCTATTTATCTGAAATTCAGAGAAGGACCATTGGCAGTTTGGGGGGATTCGATATCTATCGAAATTCACAAGATTATCTAGGAATTAAGATATACCATAAGACTTCAGATACAGTCCAGCTGAACTACAAAGATCTATTGAAGGAGTTGACCTCCATGTTGGGCCGGTGGAGGGGCATGGAACTATCCTGGATGGGATGCTTCAGGGTTCTAAAATCTTATGTTATCCCAAAACCTCTGTATTTATTTAGAACCATACCTTATTCAGTGCCAAATAATACACTTAATAGATTTGATCTTTTATTTTCGAGCTATGTATGGGCTGCCAAAAAATAAAACAGAATTGCAAGCATGACCCTTAAGAGAAGTACTGGCCAAAATGGTCTGGGTTACCCAGACCTAACTCGTTTACACTATTCCTTTCAGTTGTATCAGTTGATGGTCTGGAAAATGAAGAAAGGGTGTAATACAGGCTAGTACAATGCTGAGAAATATAGATGTGGAAATATTGATCCCTATAGACTTTTATGGATAACCCCGGCTGCATTTAAAAAACTTATAATCAAAAGTGAATTGGTGAAACGCATTGTTACCACGGCCCGTAAAATAGTAAAACAATAATCACCATAGCATGCTTTTAAAGACATCAGTTTTACTTCCATATTTAAGCTTAAATTAAATGTAATTTATTGTTATATATAGATTTTAAAACCATTGATAAAACATTTGACCATGATGACATGGTTGCCAAACAAACATCTCTTGTCGCATAGACTTTCTAACAAAGTCCCTGCCATATTTTAATGATTTGCCTGGTTCTACCCAGCTCCATAACTACGTGACAGTTCCATAATAAATAATTAGGTCATTATATCCTAATTTGTAAAAGAATACTAACATTTTAGTGTGCCCTAAAAACCGGAATAGCTTAGTGACTTAAGGCAGTCCATTACAGTTCTCCGAAATAACAAATTAGGTCTAAGCTTCTGTGCCACTTGAATTTCCACAAGGCAGTCTCCCTTGGACATTTGGCATATGAACACTATATAGAAATGGAACATTTAATTTCTACACTTCTTAAATCAGCAGATTTCATTTAGCAACAGAGTGATAATGCTGTAAAAAAAAATGCACAGTAGTGCAATATTGTATCAAATTGATGCAGTTTGCAGGTGCTGTTTAATCCCAGGAAGCTTGTGTGGTTTAATTTGGCTGCGTATCATCAGACAGCAATGTGCCAGAAGCAAGATATCTATTGCAGCATTTCCTCTTCTTTCACTAACAAGAATTGAGCTTTGGCTACATTATAACATGATGGATTGCTAATTGTAAATGAGACTTATAGGATGTTTTTCAAAAATGTATTTCATCAATATATTTTTGCAGACTTTTCAAAATATTTTTTATATATGTACATCTGTGTGTGTGTATGTGAATATTTAAATAAAATTAAAACCATATATGTCATAAGAATACATTTTGACATTCTTAAGGTATTATAGGGTTGATTATATTAGATATAAATTAGATTTTAAAGTACTATTTCTTAAAACATGGAGGCTACATGATTACAACAGTAAACTCATACATCACTGTATTTTAATCTTTATGGCCATTCCCAGTTGGTGAGGTAGAGAGCATCACAATGAGCATGCACACATACTGTCATGCTTGTGACAAAGGCATTTGACAGACAGTGCATGTTAAGGACAGTCCGCATATATATCTCACCATGTTATCTTTTAAAAAAATAAAAATAAACATAACATGATATGTAAATTTGCTAGCCATCTGGCTAGCACATGTATAACTGAAAAATATGACAAAATGGGACATTATCATTTTTATATGGCTGTACCCCGTTAATTTCGTAGAATTAGGTCTAATGTAAAATGACTGAAATTGCTCTTACTTTGCAGATCAAAAGTCTTATATTAGTTGTACATTTACTTCAGTGTGCGCCACTTTCTCAGTAAAAGTCAAATAGCTATTTGAAGTGATGGGCTTTATAGCAAAATAATATTAGGATTTTATAACCTAGCATCTAGATCACTACTATCAGCTTTGGAATAAAAAGGTTTTTGTGTCCTGGGGGACTTTAATGTTCAGTTTTACAGATATCTATTATGAATGAATCTTTGGAGATTTTTCAACCACAGCCACTACTGCCTTGGGATACAAAGATATGGGGAAAATCTGATACTGTTAACTATTAAAGAATAAATCATGTATGTAATTGTGCTGATACCTGATGCACAGGTTAGTTCTGATTTCCAGATTGAATGCAACTTCAGAGTGTCCTACAGTAATCCTTTCAGATAAATCCTTGGTATTCTCAGAATAAAGGGATATAGGAAATGACCACATGAGGCCTGACATGCAGCAATGCCTGCTGAATATTAAGCATGGTATTAAAATCATTATTCACTGCACATACAGCGTTCTAGAGATACTGAATAAGTCTCTTGTGTTCTTTGATTGGCATATATGTATTCAAAAGCAAGATATATGTAGAATGTCCCCATCTAATTGTATAGATTGGCAGATTCATAGAGAGATACATAGATAGAGGGTCTATTTGGTAAAAAGTGAATTATGTTGAACTGACAAATAAATCGCAAAAATTATGTCAGAAACATTTTTCAATTCACCTATTTTTCCACCTCAGCTATTTTCTCCTGATTTTTGTTGCTGTGTTTACAGGAACTGCTTCAAAAATCTGCATTATGTTGGGGAGATAAAGCCATAGAATGTTATTGTACATTGAATTTACTAGGATAAAACACACATTGTACTAAATGAAATGGCAAGGACAGCAAGGCTTCCAGAAAATTCTCAGCTCTCTGTGAGACAGGAAGTAGCAGCACAACAGCAAAACTACTGCAGTAAGCAGTATCATAAAAGGTAACTGCAACTTAAAAAAACATGCACAAATAAAACCAAACTGAAATAAGTAAATCTGCAGGGGTTGTTACATCAAAAAAGGGAGATGGTAACCCTGCTTCAGAAAAAAAGTACATCAATCTTCATTAATTCTCTGTCAAAGATAAGGCAAGTGTTATACTCAATCCCCTGCAGGATCAATATCTTTAATGTATTAATTTTAACAGTTTCTCTAAAATTATCATGTGGTTTAAAAACTGTGTAATGGTGTAGCAGGGTTTATTCTGAGGTCTGTGTTTTGATCTGCTATCTACCAGGAACCAGGTACATTAATTTTGGCAATGCCGGCATTTGTTTAATCTCTTGGGGTGCACATCTGTTTAATCTCTTGGGGTGCACATCTATTTAATCTATTGGGGGTGCACATCTGTTTAATATCTTGGGGGTGCACATCTTTTTAATATCTTGGGGGTGCACATCTATTTAATCTATTGGGGGTGCACATCTGTTTAATATCTTGGGGGTGCACATCTGTTTAATCTCTTGGGGGTGCACATCTGTTTAATCTTTTGGGGTGCACATCTGTTTAATCTCTTGGGAGTGCACATCTGTTTACTCTCTTGGGATTCTGTTTCAGCCACAGAAGACTACGTCTAAGTAGTGTGTGTTATGCCAGCTATTCTTGAAATTGAACTGTTAAATCAGAGTTTACGAAGCTCCATTTATGTCCAGCTTGGGTCTTGGCGTTTAGTGAATTCCATATTTGCTCTAGTTGGGCCCAAGTGAATTTCCAAATACCAGAAATGATGACTTCACATAACTGGATATGTAAACATGAGGCTCAGCAAAGATGCCTCTGTATATTACAAGCCCTTGTAGGGACATATAAGATAATTCCATAAATTAAATAAGCTTACCACATACTTTCTAAATGGTGATGTGAATAAGTTGTATAGTATTGTAAATATTTTAGTGGGACTGTTATGCAGCTTGACAGATTAATCGGCAAATAGAGAGTAATTGTGGTTAACAAATTGTATAAGAGTATCTTTGGATATACATACATACATACATACATATAGGTACATAAATGAAAGGTATCTTGTTAAAAGATATATATATATATATATATATATATATATATATATATATATGATTTTACAAGTGTAGTAAGATCAAATATTTAACAGACAGGCAGAACTCAAGTTTAGCGCATTTTGCCTAAGGTCAACATAGGGCTTGTCAAAAAATAATTTGCATAGCTGTCAGATAAATGACATTCCTCGAGGATGATAATACTTTTTTTTTTTATCAAGGTCATAGTTTATTTTTATTTTTTTTCCTGAAGAAATAATACCTTGTATAACATAGTAATAGATAATATTGCTTATTGAAATACAAACTTGAAATCAAACTGATTTTATGTATCACTAAATGTGTCAAATAAAAGAATTAAGAAATAGCAGCTATACTTCAATCATAAAGAATGTCATAATGCATTGTTTATGCTCAAATAAATATTCAAATAAATATAATGTGGCCTCAATATATGTAAGAACCTGGGGATGTATATATATAGTGAAGGGAGAGAACTCGAAAGGAGTAACGGCGGCGACCAGCGGGAAAAAAACTCCACAGACCAGAACACGGATGAAGCTGGAGGTGAGTTCAATCTCAAACATAAACAGCTTTGTAGTCAAAGTGCCTGCTCCTACCCGGTGAAACACTAAACGCCTACGTGTTTCGCGCCAAACGTGGCGCTTTCTCAAGGCTACCCTCCCAAGGGTGTGCCTCTCTATTTAAAGTGGGGTTTTTTTTTTTTTTTTTCCCTTCCGTTTGTCCCTTTAAGTGATTGGTGATACACATAATAAAAGAGAAAAAAAGTACAAAATATAAATGATAGAGAGAGAGTGAGGATAAAATAATATCCCTCTTGGAGAAATAGACAAAATAGAAACTATATATATCTGTATAGGAGAAAAGACAAACACATGTATGTATGTTCGCCCTCCTCAGGTCCTATATAATAGAAAATAAACATATATATTTATTTAACTTTATAAACTTTTTATTTTAGTATCTATTACATAAAATGTTCATATTTATTAAATAAAAAAAAATAACGTAAAGACAATTAACCTAAAAACAATGCACATAATATAATATAGTAAAGACTAGAGGCTTTATTGATAAAAGAGAGAATTTGAGAAAGGAATTTAATCTTTCATGAATAAACCCTAAATATTAGTTCATTGTAGATGCACTTCAAAATTCAGTGTTGCCATTAAACAGGTCCTGATTGAAAGCATAATAACCTGAAAGAAAATTGCTAACAAAAGCCAAGGTAAACATTGATAACAATATAGTGTCTTCAGAATTCTACAACAGATCAATTTGTTTATACTGTTTTGAATTAAATGGCAAATTATAAGATACATGATTCATGTACAAGGTTTCCCTACACTGCACCAAACCAAATATATATATATATGACAATGGATATGTCAATCATTATATAGTTAAATGATAATGGCCATAATAGTTAAAATGTCCTTAAGTATAAATTAGTTTCAGAATGTGTATTAGCTGTGTGCATTGATATATTATGTCATTATTTTCCATTAATGTAGAGCACTCCTTCTCTTTGTATATTTTTCTGCTCAATAATGAATTTCTTTTAGAGGCACGAGTAATAGAAATATACTTTCTATTCTGTTTCCTAACAAATGTGATGTGACATGCTGTATTTTTAATTATTAATAGTGTCTGCAAATAAATAAATGCTATTGACATCAAAATCCTATTTGGCGTAATATGGCATACTATTGTTGTTTCAATTTAATAACAAAATTGCACTAAAAAATTTGCAATAACTGCTTTTAAATAACTGAGATTCATTTTTTTTTTTTTGCACAGGGTTTTGACTTCTACACTATATAATTAGAATATGTATAGTAAGTAATGCATTCAGGCAATCTCTGAGCACCTATTAATACCCAAAGTCCTCTGTACCATTTTAAAATTGTCCAGATTTGTATGTTTACATTTTTATTAGTACACTTAGTACAAGCAAATAAAACACAAACTTTAACTCACCTGTAAATATTATTATAATTATTATTAAATGTATTTAATTTAGGTACACACAATGAATTATATATCAAAATACCTTGAAGATCACCAATCTTGAAGCTCATTTATAAAATCGAAGTATTTTTTTTTATTATTATTTTTTCACATGGTTGAAATACAGTATCCAAAGCAATTAATGTAAGCTGTAGATTATTTATGTGTATATGTGAATTAATTTTTAGCATTATCTCATTCACAAATGTTCATTGGGAAAGCTTTTGGCCTGTAATTCTGTAAACAAAACATAATTTAACAGATTTGCACACCTGGGTTTAGAGGTATGAAAGATTTTAATTTAGGTGATACTTCCCTGCTCATATTCAGAGCAATGCTATTTACCAGACAGTCAATTAATGTCAATATTAAAGGAAATCTGTCTCTTCCTTCCAACCTTCCCTTTTTGCTTGCTTTCTTTCTTTCCTTTTTTTATTCAGTTTGAGAGAGGTCAACTAGCCTAGTCAAAACAATTAAAATGGCACAAAAGCCCGCAATAGGTACAGGAACACTATCACAGACAAGGCCAAGGTGTAACTAAGGGGTTGAAATACTGTTTTGGTGCCAATAGCGAGGTAGAGGGGGCGGAGATTTATTTGAGGCCATTCCTCTTTAATTTTGCTGCTTGCGCATGCGTAAAGCACGATGATCAGACATTTTGGAGCCCAAATGACTCCAAGAAGATGCCACCGGATCTCACTGGCCACTGAGAACAGCGACATGAGGAGGCGGCGGTGAGTGGGGGAGCGGGGTTATACTCTGTTCCAGTTCATTCCAAAGGTGTTTGATGTGGTTGTGGTCAGGGCTTTGTGCAGGCCAGTCAAATTTTTCTACACCAAACTCATACAACCATGTCATTATGGATCTTGCGCACTGGGGTACAGTCATGCTGAAATAAAAAAGATCCTTCCACAAACAGTTCCCCCAAAGTGGAAACAGCATTGTCCAAAATGTCTTGGTATGCTGAAGCATTAAGATTTCTCTTCACCAGAAGTAAGGGGCCTAGCCCAACCACTGAAAAACAGCACCATACCATTATACCTCCTCCCCCAAACTTTACAGGTGGCACAATACAGTCAGATGGGTAACATTATCCTGGAATCCACAAAACACAGACTCAACAAACTGCCAAAAAGTGAGGACTCTACAGAACATGTTTCCACAGCTCCAGAATCCAGTGGCGGCATGCTTTACACCACTAGATTCAATGATTGGCATTATACTAGGTGATGTGGGGCTTCCATGCAGCTGCTTGGCCATGGAAAACCATGTTATGAACCTTCCACAGGTTTGTTTTTGTGCTTATATTAATGACAGTGGCAGTTTGGAACGCTTCAGCTATGGAATAAGCAGAGAATTTGTGACTTTTATGCACCATGTTCTGTGGCTTTAAGGGGCCTTCTGCTTCATGGCTGAGTTGCTGCTGTTTCTAAACGCTTCCACTATCCAATAATACCACTTACAGTTGACCATGGAATATCTAGCGGATGAAATTTCATGAACTGACTTATTGGAAAGGTGGCATTCTATCACACTACCATGCTTGAATTCACTGAGCTGTCCAGAACAACTCATTTTTTTCACAAATATGTGTAAATGCAGACTGCATTAGATGCTTGATTTTATACACCTGTGGCAATGGGTCTGATTGAAATACCTGAATTCAGTAGTTAAGTGGTGTGTCCCAATACTTTTGTCCATTTAGTGTATGTATATACACACACACATAAATACATGCACACATATTTCTGCATATACATTCATACATATATGTATGTGTGTGAATATACATATACATATATCATAATTTGTATAGAAATGCAAGAAACAACAAAACATTTTCACCTTAGGCAATACATGTTGGTATAGAGGAATACATGTAACAAAGCTTGAATTAAAACGTGCGTATCCGCACATTTATTAAAATGTCCCCATGAGGAAATGTGCTAAGCTCGCTCTGCTCACACTGCAGATATCTCCAAATAAAGACCATTAACAGTGTGAATTTACTAAACTACCTTACAAGATAACAAGATCTCATGGGGAGTTACTATATTTTCAAGGCAATGCTTATGAACGCCTTATGGCTCATTACTAAAAGGTGAAATATAAACATTTGCTTGCCAAAACAGTAGGGATAAACCTTTCTAGTTTAAATTCTCTAGTTATCTGTCAATCCATGACACTTAGCCTACCATCCCCAGTGGTGCATGGCAGCTGATTGCTAGTATAAGTATTGTGACAGTTATTTTAATGGGTCAATAGCATACAACAAACTTTCATACCAACAGCATTAATGCTGCCTGTCTATCTACCTACCTTCCTGCCTATCTATCCAACAATCCATGGATCTGCCTTTCTATGCTCTTTGTCTATTAGTTGTCTCTCTCACTTTTTTGACAATTTGTTTTATAGGCATAATTATTTGTGCAAGCTCAAACATGCAAACACATTTTTTGTATGTGGGATTTACAGTGCTTATTTTTCTATAAGCCATGTACAAATCAAAGAACACTCTGCTGCCTCTGTATAACATCAAATAAACATTTTTATTTTTCGTGTACAAACTGCTTTTATTTTTCCATTCTCTCTCACTATTTTCAAATGCATGCTAAAAACAGACCATCTACTATTCAGAGTTCATTACTGTGACATTGTTACTGCTGCTGTTTATCTTTACTTTTATACATGTTTAAAACAGTTCACTAATTAAATGAATTTAAAGCTCATTTTCTAGCAGCACATAAGTCACAGTTTGCATCATCATTACCAGAAGCCATTATAGTGCTCCCTTATAAAAGTATTTGAAATTCACACACAATCCACAATCCACTCCAGATAAATGGTGCTAAATTATGTGACACTGGACCTTTGTTATAGAACTGACAACATTACAGACTCTGGTTCAGAAATGGATATTATAAAATGATCACACACATTTGAAGTGTGTCCGGATATTTTTTCAACAAAAATGTTTTTTAGTAGCTCTCTAAATTATACATTTATTTTCCTATACAAAACAGAGGAAGTAGTTTTACCCTTGCACACGCTTTATTCCAGTTTAAAGATTATATGCATCATTATTTTTAAATAAAGCTGCGGTATTTTGTATAAATAGTCCTCCAGCTGAGCATTAGTTATCCTAACGACTTCGAGTTGTTTTTTGCTACTCAATCATTTCATTTTATTTTCTCATTTGCAAGGAGAACATATAAGATTATTATATTAAATACAGTTTTGACTGCTTTTGATTTCTCTAATGCTTTTTAGGCAGAAAGCTACTCTACACACCAATTATTGCATTATGCACTATCAAACAACAAAGAATGATCATCATTAACGTGTATTACAATCTAATGGATTGGGCAGGATAATTGGGCCGCTGCTACAAGTGTCACAAAGTCACAATTTAATTTGGATATGGCCTTGAGTAAATGAATTACACTAATTTATATAATCGATAATGTACAATTAATGAGACCAGTATATGGAGAAAATAGATTTAGGTGCCTCTTTCTATATATTTGAAGAAGAAGAAAAGGTGAGATAACTAGATTAATTAGAGGGAAAAGGTACTTTTATATGACTAGATTAATTAGAGGGAAAAGGTACTTTTATTCAGTATAATCCATGGAATGTAATCAAAGGAAGGGCATTACCCAAAACATGTCCTTGTCTGAATCATACATCATGAGTTTCATGTTCTAGCTGTCTGTATCTGAGGACTGAGACTTATATATAGATCCTACAGTGCATATCGCTTGTACATGCTTTTTCCTGTTTAAAGATTATGTGCATCATTATTTTTAAATAAAGCTGTAGTATTTTGTATAAATAGTCGTCCAGCTGGGCATTAGTTATCCTAATGACTTCTAGTTGGTTTTTGATTCTCAATAATTTCATTTTATTTTCTCATTTGCAAGGAGAAGATATAAGATACCAAATTATCTTTTTTCAGAAGTCCGTTATATTTAATGCAGTTTTGACAGATTTTGATTTCTCTAATGCTTTTTAGACAAAAAAAACTACTCTACACACCAATTATTGTAATATACCCTATCAAACAACAAAGAATGATCATAGTTAACAGGTATTACAATCTAACGGATTCAAGTTTTGGGCAGGATAATTGGGCTGCTGCTACAAGTATCACAAAGTCACAAATTAATTTGGATATGGACTTGAGTGAATGAATTACACTCATTTTTATAATCGATAATGTAGAACTAATGAGACCAGTATATAGAGAATAATAGATTTACATGCCTCTTTCTATATATTTGAAGAAGAAAAAAAGGCAAGATAACTAGGTTTAGAGGGGAAAAGTATTGTATTTACTTGAATATAAGATGACCCGGATTATAAGACGACCCCCCAAACTTTGGATATTTCTTTAGGAAAAAACTAAACGCCTGAATATAAGACTACCCTATAGGAAAAAAGTTTAACTTGTATATATTCACATGTAAATTGCTTTTTCATATTTAATAAAAATTATGATGCTGGTCTGTTTGTTTAGAGGCTGAAGAAGTTTCCCGAACGAAACGCGTCCCTCCTGTTAAGTGAAGTTACCTGGCCAGGTTCTAAATTCTTCCTTCCTTACTGACCAGCACGTTTCTGTATCCATGTACTATTCATGGTATTTTGCTAACCTAATCAGCAAGTGAGTAATTTGACAATCTGCCTGTGGTTACCTTTGTATCTGTGTCTGTTGATTTGTATTTAAAGGCACATATCATTGTTTCTTGTTTTTAACAAGTCATTTTTTTGTTACATTTGTGTATATTTTTTCTATATGTATTTATATATTGCATTTTTTTTATATATTATTAAATTTATATATTTTATATTAATTTACTATGTTTGGTTTTTTATATTGATTGACACTTACTCTGTTTAACTGCCAAGCGCTGTCTACTCACCTTCCCATTCTGTTTCCCTTTACAGTGGCTTGTTCCACTGTTTTCTCATAAAGACTAGCAGCTTATTTCCTCAATTGACTCATCTGTCCAATCCACTGAGATATTTCATTGTCAATATCCTCAATCAGTGTATCGCTGGGTTTGTATACATTTATAATAATAATTATTTAAATTATTATTTTTTTTTATTGGTAAAGGGTTCACTTTGATTTCACAAAATAGGCGCTGTGTATATGACATTTCTACTTGCTAAATGTATGTATATGTTATACATTGAACTATGTAATTTTAAATATACATTTATTTGTACTCTGTCCAGTGTAATGGTTCTTCAACTACCCTGCCTTCTATAAGCTAAATGAATAACGTACTGTACACCCTAGCATGAAACAATACTATACCATTCCATACTAATGAAATACAGAATTAGCGGCAATACGAAAGGCATAATGGGTGTGGATTAGTGAGTTCTGCTCACTTCAGTCAAATATCAAGCCTATCTGTTTTTAGGCATGTTCCACATACAGTTCCTTTACAATGCTATAACAAAATCCGTAATCATTATTATATATGTTTAAGTTATGTGTGAGAGTATATGTCTTAAAAGTGCGTTTGACACTGACTGAGATTAAACTCAAGACTGAAAAAAATCGCTCGAGTATTTTGGTTCTGCCACTGTACATTGCTTAAAACCAGTGCTTAAAATGTACAGGATAAAATATATACAGCATCTCTGTATGAATATTACCATGTTTCTTTTTATAATCTTTAAACTGTTCTGGGAAAAATTCAGGTATGAGAGTTTGTGAATGATCCACTCTCAAAATGGGTGTATCCATTTGAGTACTTATGATATTTATTTATTAAAGCCTATGACAAAACATCGTTCCATTAACTGTTGAGAAGCTACCATAGTACTCACAGTTTTAATTGAGCATACACCGTCAATCGTGCATTCAAATCAGAGACCACAATTATACATAAAGACTAAGGTCAAAATCAATGGAAGCTTTTTTATATAAACATATATCACTGGCTATGTTAATTAAGCAGTTAATCAATTATTGTCATAAAATAGTATATTTTACTGATGCAAAGTTTAATCAAGTATAACACAATTCTCTAAATGGTGCTTCATGTAGGAAGCACCAGATAGCTTTCTCAATTAGCCAACCGTAGTTTATAGTCCATAAAACTATTCAAAAGGCACCTCCTTTAACAAACACTCAAATGATAATATGTCAGTGCTATGGCAGGTCTGTAAGTTCAATGATAAGTCTCTAGGTGCAATGGCAGGCCTGTAGGTGCAATGGCAAGTCCTCTGGGTGCAATTGCAAGTGCTGGGAGTGCAATGGCAAGTACTCTGGGTGCAATGGTAACAGGCAAGTCCTGGGAGTGTAATGGCAAGTTTGTGGGTGGAATTGCAAATGCTGGGAAAACAATGGCAAGTGCAAATGCTCTGAAAAAGACCCCACGTCTTATATTCAAGGTCATCTTATAATCTGACCTCAAATCCAGGTCAGACTATAAGACAGGGATCCAGGTCCCCCGCAGAGCTGCAGGGGACCTGGATCCCCCTCACTTATAGACGGCTGCCCCCGCTGGCCATCAGGGAGATTTGGGCAGCCGGGGGATGTTTGCACGATACGTGTAGACATCCTCCATGCTGCCCGTCACTATTATGACAGACTAGCCACCAGGGAGAGAGAGAGAAGAGGAGGGAGGGGGGGAAAAGGAGACAAGGGGAGGGGGGGGTAGGAGACAAGGGGAGGGGAGTGATAGGGAGACAAGGGGATAGAGGGGGAAGAAGGAGACAAGGGGGGGATAGAGAGAAAAGGGGAAGGGGGGAGAGAGAGACGAGGGGGGGAGACCTGGGAGGGGGAGAGAGATAACACAGGGGGAGGGAGAGACATAACACTGGGGAGAGAGACAGAGACAACACTAAGGGGGGGGGGGGAGATAGATTAAGACTACGTGAACCTAGCACGAAACGCGTCAAGCATGGGCATCTAGCCCTTTATTTTTATTTTTTGTTTTGTCCTATTGCACTTTTTCCAGTTATACTAGTGCTATTTCTTTTATCCATTTGATAGATAAAGTTATTTATATATTTTTTTTTCTGAATACCTCATCTGATGCCCGTTTTGAACTTCTTTTTCTCCGGATTTATTTATGTCTACAGTTTTCACAGTCTAACCTTAGAAGCTCCGGATTCACACCAAGGTAATTTGAAGTCTTTTTTCCTGCTGTTTCCTATACGTTGTCCGTATGAAGTGAGGTTTTCATTACGGGGGGGGGGGGGGGGGGGAGAGAGACAACACTGAGGGGAGTGAGAGAAAAAGCTGGGGGGAGGGGGAGAGAGAGGCAGCATTGGCACATAAAAGGAAATAAAAACAAGAAATGCATTTTTTTATATCATCATTTTTATTAAATATTAAAATGCAATTTACATGTGAATATTTACAAGTTAAACTTTTTTCCTATAGGGTAGTCTTATATTCAGGCTTTTAGTTTGGGGGGTTGTCTTATAATCAGGGTCATCTTATATTCGAGCAAATATGGTAACACATTTAGACTTCAATGACAAGATTAGGCTTATTTCACTATGCATAGTCTGTCGTTACACATCTCTAGTGGGATTTCACTGTATATTTTATGGAAGCAGAACTTTAGCTCATAGTAATATATCTTAAAAGCATGTCACACACCCATTAAATGAGTTAAAAATTCCAGTATTCATTTAAATAATGTCTTACAGTTATAGAAAAGTTCTGTACTGTCAATTCTATAGGCACATGTTTAGGACAAAATGGCATTACCACGGGACGAGAGTAATAATTAGAATTGGTTAATTTTAAAGCACCTTTCTCCCTGTAAGATTCAAGGCACTTTACAAATAAGAAGAACAAATACAGAGAACTTTCTTTTTCTTTTTTTTAATTAGTTTTTCAGTATAAAAGACATCTAACAGTAGTTCAAAAATACTAGTAGATACCCATAAATAGAATAAATACAATTAGAACACTTTGTTCCTATAGTTTGATATTATAGTGTTTTTTTGTTACACCCTTGCTTTTTGACAGTGCTTTTCTCCCTTTAAGATTCAAAGCACTTTACAAATATGAAGGAATATGCACAGAACATTTACATAGGGCTTTCACTCACAATTTGCCTTTTTACATGACTATAAACTATGGAACAGCTGGGAATAAACCCCCAATGCCATCTCCAGACTCGCCAATATCTGGGGCAGCCTATACCTTCACTAATAGTATTAAGTGCAAATGTATTTATATGAGGAATAGATACGTTGCAGATAAGGTGAGATGAAGATTTCTTATCATCAAGGTAACTATGCATTCTTCAGAGACAAACCTGGTGAATTTCTCTTGCTAACAGAGTTCAATTGGCCCTGCATGAGGCATGCCTCCCAGCTGTCCTGATTTCAGCATGACATTCATTATTTTGCCACTCTGACCTGCCGAGCTCTGCTGTGGGGACAATCCCATGATTCCAATTTCATTCTCTGGTGTCCAGAACACCAGAGAATGCAAACTGCCCATGCGCAGTGCTCACACTCGACCTCCTAAGTTCCATCACCGATGCCCTGATTCAGGTATGATAATGTATTGTTAAATTATTGAAGATTTTATTTACCACTACTACCCCCAAAATTCCATCATTACGGTAGACCCAATATGTGCCAATGTGGTGCCTCCGAATTGTTACGCAATTCAGACATCATAGCCGAATCCATGCCGATATCTACCAACACTGAATGCAGCCTAAATACACTGACACATAGTGGTAGCCTCAGTGCTCCACATAGACGTCTATGGGGAGGACTTCTGGATTATTTTGGGGCCATTTCAAAAGGGCCTCACAAATTATGTTAATTGCCAAAGTTACATAGTTTCATATAGTTACACAGTAGTTTAGGTTGAAACAAGACTTGCGTCCATCAAGTTCACCAATTTTCCTATTCCATGTTTACCGCTGTTAATCCAAAAGAAGGCAAATAAAAACCCCATGAATCTTGAAGTCAATCAAAGGACTTTGCCTATAGCCAAAATAGCTGAAGTCCTCCAAAAATGTCCAGAAGTGTAATAAAAGAAAAAATCAGTAAAAAAAAAATCCAAAAACATGATACATTAATTAAATACATAAAAATAAGGTAAAGGAACATAAAACTAGTTAATACGAATGTATTCATATATCTATATATGACTTCATTTAATGTTAAAATTCACTTCCATAACAGTCGAACCAACTCTACCAGCATACATTACAAGAGATGCTGGTTCAGCAAAAACTCACTAATTCTTTTTGGTATTTAATAACTGCAATCTATAGGCAGCCCCTCTAGTGCCTTATACTGGTGAAGCATGATGACAATTTCTTGCATATTATGTGAGTGTGTTTTAACATAGTCATACATGTGCAAACAGAAAAATAAGATTTGTTTTTATTGTTTACCCTCCTTTTTTGCTCAAAAAGCCACAATTATTGACACGTATTGGTTTTATTTGGCTAGAGCTGTACTGTGTTAAACTTATGCCACAACACTACATTATACAAGTTTAACTCATCAAAACCATTGCAAAATAAATGTATTTTTAATTGGCTAAAATCTGTCACAAGTAATAATTTACATGAAGCATAAACTGATCTAGGTACTGGTGGGACAGATTGGAGTATGATTTGAACATTAGATAAAACAGAATAAACCATCTGTGAAACACTCGAGTATGACTAACGACTCTAAACGCGCCGGTGTGACTGATAAAAAGTGGCCCTGGTGTATTGCAGATGGATTTATAAGAATCCATATTGAATATCTAAAAGACAAAATGTATATTACACTTTTCTTTTTTCATTTTCTTTATTGTTTAAGCATTTATCAACACAAGATTTGCGAATGCTATATGTATTGTGTCTAGAGATATTCACGTATTCAAGTATGGTCTATATTCGTATAAATCTTGTGTATGTTTTGATATCTAAATAAAGCTTTAAAAAAAAACCAGGTTGTTACAAAGACACTATGTTTATTGCAAAAAAATAACATAATAGGCTAACCAGGTAACCTGCAATGAGATAAAAAAAACTATTTCAAGGCATGATAGAAGAAAACATTAAAAAGATCACCTTTGGTTATGTTTTTTTCACAGAAATCTTCTGTTTTATATGTCTATCTATATGTGTATATATATAGATATATATGTATATATATCCATATCTACAGGGTCTGCGCAATACAAGGAACCAAGATGGGAATTTCAAACTTTAGGTCAATGCAGGCGAATTGGAAACATTCTCCAATGCAGTTGAATAGGATTCTCCCAACACAAATACTTTGGCCTTAAGTTTGAAATTCTGGTTTCAATTCTCTGTAATTCTCTCTTTATTGAGTAGACACTTTAATGTTTAGCTATCTCCATTTATCTATCCATCTATCTGTCTTTCTATTTATCTGTCTGTCTGTCTATCTCCCTCCATAAATTTGTATAACCAAACACATCCAACATGTAGGATTCAGCGACTCATCAGTGATTTATCAAAATGTCACCAGCAAAACTAGTAAAATACGGTTTAGTTATCACAAACAGCAATTTCAAATGACTAAGAATGTAGTATCAAATCGATATTTCATGATGGAGTCTGACAGATGCAGATTGAACAAGATATTCACATAACGTTACTCATTGGAAATGTCTTCTTTCAACATGAAAGAAGAATAATTATAATAAAAAAAACATTGAATTGTAACAGGATACAAAGATGGGATTTACACATTTCCCAGGAATGTGATGTTTTGCTTCAGGGATGATGTATCACACACTATTGCCAATTAATGTGGTCAAACATTCTAAATGTTATATACTGTCAACTTTTTTTTTTGTTTTTGTTTTTTTAATATGAAATTGTGTTTTTAAGTGGTCAAATATAATTATGACAAAAGGGTAAAATACCCATAATAAATTGAATTGACATGATCTTTTGAGAATATATATATATATATATATATATATATATATATATATATTGTATGTATGGTGTATTTTTTTACATATTGCTATTGTGGACAAGTTGATGTATAAGGGTATTCCAATTAATCTTTAAAAATATTGTTAAATTGCAAGAAAATGCACTGTTGTTAAATTACTAATATATTATATTATCTGAATGTTTTTGAATAACTCTAGATACCAAAATTTAAATATCTGTCCATGTAAAAGTAGATAAGGACAATTTCAAATAAACAATAATATTCTGTATCAATGTAACTTTAGACAAATTTGCAGCAAATCTATTTAGACATAAAAACATAGAATGTGTCGGCAGATAATAACCAATCGGTCCATCTAGTCTGCCCAATTTTTCGAAATACTTTTATTAGTCCCCAGTTCCCGGTCTTATAGCTAGGATAGCCTTGTGTCTATCCCACGCATGCTTAAACTCCTTCATGTGTGTTTACCTCTACCACTTCTGCTCGAAGGCTATTCCATACATCCACTACCCTCTCAGTAAAGTAATACTTCCTGATATTACTTTTAAATCGTTGCCCCTCTAATTTAAGACTATGTCCTCTCATTGTAGTAGTTTTTCTTCTTTTAAATATACTCTCTACTTAAATGAAGTTTTCTTGTCAAACTACATGGCAGGAACTTGAAAGATGATATTAGTGTTTGGATGTAATAAATCAGCTGACCCACAACATGTCAACTGAATGGTCATTACTTTTATATACCCATTTAAAACATGTTGCCAGAAGAATAACCATCAAATCACCCGGACATTGCAAGTAGGAAACACCAACAGAAGACCAAAAGAATAAGAAAGAAATAATGTGAAAAGGAACTGACAGATAGACAGTGGGGAAATAAAGAACTAGAGATCAGTACAAGATACAAAGGGGACATAGTAAACACAAGTGAGCCACATCAGGAGGCAGAAAAATAAACATAGAGGGGGAACAACATAGACATGGGGATGATAAAAAAAAAAACAATGTATGCCACAAAACAGGCACAGAGGAAAGAAAAAATACAGAAGGAGCATTCAAATGTGTCAGAGGGAGCAGAAAAAAAGAAAGAAAGGTGAAGAACAAGACTGACAGAGAAAGCAGGCCAGAAAACAGATGGGATAGTAAAAAAAATGTAAATAAACGGCTGCTCGGGACATTTTTGAATACCATAAAAAAATATTTTATTCAAAATAATAAGAAAATAAATATTAATAGAATCCACAGTGCACAAAGATCTCAACCATAAGTAGGGCTACTAAATAGCCTGACACGTTTCGTACCACTCTGGTACTTAGTCATAGGCTTGAAGTCTGATGGGAGTGAGGAAATAAGGAAAGCCCAAAGGACAGAAGCATGTAATGGAGAGGGAGAAGGAGAAAAACACCACAGTTCATCTTATTTTAAGAACTTTAACCAATAGTCTAGAACTGAAATTCAGAGGAATGCCAGTTCATACATACTCAAGGGAACGCTCTCCACAAAGTGTAAATGCTGTTAAGCTAACCCTTAATATAAGTTTTTGAGGTCTAAAATTCGGTCAGAAATGTAAATGTTTAGACTATCATGATATATTTCTTAATCATGTTTCTATCATAAACATATTCATGTAATTTTACAATTAAGTAGAAGACTACATTACAGACACAAAATCTACCCAGTGAATTAATGTTAAAGTTGCTGCATATTTTAATAAATAATCAAGCTTACTTACAAAAAAATATTTCACATCATTTATATTGTAACACTGTTACATTGTCTTGATTTCCTAATGTATATATACTAAATGAAATAAAAAAATAGACTAATGTATTAGTAAATAAGGATCCATTTTAAATACCCTTTAGAGCCTTCATTTATGTTATTTGTGGGGGGGGGGGGTATTCTTGAATATAGTGTATATTTTAGAGATGTATGTTTAAAATCAAATAATGCAAAGTTCTAAATACAAAATATAAACTTTTTTTCACAGAAGGCGTTAAATAATGGTACACATGTAGCAAGCGTTAGTGGATAGAAACTACACTGAGTGATAAAACATGACCAGCAGCAGCCAATAACTGCAGTTCCAGTAATGCTCAGGCAGACATATTAGTACAATGCTTCACCAGCAGCAACAGACAATAATTTATTGGCACTGTCAAATTCTTGGACAGCATCTTGGACAATGATGCTCAGCCAGCACTGCAACTGTAGTACAATACACAACAAAACATATCACCAGCAGCAATCATAATATCCATTGATATTATATTGTTGTAGGACTAAATTTCCAGTGGTGCTCAGCTAACATGCCTTATTTACTGCTGCTAGTGCTGTTCTGTATCAATTTGCCTGACTTTTATTTCCTCCCTCTAGTTGGTGGTGGGAAGTCCTGCTTGTTTGGGGTTTTTTTTTACTCATCTGCAGGAAACTGGCAAAAGCAGAAAATTCTGAACACCAGAAAAAAATAACACTGTTACGGCTTATTTGGAAATGTTTCACCCATCCAAAAAAACAAGGGTTATTTGCGCATGTTTCACCCATCCATAGTAGCAAGATCTATTAGTATTTTAAGGCTGCACAAATGTAGGTCTATATAACAGCTATAGCTTTAAAACAATGTACGAATATAAATTACAGGCATATAACTCAATTAAAACATATAAAACAATTAGAAACCAAGTAAAAACTAGTTTCTCAGTTCTAATAATAATACATTCTGGATCTGATTTACCTGCATAATATTTATAGTTACATTGTTATTGTTGTTTCACGCTTTCACCCAACAGTTTTACACAGGCACGTTGGTACTATATTCATTTAATTTCCAACAGTTTTATTATGCCTGCTACGATAGTAATTTACTAAGAAGGAGAAACTGAACGACAGACAGGGACAAAGAACAATGAGCACTCGGCAAAGTAGAAATCACAGTAAGAGCTGGCAACTGGCTGAAGCCTACACAGTAAGATGCCTCCCTTTCCGGCCACCTGCAGCTGCGCAGTGGAATTCATGGGGGTGGACAAGATGCTCAGATGCTCCTACTCAATGGGGATGCTGAGAAAAGATGCAGGGAGGGTGCAGCGTTGATATGCAGCTATGGGATGTGTGCCTAATGCCGATGTCTTTCCACATTGCAGTAAATAATATCAAATGACTGACTGGACACTTCGTGTGCATGCATTCAATGGATTATGGCTATATTCAAATAACAAAGTCTTTAAGTACCTTTTGGTTTGCAGTGTGATAACGCTATATCTTAGAATTAATGTAATCCTTCTTTGATCAATACAAGACGCATATATTATGCGTAGCCAGGAAATTTCACTCCTGGCTGGTATCTGTGAAAACAGTATCAGCAGTAGCAATAATAATAATAATAATAATAACAGTTACTGAAAGGTAACGGTTAGCACTCCAGTTATTGTGGACTACCTTTCCCATGATGCTCAGCCAGCCAAAAGACAGGCTGAGAATCGTGAAGAATGTCGTTGTCTATAGCTACAAATTGTTAAGCAATACTGTATTGAGACAGAGAACTCATCTGCCCTTTACAGACATGCAAATTCAATCTATAAATCCTCTTGCCCTTAGAGTATCAGTATAAACCGTTTGAACTGCCATTCAGAGCAAACTCCCTGACATTCGGATAGTTAATCCATCAATACACCATATTATGGGATATGTGCTGTACAGCTATATAAATATATAAATGCTGCTTCGTTTTACCCACGGTGTCCTTTAATTTGGGAATGGTTGAATTAATAATTGTAATCTGCATATTGCTTCCTAACCCTCCCCCATCCACTCTCTGCAGTGCTGCTGGACTTTCCACAGGCTGTGCATGCTGCTGGTTGGATACAGGAGAGAGAGAGGTTGTGAGGTTTATGCATGAATCAGCATCCCGTTGTCATAATGTCATGGTGCAGTCATCCCTGCAAAGCTGCAAGACTATTTCAAATAAAATGAAAACAAGAAAACATTCCATGTATACTATTTCACTGCATCTGAACATGGCCACTGCTTTCACTGGAATTGCAGATTACTTCCCCTCAAATCTTTATGACACTATCTGAACGTCGTGGGATTACAGCTGGGGTTTTAGAGGTTATTCATTACTGCACTGTACAGTATTCACTTGCTGGCTAAGCATTATGAGACCTGCAGTCTACATCAGCTCGAGTTCCAAAGGTAGCCATGACTTTTTATAGTGGATGAATAATCTTATACCATTTTAAGAACTTAGTACTTAATATCAAGTGGTTTCAGTGATGTATCTAGAGCTGGATACTCATTGGCAATAGAATTCAAATTCAGTTCGATATTTCACTTATAATATTTTCATCTCATCTGTAGAAAAAAATAGAAGGGTTTTCTGTAATTGAATATTCATGTTCTACTAGACTGAAAAGTTGGAGGAAAAAACACAGACCAAATGTAGTGGAGGCGATAGAAACAAGCAATAGAACTGCCAATCCTGGTATTTATGTGTCTTGCCTTTTTGGCACAGATATATAGTGCTCAAATATAATTGTAAAAAAGCTAAACTGAAATAATCACTATCCAAATTACATTGTCACTTGGTGGATTTTCTAACTATATATTGAAATGTATTCGTTATGTAATTCCTGGACATGCTTGAACAGAAAGTTGAGATACAATGTTCCAGAAATCTAGGTGAGTGAATAAGATATATTGATCATACAACTCATGACCTGTCCAATGAAGCCTTATATAAAATTGTATGCAATTTAGTGAAATTAATTTGTTTAGAATTGCTAATCAATGTGATCACAGAGGCAATCAATCAGTCGCTTTGCTAGGCTTCTATAAATAGAACAGTTTATGTGCAGCGACTACAGGGGGTTTCACTAGCAAGATGGCATTTTATATCATGAGCTCCTTATACTTATACTTATACTTATACTTATACTTCTTGCCATCAGGTTATTTAAGCGATGATCATGTGCAGCATTGAAATGTAGTGGTTTATTTAAACGGTTAAAGCCAGGTCAGATACATTATGTGTGTAATGGGGGGTTGGGTGATTTGGCAATGTATTCAAATATGGAGATATTGCACTGGGTAAAATGGCTGATCATCCTTCTTTATTCTGCATCTGGCCATACAGCATTGAAATATAAACAGTACTTTGGTGGGTTTTTCTAATTAAATCTCAGTGTAACCTCACCCCTACTATGGGCTTTGCTATCGAATAAACACAATATTCAGTATATCCCGTCGATTATCCCCTCTTAATAAGTTTATCAAACAGACAGTGAATGCAAATGCAGGTTTAACAAGTAAAGCAATTGCAATATTGTAGCAAGGACGCCTCGCCAGTGACACATTGGGTGATACACTGGGCACTAGTCGCTTTGAGATGTGATGTCCTGGAATGCAATGAAGCAGTAACAGGTGCCGTGGTTATCATCGTGTCCCATGCCAATCATTCATGACCCATCGGTTGCCAGGATAGAATTCAATGCATTGCAGAACTTGCACTGCTAGATGCAGACAGACTGGGATTTTGGATTCCTTAACCTGACATAAATTAATCCCTAGTGGCTAAATGCCAATTAGCTCATCGATTTCAATAGGGTGTTTGCAGACAACAAAAACAGTGGTACGATGGGATACCAGATTATTAAATCCAACCTACTATGAAACTATGTGGTTTAAGCACATCTTAACCGCAGTTGAATGCATTGCATATTTACCAGTAATTAGATGGAAATTAATATTCATTACTCACAAGCATTGGTGACGGCGAAGCTGTTAGCTACCTCCAGATTGTCAATATGGGGCGTCAATCTAAACTCTGAAGTTGAATACAGAACCATCCCTACCCGAAATGCACTGTATTCCTGATCTGCACCCCTTGGAAATAACCCTCCTAAAAAAAGAGAGAGACAGGCAAACGGTTTAAAATGAGTTATTCTTAGCAACCACTAATAGAAGTAATTATGCTATAAATTATAATAAATAATCCGAATTACTAGGAAATTAGACACTTAAAAAAAAAAAAACGGGTATCTGAAATGCTGTGTGCTTTCCTCTCTTATCTCGATGTGATCGTTTCGTGCAGAGGTTCCCTCTGCCATAGATCGATATCTTATCAGACGTTATTGCATAGCAACAACATGTGAAGCTTCATGAATTGGGAATCTAGTGAAAGATGGACATTTGAAGCTGCAATTGCACGACACATCGCTATCCTGTCAGTACAGGTTTGTAATAATGCAAGCCATACATTATAGGGTAAAATTCTATTTACGGCTAAGAAAAAGGCACCCTAGCTGTCTGAGAGATGGACAAAGAGATGCTTACCTATTTGAATGCTGTTGGAATATACTCCAATAATCAGTCCCCAAAGAACAGCAGCCAATAATACAGAAATATGCATAATCTTTTGCATTTCCAAGGAAAGCAGAGCATCCAGAATACACCTCCTTAAAAAAAAAGATTACAGTCCTTCTCTGGATTCAGATCAGCTGCATACTTCGTTATATATATATATATAAATATAAATATATGAAAGCCCCCAAAATGATAATGGAGAAGAAGAGAAGGATCATAAAATGTGGGCTGCCCTAGCTCCTGGAGTGAGCGGAATGCTTGGATGCAGTTCTTGGTGATGGGGTTCCAGTGTCTCAGTATTGTTCATTCAGACACTCACACAGAGAGAGAGAGGCTGGCAGATGCAGGTGGGAGCGCGCACAGGGGGCGAGCAGAGGGTGCACAATCCTAACCCCCCTCCCCACCGTCTCTTTTCCTTTCCTTCCTGAGTGAACAAGCTCTGGTCTCACAGCGCCCACTATCCAGGTCCGCTCACTGCACCATGTGCTGATGCTGCTTCTTCCTATGGAACCTGGAGTCTCAGCTTCAGCACCATGGACAGCGAGATGAGCTGGATCAACCAATAGCTGCTCTGATGCTGGATAGCACTATCTCCTACTCTTTAGTGCAAAGAGGCATACATATCCAAGAGTAATTCTCATCAGCAACTCCCTCCAGTCTCTGTACAATCCTTTATGAGTAGGGCAAAATTCAAGGAATGCAGATCAGGAATACAGTGCATCTCAAAAAGGGAAAAAAATAAAATAAAAATCAATCACCACAAACCTAAGAGGCACTCACATAAGACACAGATATTAACTATGTGGTGTGAGCCACAATGTTAACTGTGCATGCCTTTTGCTTAAAAAAAAATCCCAAAACAAAAAATAGAAATAAAAAAAGAAAATAAATGGAAAAATTATAATTTCATTACAGGTAGCTTTGATTCGGAAAAAAAAAGATCTGGTGTGCCTGTCAAAGAAAAGGCTAGCGAAATAAATGGGAAGTGAATAACTCTGCCTTTTATAGAAATGCAGGTCCAACAGCTAGCGTTTTACTAAATTGCTAGTAATTACGTGGCTTGAAAATGTTTTATTTGATTGGCTGCTTTTATATTTTTTTTTTTTTTACCCAAAATGGAAGTGCACTTTCCTAATGATTGTTATGAGGAACCTGCTCATTCCTTTCAGATGTAATTATTCAATGTTGGAGTAGATGAGGAAATCACAGCCATAGGACTGCATATACCAATGTCTGCATCATGCAAATACAGCGGAGAACTTTAAATATGCTATGTTCTAGATGCACAAATCTGAACATATACATAATAGTGGATTGTGAATAGCATAATGATCCACTTTGCTGGAGTTCCAAAGGCTAGCTATTGCAAAATTTGAGCAGATAGTCCTTCTTCTCCCTACAAACATTTAAATCTTAAGATTTAGAGCAATCTTGATCAGATTTGGGTAAGAGAATACTGGGATGGGAAAAGTGATTTTTACATTTAACACATTATGTGGTGGGTTCAATGCTGGCTGTTAACTGTGGCACAAGCCTAAGTTTTTATACCACACATTATTCCTGCCAGATTAACATGTGATTCAGTGAAAATAGTAATTGATCCAAATAGTGGGGATAAAACAGCACTCCTTGATATATAAGTGCACAAGCGTACAGGCTCCACCAACCTCCAAAATGTAGAATTAAACATGCTGGTCACTATTGGTAAAGTGAAGGTGATTTTAATCCATTTTAGGCAACGATTCGACACAAAGTGTCTTTCTCTAGCTAGGCTTGAATTCAATGAAAACAGACTGCAGCAGGAAATGGCACCCAGCCCTTATATAATACCCATGGTCCATCTAAATTAAATATATTGATGCGGTCAAGTGCCACTGCCCCCACCCCCCCAGTAGCCATGGGGTTGGGGCTGCCCAAAAGATCCACAGCCCCTCTAAAACAAATAAAATAAAAATTAAATAGTTACCCTACCTAACCCCATTACCTCTAACTTGGCCAGGTAGTGGTTAATGAAGTAAAGTAAAAAAAAAAAAACTTGAAAAATTCCACTTGTTGAAAATGCACTTGTGGAAAAAATATTACTTTTAAAAATGTCCCACAAATATCTTCAATGCCCTTGAGTCCTCATCTTTATACAGGTAAAGGAGCAATTAAAAAGAAATCCACCTAGAAAAACAAAACACGTGGTGGAAGTAAAATGTCCATCCGAGGAGGAGGTTTATTAATATGATGGGGCCAGGGGCACTTGGCCAGACCCTGGCTCCATGACTAATAAGGGGGGTAGGTGCACTTGGGGCAGTGCATGGGCCCATTTATCAAGAGGGGGCAGCTGGCCACATGCCCAGCAACCAGTCCCAGGTATGATTTCAGGCAGGGTGGGGGGACTGGGGCACATTTCAGCATTGAAGGGACGGGGCATAGACGGAAGCCCTCGTGGCTCCCCTACCATTTTCTTTTAATATAGGGTTAACCATTTCAGTGCTGTATCGAGCACTGTTTGTGTGCTCTGTAGCACTGAACGGGTTAATGTGCTAATATTAGCTGCACTAATTAAATCATGTTTTTTGAGGCAATAGGTTAATAGAAACCAAAGGTAAAAAAGTTAACAGGCAAAAATGTATAATTTATTGCCCATTAATGGTTACCGCTCCTCATTGAATTACTGTTTGCAGGGTAAATACTGCATAGTTCAGTCTTCATATAGCATTTTTTAATAGGTGCAGTAATGATTTTACCACACCCATTAACTGTGTTAGTGGTGGGCATTGAATCAGAGATGCCCATTAATGTAACACTTAATGCAGATTTTTTTTTTAGAATGCGTGGATGTCTATGAAAAAATATCTGAGGATTATAGGAAATGTAGCCCCCAACAGCTTAAGTGCTACATATTAGTCCAAATTAGAGAATTAAAAATCAGAATATATATTCAGTACGAGACTGATCAGGTCAGGATATGAGAATATCAGGACTGAAAAAAATGGTATTTGTGACTAATTTCTTATAGTGCAAGTTTTTGTATTTAACACTTTATAACTCTGTATCTTATTTATTTGGATGTATACAAGTCACATATAGGCTGCATTTCAAAAGATAACCCAATTTGCAAGAAATAGCTTTGACTTGAGAGTCTACTAAATAAAGAAAGAATTGCAGGGAAATGAGATGGGAATTTCAAACGTTAGGCCAAAGTAAAAAAAATTTCCAATGCAGTTGAATGGGAGAATTTTTCCAACTCAGCTATTTTGCCCTTAAGTTTGAAATTCCCATCTCAATTTCCCACAGTCCCTTGCAATTATCTCTTTATTGAGTAGACCCTTTGATATATATTGCATATGACCAAGTATATATACATGTTTAACCTTTGCAAAAAGCTGAAGTAACTGCCAAGGAATAATTAGCACCCCCCAAGTCTTACAAAAAAATGACCTCATTGTCTAATTCACATACTTCCCACACAGCTTTATAGGATATTTTACGTTGCTATGGAAACTAGGAACTCAGCATGGAATCATGTTGACTGGCTGTCACTTTCAGAGTCTTTAACTAGCACTAGGAATTGGAAGCTCTTGTACAGTCATATGCACATTTTACTTTCAACCATCAAACGAGTTTTAGTATTGATTTGCATCAAAATGTATTTTTACCAGCACTAAACAATATTGGTATATTTATTTTCCTAAATAAATATCTAAGTGAATGCAGGCACAGCTGCAAGGTTATAAATGGTTCTAATCGCAAGTACTTTGGTTGATCAAAGTATAACACAAATATCTAATTATTTGCAAACTGACAAATGGAATACAAATGCATAAATGTAAGGACCAAAAAAAAAATGTTATGTGCAATTGAAATATTGCATCAAGTATTACCATTATAAATAGAAATGCTATACTGAAAAAATACAAATAGAGTACATTGTTAAGCTCTCTTTGCTTGACTATCTCTATCAAGGGGTGGATGCCTTGGGACTGATGAATGAAGATTTCCCATATCTGTCCCAAGATTCGAAAAACACGTGTCTGTGCTATACAGGGTAAAGAGGGCTTAATAAGGTGTTTTATTTGAATCCTTTTTGTTAAATAACTTTATTTAAAATGCCAACACGTGACCCACTCATACCACAATCTCATTGGACGACGACGAAGCCGAGGGGGGGGGGGGGGGAGGGATGGGGGCAAAGGGGTGAGGGAAGGAGGGAAAAAGGGAAATTTTTTGTTTATAAACTAGATAAATATCCACGAAGTATCAAATCAGACTCTCACAAACTTTGATAATTTCTTTATCAATTGTATCACGAGGAGCACGTTAAATTTATGTTAGAAGGGAAATTGGATTCCGAGGCGTAGGAGGGGGAACGGCCTTGGTCTCCCCGCCCCTGCTCTTCGCCATTCTATTATGTGGCTATAGTGCACGCTAAAAAAAAAAAAAAAAAAAAGTTTCTCCTAATTCACCTTGCTTATTATTGCACCAAGAGAGTCTTACATTGTATTGGTATGAACAATTAATAAAAAGGAAAATTATAAAAAAAAAAAAAAAAAAAAGATCCATGGAATAAAAAAAATAAAAAAAAAAAAAAATAAAAAAAAAAAATGCCAACACGTGATGTAATCTTTCATTTAAGCATAAGATATTTTTTTTGCAAACCGTTTTCCTTTAAAATATAAGTCATTTTTTATAGTCGTATCACACTTACACACTTGCATAATTATCTCCACTTCCTGTTCAGATGACGGTGTGATAGACCACTTAGGATACCAGATAGTTTATATATTACTATGTATAATCATGAGGATGTCTATGTGCAGATATAGAAAATAAAGTAACCAAATAGCTGAAATGACAGAAACAGCTATTATAACATCTGACTAAAAGTTAGCACACATACAATTATTAGCTGTGCCTAAAAATCTCTAAATAACTATACTTTATATTGGGGCTGAATAAATCTATCAGAAATAAAAATGAATATACTCACACCCAAAGTGCTTGTTTCAAACCATTCTACTGATGCTTAATGTTTAGAATGAACATAGTGAATGGCCATCTACACATTCATTTGTCACCAGCTCTTTATCAATATGATGTTTACAACTGTAAAGGAACCCATTCCTTTAAAATATTTTCCCATACCAACCTGGGGCTGAGCATGACATAGATATCCCAAATGTCAACTTTAGTTTTATTTTAAAATGTTTTGTCCTTTATCCTTCCTACATATCATGGAAAACGTATATGATACACACATTTAAATGCATAAGGAGAATCAACACAGTAAATGAGGAGAGTATATTTAAATTAAGAAAAATTAATACAACAAGAGGACATAGTCTTAAATTAGAGGGGCAACGAGTTGGTGGATGTATGGAATAGCCTTCCAGCAGAAGTGGTAGAAGTAAACTCATTGAAATAATGTAAGCATGTGTTAGATAGGCACAAGGCTATCCTAGAAATAAGATAGCACCAGGGACTAATAAAAGTAATTCATAAAATTGGGCAGACTTGATGGGTCAAATGGTTCTTATCTGCCGACACATTCTATGTTTCTTTGATGACACAGATATATTTCCTTTAACATATAATGCAAGTATGGATGAGAAGGTTTTTGACCCCTAAATGTGGATATGAGCATTCCAGCTGACTTGTTGGTACTTGAACGTCTGTCACATAATGATATACACATCCATCAATATTTAATCAGGAAAACATTGTAGATGCTATGTACAGTGTACAGAAACATGTATGCCAAATGTAGATTAACGACATATGTTTGGAAAATAATGTTTCATCATTTTTATTCTCTAAATACATCTAATCTTAGGCTTACAGAGTGCCTTTAAGGGAAGTGAGTTTCTTCAAAATACTGTATTCTTAATACTAATAATCACAAACTAATGCTGCATCCAATTATTAGTAATATTAGTATTGGAAGCATATTCCTTAGGAACCACTTAGGAACCAGTCAAGTAGAGCCTCTGTATTGATGTCAAGGTGTTAGAATTCCCATGACAAAGCTATTATGACCCTTGTTTGACATTTTATATAAATTCCATCAGTGCCTTGGGGACTAATTTCATAGCTGTTATAAAGATTAGCGTGATTTCAGATTTTTAGAATTTCTGGTAAAAAAAATATTTTATAATAATTTAGAGTGTGTTTAAAATCAAGTAAGACAACACAGATGTGTCATGTAGTTTCCCTTTAAAGCTCGAAGTAAGTAGTACTACTAGCTATTGAAGCTGTAAGAACTTGAGAGTGATTCTGAAAATAGCACCTGTTGCCCTGCAGAAGCACATCCCTAGATATGTCCCTGAGCAGCTTTCCATCAGAAGTAAACTGTTTCGCCCAGTCCAGGATTGTCCCTAACAGTCCAGGTTTTAGGGATTACTAAATAGTCTTTAAAAAAACAATAAAAAAAATACCGCAAGTCTAGTATGATTTGAACACAAGTGGGTAATCACTAATCCACTGCGATGCACATTGAATCTATGTCATTGTATATCCTTGTAACTTTAGAGTGTAAGTCAGGTGGTACAGGACTATGGAAATCAATCATTATTGATATATATATATATATATATATATATATATATATATATATATATATTTATTTATTTATAGAAATCCTGGTCTGTGCACTCCAGACACAATGAGGTTGATGCCCCAGTTCAATCCGGGCAAACACTGTAGTAGTTTGGAGTTCAGTCCCACACAGGGGACTTTAATCAAGACATATATATTTATTTATTTTTATTTATTTAGAAAGTGTTTTACCAGGAAAAAATACATTGAGATTTCTCTCGTTTTTAAGTATGTCCTGGGGACACAGTCCAGAATGGAGTTACACAGAGTTACACATTTAACAGTACATTCAAAAATACATACATACATATATTAAACAAGTTGGAAGGGGAACATACAGGGTAAATCATTATTGATACAAAAGGAACAACATGTACAGTATACAAAAGAGTTTGTAAACTAATAACAGGTACAATCTGTTTTGAGGATTTGGGAGTTCCTTTTTTTCAGGGATCTTAGAGTAGATGATGATTTAGCAGAAACAGGAAGGCTATTCCACATATGAGGAGCTCTGAAAGAGAACGCACCTCTACCTGCTTCCTTTTTGAAGTGGGGAATCGCTAGTGAAGGGTTGGTGCAGGATCTGAGATTGTGGGATGTGCATGGAGTAAGAGCGAGCATGCCGCTCAAGTAGGGGGGGAGCGTTCCAGAGAAGTGGTTATGCACTAAGCAAGCTAGGTGGAGAGCACGCCTGGAGGCAAGCGTCAGCCAATTTAACTCTTTTAACATTTTACAGTGATGCGTGTTATAATCACACTGTAGCGCAAAACGACACAATGTATTGTACATAGTGTCGAGTTTACCGAGATGGGTCTGCGGGGCAGAATCATACACAACATCTCCATAATCTAAGATCGGCATCAACATTTGCTGCACAATACGTTTCCTTACCGTGGAATCTAGGTTAGATTTGTTTCTATATAGAAAGCCGATCCTAGGATATAGCTTTGACACAAGCTTATCAATATGGAGACCAAAAGATAAGTTTGGATCTAGCCACATGCCAAGATACTTATATGAATTTACCTGGGTCAGGTTATAACTGGTTTTGGTCTTGATGGTTAATTGAGGATTGTTTAATTTAAGTAGTTTGGCATTTGTCCCAAACAACATGGACACAGTTTTTTCAGCATTGAGGAATAATTTGTTGTTAGCTATCCAATTTTCAACTTTAGAAAACTGATCCTGTAGCACGGACTCCACTTGCGATCGTTGAGTACCGCAAGTATAAATGACTGTATCATCAGCATACATATGCACACGAGCCAGGTCACACACCGAGGGTAGATCATTTATAAATAGCGAGAATAGCAGAGGCCCAAGAACAGATCCTTGAGGCACTCCACACTTGATTGGCAACGGGAGGGAGGCAGTATCAGCAATGGACACATATTGAGATCTATCAGACAAGTACGAACGAAACCAGCAGAGCGACCTCTCATTTAGACCTGAAACAACTTAGTTTCTTTAGCAGCAGCTCATGATCAACCGTGTCAAAGGCCTTTGCAAAGTCAAGGAAAACTGCACCTGTGAGTTCACCCCTCTCCATGCCACTCTGAATGTCATTGGTCACCTTTAAGAGGGCAGTTATCGTGGAGTGATTTGACCTAAACCCAGATTGAAGCGAGGTTAGATAGTTGGAGCGTTGATAATACTCGCACAGTTGATCATGGGCACATTTTTCCAGGATTTTAGAAAGTATGGGTAGCAGTGAAATAGGCCTGTAGTTTGACACCAAGTTTACATCTCCATTTTTGTGGATGGGGATAACTCTGGCTTTTTTCCAGGCTTTGGGGACAGAACCAGAGGACAGGGATGCATTGATTAAGCAGGCAATTGGTCGCGCAGTAACAGGCGCACTCAGCCTTAGTAGCATTGACGGAAGTAGGTCCGGCCCACACTGTAATTTCATTTTTTGATTGAGGAGATGCGCTGCTATTTCACTATCTGATATAGAAGTAAATTCAAATTCAGCAATGTGTTTGGCCAGGGGTGATATCGATAGGGACTTGTCTGCCATAGAAAAAGTGGCATGATCTTCATTGTGGTGTGTTGCTATAAGAGCTGTGGCGCATCCTACAAAGTAGTTGTTGAATTCATTTGCTATTGCCACTGGAGATTTTAGAACCTCATTATGTGTCTTAATTGTGGTAGGTTCTGAGCGGCGCGGAGGGTCATACATGTTTTTTATGACGCTCCAAAATTTGGTAGGGTTCGCTAGATTTCTATTCAGCCGTTCAGAGAAATAAGTTGTCTTGGCAAGTTTGGTTTGAGTCTTGCATCTATTGCGGACGTGCCGATAAGTGTTGTGATCTTGGTCTGAGCCCGTTTGCTTAAATTTTGACCATAAAGCATCCCTGAAATGGAATAAGTCCAAGAGGTCAGCTGAGACCCAGGGAAGATGGGCACCCCTTACTCTCACTCTACGCAGGGGGGCATGTTTATCACTGACCTGCATGAACTCAGATTGAAAATATTCAATTGCAGAGTCCAGATCGGGTATCAAGCTTAGCCTGCTCCACAGACAATTACTCAAGTCATTGAGAAAAGACTGGAGATTAAACTTCTTAAAACATCTTGTAACAATTACTCTAGGGGTCGATTTGATGGGACTTACTTTCCGAACACAATACACTATGCAATGATCACTGAACACATTGGGTAGAATGCCAGATTGCTGGATTCTTTGGGGACAAGAGGAAAGGACCCAATCCAGCAGCGTATGGTTAGAGCTGTTGGGATTCATCCGAGTAGGAGAAGAAATAAGCTGTGTTAGGTTCATGGATTTGAACAGTGAGCATGTTTTAACATTTTTGTGGTCTAACCAGTCTACATTGAAATCTCCAAATATGAGCAGCTCACTTTTCTTATTTTGGGCACTAATATCACCTAGTAGTTTCTTGATGTCAGTAAGTGACTGAGCCGGGGAATTTGGTGGGCGATAGATCCCTACAAGTACTAATGGTTTTGAGAATGGGTGTAATATTCTTCCAGCTATAACTTCAAAAGTAGAAGGGGTACTATATCAAGATATATATATATATATATATCTTTTTATTTGTACCAGGAACTGATATTCCTGTTAATCTGATATATATATATCAGATTGCACGCAAAAGTGATTTGTGTAAAGTGAACCTAGTGCAGAATAATATATATTAAATACTTGCGGTACCACACTCACTGCAGCCTTCTGGAGCACTCCGAAATGCTCAAATACAGTAACAATGAAAAAAGCAGATGGGCGCGAAGGAGTGGATACCTTAAATAAAACACACAATATAATAGTGCAATATTGCCTCTATAAAATAGTATAAAAGAAGATATAAATGGATGCACTCACAAACATACGTGAGTGTCAATCAGATCAGCTGAGAACTTGTGGGTCCATAAAAACAGCTTTAATAATCCTGAAATATATAAAGAAATATACATGTGCAGGACCAGTATGTAGAACTCTCTCTTATCTCCTCCTGATGAAGCCGTGCCACACACGGAGAAACGCGTAGAGGCTACCACTGTTCCAGCGCTGCATCTCCCACCACCTATTTGGAGTCCAGCTCCGCTTGTGACTGCAGGAACAGTCATATTACTTTTACAACGACTTATTAATCTACTATTCTGTGAGTCTTTCCAGTGCTAGGGGCCAGCATATGTTACATACTGGTCCTGCACATGTATATTTCTTTATATATTTCAGGATTATTAAAGCTGTTTTATGGACCCACAAGTTCTCAGCTGATCTGATTGACACTCACGTATGTTTGTGAGTGCATCCATTTATATCTTCTTTTATACTATTTTATAGAGGCAATATTGCACTATTATATTGTGTGTTTTATTTAAGGTACCCACTCCTTCGCGCCCATCTGCTTTTTTCATATATATATCAGATTAACAGGAATATCAGTTCCTGGTACAAATAAAAAGATGTGGCTAGTTTCCATGGTAACTGTGCTACATGTAAGTGTAATCCGGAATATCATGCCCAAGATATAAAACAATTGCCGATGAATAAAATGAATCACAACAATTTCCAAAATGAATGGAAATAAAAAGAAAAAAAACGTTTGGAAAATAAATGGATCAAAGAAAACATTTAAGGGTCTACTCAATAAAGAAAGAATTGCAGGGATTGAGACAGGAATGTCTAATTCAGCTGCATAGGAGAATCCAACTCTTTCCTTTGGCCTAAACTTTCAAATTCCCTTATTGAGTATAAATTGCACACTTGGCAAGTTATTGTGACATGCTTTACTTAATCCAATTTACTTGCATTTTCTTTTATTCATTTTTATGTGACCACAGGAAAAAAAACATGATTGAAAATGATCTATACAAATGGGGCTATTCACAAAAAGGGGAGCTGCCGGTTGAGTTGGGGTGAAATGAGGTAAATTTAACATTTAATCTCACCAATTTATCTATATATTGTTCAGGGACAAACATGATTGCTATGTTGCTAAGTAAACTCACCAGGATTGTCCTTCACAATTGTTCTCCTAATTTAGGCATTTGCTTTCCATTTTGCAACACAATGTATATGTCTTTTTTCTCTTTTTATTCTCTACAGCAGGGGTGTCCAAGTTTGTTTTGCAGTGGGCCACTTCACCATAAATTTACTTGTGTGTGGGCCGCATTGATGTTTCATTTTGGGAAAAAAATGTGTGTGTGTGTGAGTGTGCGCGCGTGTGCATATATATATATATATATATATATATATATATATGTATGCACACGCGCGCACACACACGTGGATATATTCATATACATATATATATACACACACACACACACACACACACGTGGATATACATACATACATACACACACACGTGGATATACATACATACATACACACACACGTGGATATCCATACATACATACATACACACACACACGTAGATATACATACATACATACATACATACACACACACGTGGATATACATACACGCACACGTGGATATACACACACACACGTGGATATACATACACGCACACGTGGATATACACACACACACACGTGGATATATATACACACACACGTGGATAGATATACACACACATGTGGATATATATATACACACACATGGATATTTATATACACACACACATGTGGATATACATACACACACACACACACATGTGAATATACATACATACAGCCCCAATAAATACTCAAATTAAATGCACACAGTCATTCTTACACCAAGTTACACTTACATACACACACACTCAAATACACACATAGTTGCATTTACACGCACACAATATCACACTTACACACACACAAATACACACATAGTTGCATTTACACACACACATACACTGATTCACACTGACACATACACTTAGTCACACTTCCACACACACATAAGAGTTTTGCTTCTTTTTTTTTTTTAAGAAAGAAAAACCCTGTTATTTTGTTTGCAATAAAAAAAACACTCACATTAAATGCACACATTCAACGTGCATACACAGACACACATACACAAATACACAGTCACTCTAACACACCATGTTACACTTACATACACACACTTTTACAATAAGAGAAAAAAAAACATGTTGTTTCCCCTCCCTGCTCGCTTACCTTATATCTGCAGGGAGTGGGATTGTTCCATCTGAGCACCGGGATGTCGCTGACACCCGGTGCTCCATCGGGGTCAGAGTGCGAAGGGGCGGAGCTTTCTCCCGTGCATGAGAGGAGAAAGCACAGTCCCCTCGTGCACTGACTGTGTTGGAGCACCGGGTGTCGGTGACATCCCGGTGCGCACTTTGCTGGAGCGGGTGAGAGGTGCAGCTACCGCTGCCACTCTCAGGCGGGCCGCACCTCTCTGGCAGGTGGGCCACATTTGGGCGGGCCGCACGTTGGACACCCGTGCTCTACAGTCACATTAAACACAATGTTTCGGTGATACAGTCCCTTTAAAAAGTTTCAGTAGGATCATATTGAAAAATGTGTTTGATAAGTAAAAGTAATAAAAAAAAAAACAACTGATATAGATGAACCATTATTCTGTATACTAACCAGTACAAAATAATAAGCTGAAAGCACCATTAATATGTTATAGTTTACTTTAATAGATGTGTTGTTTAGATGTAATAGATGCAAAGTCATCTGGATCTATGCCGTTTTTGTTGTAAATAAATGCATCTTTAGAAACTAAATATACAATATATGTTTATTTTCAAAATGTATACTATGTGTTGTTAGTTATTGAATATCATATGTTTGCATTGTTTAGTTATATTATTATTGGTCATAGAATGTATGGGCATAGTCATATGGCCATAATTACTTAATGTCACAAGTTCTATATAGCGCCATGTTTTTAAATTATGGTGGATTTGTCCAGTTTATGCTTTATTAATTGTATCATCAGAAACTGCATATCCAATATATCTTTATTTTCAAACTGTATAATAGGTATTTAAGGTGTCATACAAGAGTATGCAAAATATCTCAAAAAACTTCATGGTAAACAACCACACCATATAACATATAAATTATATCCTGCTAAACATGATAAGATGGCTGCCCAAGTAAGCTGAGATTGTAGATACATCATATTACATCACATTAATAATTATTTGTATGGCACTACCAATTTAAGCAGCAATTGTGACAGAATTTACGGTGGTGTTACAAACTCAACAAGAGAAACTGAAACAAATTAATACACAATGTAAGGAGATGCCAGCTCACACACTGTAAGCTATCTATAAGGCCTGGGTCAACTTGGTCTTCATAAAAGTAAGAATGTATGCATTAAATGAATAAATCATAGGTTCAAATTTCTTTAAATAAGATAAATATGGGACTTGAACCATGTGTACATGCTTATAAATTGGTGGGACAACATTGCAAATGTGTTTGGTTAAGGTTCTAATTGTTCTTATACACAGTGGCTAGCATTATGCATTTTGTTAGTTGCACTGAGGTTCCAGTGAGTGGCATATTAATATTACTACCATCAAAATTTGTGTATAGTATCAGCTATTTCTGAAACACTTAATGTAATATTTTCCTATGTATTTTACCTATGCCTAAAAGGACCCAACTACCCCCCCCCCCCCCCCCCCAAGCTGGCCATAAATTGGCAGAAAAGGACAAATATCGGAAAGTTAGATTCTCCAGATTTTGTACATAAAAGTATAAAAACACTTTTTCATATTATTTTATGTACATTTTATTTATTTCTATGTATTTAATTATTTTTTTTATTTCAATTTAGACCATTTCAACAACTGAGGAGATTGGCTTCATAAATCTCAGCACACAAATTGGTTGATTCTCATGCCAATTTGAGATCACTTTGGTGGTCGGAAACTCAGAGCTGATTTTCTAAAGAAAGAGTCAACCCTTTTGTTTTTCATCTTGTAGACAAATATTCTGGATAGTGGCATGGAAACAAACATCCATCATAGCATGACACATGCCTCTCATTTTCTCCTGAACATGAATTGCTTTTTCATACAACATAGGTATAAATACATATCTAATAGAATGTAAAATGTCCTAGGAATGTAGCAATGAAAAGTACATAGATAGATTACTGTCCTAAACCAAATAATCTCTTGGGTGTAACATTTTTCAATTATCTATTTCATGGTGCCAGAATGGAACCACATATGATATATGCATTACACTTTATTAAGAAGCATAAAATGATATGCTTATACTGTTAATAATATATAAAATTATTATGTTACATTCCCCTCTGATTTAAAACCATGTCCTTTTGCTGTGGTAGTTTTTCTTAATTTAAATGTACTCTCCTGCTTTGATTATTTATGTATGTAAATGTTTATATCATAATCCTTATGTCTTGTCTTTCTTCCAAGCTTTACATGCTAAGATCCTTTAATCTTTCCTGGTAAGTTTTATCCTTCAACCCATGAACCAGTTTAGTAGCCCTTCTCTGAACTCTCTCCAAAGTATCAATATCCTTCTGGAGATACGGTCTCCAGTACTGCGTACAATACTCCAAGTGAGGTCTCACCAGTGCTCTGTACAATGGCATGAGCACTTCCCTCTTCCTACTGCTAATACCTCTCCCTATGCAACCAAGCATTCTGCTAGCATTTCCTTCTGCTCTATTACATTGTGTACCTACCTAGTGATACGGTATGTGCCACATTATAAAATCACTGCAAAAAATCCCTTACCAATATTTCTCTATTTACCTGTATTAAATAAGTAGCAATATGTGCAATTCAGGCACCCACAGATGTATCAAAGCACAGAGTATGTTTGACATATGACAGAGAATAACTTGCTCTAACTTGTGCATGTCCAGTAATAAAATTACCTTAAAAACATGCAGCTTAATCAAACCAAAGCAACAAGCACACATTTTAATTTGATAAACATTTTATGTGCATTTCCTACAAATACAAACACATTCAAATTATCTTTGCATTCATCAGAAGCTGATAGATAAGCCTCTCCCACCCTGCATATTGACCTGTATAGTGGTACAATTATGAAAAACAAGATAAAGGAAGTAGAGACAGTTTGTCAACAACAAAAATATGTTTTGAACATGATGATGTTAACATACTTGATACTAGTTCCCAAGAGTACACACACTTCATAAATAGTGGATTTATTATGTATGGAAGTAAGGATTTTACATTAAAAGTAGCCAAGTTTGTAGGTGGACACCTACAATGTGTCTGTATTAAATATTTGGGCTCTGATCCCACATTTTGTTGAGATAATTTCAATCCAAGTAGTGTTTGGATTCTTTTTTTGTATTTCATATACAATGTGTATTAAGAAGGGTTCGATTTTAAATAAGGAGCTGGGTTAACGCCACAAAATTATGGTTATTCAGAATATTTCTTCACTATTTCTCTAGGTATTTTTTCTTGACTAAATCATGGAATAGAATTTAGTTTATTTTAAAATAAAAGAATAAAAAATATATTTAAATATGGATGTATTTGTATTAATGATCTGGTTAATGGTTTTACAGGTTGATCAGATTTTGATCTAATAACAAATTCTAACAATATAATTAACATTTATAGTTGTATATTTTATACAGGATCACTTGTATATTATTTTAGTAACATTTAGACAACTATCACACTTAGATAACTGTTTTTATAGCTTCAGTTTCTAAATGAAACACTTGGAATTTAAATTGAATATAAAATCATAGTGAATAAGTAGATAAAACACCAATTAAAACATTTAACATGAGTTAAGTTACTTAGACGAATAAGAAACACATAGTTAAATTGGCTATATTTGCTAGACATAAAGGAGGCATACCCATTCTACACAATTGGCAGCATCAAACTAGCATCATAATGTTCTAAATGTTCAAAGTATGGCATCCTAAGGCTATATTCATTGTTTACTAATAATAAGGTAAGTTTTTTCCTTTTCTTTCTATGCTTCCCACTCCATGGGCTCTAGTTCTATTACTATTTTTGTTTGGTTCTGTTTCATGTTCTTTTGAATGTATCATTATAACCCTAATTTTTTTTTCTGCCCTTCTCTTTAAATAGATATTCGATTTTGTTGAATTCAAATTTTCCAATAATGCTACAAATGTCACAAATATATATGCGGACTAAAATAAAATGTGCATATGTAACCACATTAATTCATTCACTGAAATGTTTCATGCGTTTTACTAGAATACTAGAAACACATGAAGGTCTAACTACAATTAAAGTTAGACCTATAACTGCAGACAGCTATAGTGCAATTTAATGAGGAGCCTTGAAGAGTATATTGATTTGATACAACAGCTGATTGTACTCCCTTCACATTCCTGCTTTAGATATTTTGTCAATGTTTAGACTTCCTGGATGCTATCCAAAACCAAGAGCAATGATGTTGTCTAACAATGCATGTGTCTTCTGGATATTTGTAAGAGCATTAGATTTTACTTAGACTGGTTCTGTTTCAAGATCTGTTAAAATGCCCCCTCCCCCCCCCCCCAAAAAAAAAACATTACAATTAAATCTACATACCATGCTAATGTGTGCATTCCTATATTTCATTGTTTTTACCAAAAGACAGTTATTGACCTATATTTGCAGCTATAGCTTCTCTTAATGAAGGTCTTTTTCAAGTATATTGATTTGATCTGGAAGCTGATTGTACTTACTTTAGTGTCTCACTTTAAAGTATTGGTCAATCGGCAGACACATAATCTAATACATGGATATGTATATCTGTGTGAATGTGTAAAAGCATAAGAATAAAAACCATACAACATTCAATTGTTTGGTTTGCTTTGTACTGTATTGTATTAATTTTGTACCATTTACTAAGAAGGTTATGTCTGCTACGAAGACCTTGTGAACCACATCGAATACCAACTTATTTTATGTAAATATTTTTTCTTTGCGTTTTCATTTATAAATATTTTATTCGACAAAATCTTTACAAAATACTCAATCGTCTTTTCTTATTTTCCTCATAAAAATCACAAAATGCAGTAGTACTCAATAGGATCAAACATTTAACCATTCTTTTATAGAAATATTTTTTCATATTATGACAATAGGCTGTTGATTATATTTCACCCATCACCAGCCCTAGTAGCTTGAGGGAGTAGCATCTACTTCCTGCTCCACCTCCCTAAACAATTTAGTGGTGCAAGAAAATGCGGCTTTTTAATATCATATGAAGCAATATTAATTCATGGTAAAAAATAGAGACCTCTCTACTGGCACATTTTTGTGTCTGACCATGTGATATAAACTAGCGCTTTCACTGCACAGGAAACACACATCTTGGATGGAGATGAATCCGTTAAAGGACTTCTGTTGTCAAAATATAAAGTTATGCTTATTGAAATATTGCATCAAATGTGGGCATTTTGGCTTAAAATCTTTTAATGAAAGAAAACAATTCTATTACAATTCTATATACCTATTGAGCACTGTTTGCTCCATATAGTACTATCAAGTGGCGGACATCCTGGGTCAGAAGAAAGATCTGACCTCTCTAATCCAAGATTCTAATCATGTCTGCCACCTTGTAGAGTAATACAAGCAAAGAGGGCTCAACATAATACTTTATTTGTATTATTTCATTAAAAATTGCTGATTAAAAAGCCTATACTTCATGGAATCCTTCAATTAAGCATAACTTTACATTTTGATAACAGTTGTCCTTTAAACAGGAATGGAGTCACATAATATCCAGAGAGCACAAAAGGAAATACCTACTCTGTTCCTTTTCACTGCGAGTTAGAGTATATGGATGTGATGTTACTCAGACCCATGGCCTGGCATGGGTTGGAAGGGGAAGAGTTTGAGCTGGTCCAGGAGCTCACTATAAACCTCCTAAGCCATAAAGCACAAGTAACCAATATTGTATCATTTTGGGGTGTGGACAAAAACTTCCAAGATGGCAGCAATTGAACATCCCCATATTCCCACAATGCCCAGAGTCATAGAACCATGGTGGCAGATCAGAAGAGATACTACAGTGTAAAATTAAGTAAAGGGGAAAGAAATGAAGAAAAACAAACATATTTTTGTATTTTACAATATAACATTTTAACACTTTAATAATAGTTCTACATTACATCTCCTTCAATGAATATTAGTATTTTACCTATGTGTCTTTGTGTTTCTGTTGGTGTCAACATTTGGGAGTTGATGGGTTTAAGTTAGTAAATAAGGTTAAATGAAGGGGCACATCTAGTTCTTGTAAGCAATATGAATAGATTGGGTAAGGATATTTTATTAAACACATATATATATGTTCTTGTGTGTTGTGTGTATTGTTAATGTCTAACCCTTTTGAACGCATTGCAAAAGGTTGAGAAAGAATAGGATTTCAGTATTGTACAAAAAAATATTACATTTATTTTGAGGGAAAAAACTATCCAGGGAGTGTCAATTGGGGAACATTTGATTTTTCTAACAGCACAGAACTTGTGGGGAGAAATCTGGTTGTCAAGGCAACTAAAGCAGTGTGACAAAGCTTTTTATGTGAAACATTCTCAGTAAAAATAGTCACATCCTGTGCAGAAGCTGAGTACTTGGTACCAGTCTGTACCTTTACACTCTGATAAAATAGCCCCTGTAAAATAATAATAATAATAATTCTAAACCATCACTGAAACAAATATATACTTTCATGTTAACAGAAATATATTTCGAATTAGGAAGATTCATGAGTAATAATAATGCTAAGAGTAAGCTATTTTATATATAGCATGCTCTCAGGCTTAACCCGAACAGTATCCTAAAATATATGTTATTAGCAACCAACTTAATCGTAACCATTTTATTGGCCTCCGAAGATTAAAAGAGTGAGAGCAACCTGCAACCCTACGACTGAACACACACAGAGATTTACAGTGCATTTACAGATGATAAACAAATAAATGTTTGAGTATTATTGTAATGCTAAAATATTTTTTTACAGGACATCCTTAGTTAAGTAGACTCTAATCACAATACACTTGTTTGCAAGGATTCCAACTTTTCTTTAAAAAAATAAAAATATATTTTTTTTTTTACCAACCTGCCAGTAAAATACCAGCTGGGTGGCAACCTTAAATACTTCTGCCATTCTGGGCTATAGGGCATGTCCTTATCGCGAGACATGCTAGCACTTGATCATGGAGCTTCAGAAGATTGACAATCAGAAAGACCAATAGGAGACCACCTCCTCACACACTACCCACAAACAAATGCTGGAATAAGTAATAGTAACGACTTAGATTCTATCCAACTTAAATAATGATATATCTTATACAAAACATGATAGGAAGAGCTGACCCATCTGACCCAAGATTTTAAACAACATGTCTGCTCCCAACTTTAGCTATTTGGAGAAAAGAGGGCTTGACAAGGTACCTCATTTGTATTCTTTCATTAAATAATTTCTATATTGTTATAGGCAAATAGAGCAAACTTGATGCCTTTATTGGCATCAAGCAGATGCACGCACGTTTTCAAGACATTTTAGATCTCTTCTTCAGGCATGTTAAAAAAAAATACATTATTGTTTAATAGGGAATTCAGGCCAGATCTAGAGAGTCCAGGCCCAAATTCTTTGATTAGTGAATGGTAAAGGAATGGGATGTAAATTGCAGTCATGCTCTGGAGGTGATGTTTTTCACATTTATTTGTGTAACATGGATAAAGAAGCTTGCAATAAAGATATTAACTTCACTTTACTTCTGTTTTTATAGTTGCTAATACGGTACCAACTCTCATCTTATCTAAAAACCATCAATGCTTAATGCAATCTTTCAATTAAACATAAGTACTTTTTGTTTTAAAGATTCTAGATTCCAGCATGAAATGGCCTGTTTCAGCCATTTTATGGTTAGTTTTATAAATCTTGGCATTATTCCCTCTTTAACAGGTTTCCATGTTGTCTGCATCGACAGATGCCAGCAATGATTCAGTACTGAACCCTGCCACCGTAGAGAATTCAGGATGCACTGTCAATTATATACGGTACATCTGCGTAGTTAAACCGAATTGTTCAGGGAAAGTGTTAAATGGATTATGCTATAGTTCTAAACATGAACACATTTGTGCAATGTTGGTATGGCAACATTTTTCAGAAATTCTTTTGGTTTGTTTAAAATGGTTCCCTGGCGTCAGATGAACAATGTACTTGTGAGGGGAGGAAGTAGCTCTGTTCATGTTCCAATTTGCGTAGGTGTAAATACACTGTATCTCACATCTAAATGATTACACTGGATGCACGCAGATTTTGAAGCAGGCATTCTTTAAAGCAATTTAATAAACACATTTTCCATTGTGGAGCTGACTAACTTATGTAAGATAATATCTTGCTTAAAAGATGCAGAATTATAACGGATGAAGAATCTCATTTAAAGTGTAACCAGTGATGCAAAAGACAAACAATAGCACCCTTCTGCCTTCCTCTCCACCAAAAGGTTATGTATTATATGAAAAACACCAAGCAACAGACATGTAGAGTGTTTTTATTTTAGGAAACTTTTAAAATGGAGGCGATTCTGACATATGGCATGCTACAAGCCAGACATGGCTGGGGCTAAAAATAGTGTGTTTTAGTGCTTGAAGGTGGCAAGGGGGTAGTTGCCCACTGGCAAGGGGGTAGTTGCCCACAGGGACAATCTACTAAATGGTCCAGAAAATCACTGCATTTTCCCTCCTAAATGAAGGTAATTCAAAGAAAGTATGAAGCATCAAACAATACCGTCCTTATAATCCAGAAAATAATTGATACTTTATTAGAAACATCTCAAAAGCAGCACATCGGAAAAGACAATCGGGGAGAAAAAAATAAAGGCTAACTGCTTGACCCATTTTGTGCCCAGCAAATGTTTGTAAGCGAGGCAGTCGTCCTCCTCAGATGAGGCTGTGGTTAATAGGATAGCATAGACAGCAGCAAGGGCAGAATATGGAGCACATGTGATAGGAGAGTCCTGTGCTGTCTCCATCTTTACAGCCTTTCTCGCCCTTCATGTAAATATAAGTATCTGAGGTAGAGAAGAGGTAAAAAAAAGACAGAGGACACTGGGTAAAAAGACATTGAGACCCATTCAATGATAGAAAGAGCTACACACTAGGGTCTAGGCATTCAACTACTGCCCTCCAGCTATTTATGTACCACAACTACCATAATCTCCTGTCATTCTAGAATGCTGGTTTGTTGTGCTGCAGCAGCTGGAGGGTTGGACACCTAGGCACTTGGGCATTTAGAAGTGAAAAGTGGTGCAACCCCAGCCAATTGATCTATGGTATTGGGAAGTCAAAGGGGGAATTGCCCCTCTTGCCAGCCCTCTCCTGTATGCAGAAGCAGTCTTATTTTTGTGAGACAATACCACTGAATCTATGGGCTGTTCAGAAGGGTCACAGAATGACACTTGAGGGCCGCAAATGACCCAGTAAACAACAGTTGATCATTAACGTCCTAGTGTGTCACTGATTAAGTTCAACACAATGACGATACTGCTAGGATCTGCTTTGACAGATTGTGTGTTTTGAGAAAGAATGAGACACCAAAAAAAAATTAGTTGCTGAAACAGGAGCTCAGTCTACTTTTCATATGTGGGGATGAATTACTAAACTTCCTTTAGTAATTATTCTACATATTGCCAAGCTTGAGTCTTTACTGTCATCATAAACATGCTTTCTCCAATTGGCCTTGTAGCATTTATAATCAACATTGTGTTGCCAAAATTGTATTGTGTTACCACAATTACAAGCAAATGCATAACATAATAAAAAATGTAAAAGTGATAACCAAGTGAGAAAAGTGGGTGCCAGAAACTAAATATAAAAAATATATATATATATAAACCTATTAACTGGGAACAGATAAATAAAAAATTAAATAAATAAATGACAGATTATAAACCGGTAATATGCAGCAGACACTGATGTGGACCACCACACACACACAATATAGAAAGTGAAATAGACAAAAACATGTTGCGCAATAAAGTGACATACCGTATTTTCCGGCGTATAAGACGACTTTTTAACCCCTGAAAATCTTCTCAAAAGTTGGGGGGTCGTCTTATACGCCGGGTACTGGGATTTACTCACCTATTTTCTGCTCTGTCTCCGCTCGCGCTGTTAAGCTGGTCCGTGGCTGTGAGGGAAGCGTTGTGAGCTCCCCTCAGGCCGCGCGGCTCAATAAAGTCTGTTTAAACTTTTTTTTTAAACAAAACTTTATTGTCTGCGCGGCCTGAGGGGAGCTCAAAACGCTTCCCTTACAGCCACGGACCGGCTTAACAGCGGGAGACAGAGCAGAAAATAGGTAAGTACTGGGGATTGAGGATTGGGGAAGGGGGGAGGAGGGTGGCAAACTCTATATTTTAACCTAAAAGGTTAAAATATAGATGCGATTTTTTCGGCTTATAAGACGACTTAGTTGGGGGGTCGTCTTATACGCCCAGTCGTCTTATACGCCGGAAAATACGGTACTTATCTCACACACTGGTGGACAATATTTAGCCGGCTTGTCAGTGCATACATAAAATGAAAAAAACAACAAAAAATACAATGTGTGACACTGTAACAATTTGCAATGGTGATATATGCCCCCAAAGGAGATTCACTCACATTTACTAGAGCCCTTATACTGGCTCTAGTGTAGGGGCGTAGTGGGACTACAATTCCCAATATCCTCAGATGGTGTAATATACCCTCTTCAGATGGTAATGTGTGATGGTAAAAACCAAGCAAGATCTATAGGTCAGGAAGAGAGACAGACCAAGTGTACCCCAAATATACCCGTCTCTGCAAATATTTGGGGTACACTGTAGCACCTGCTGACATAGAGATGTGTGCATTTGTTTTGTTTTGCTTTTTCTTACAATTTATTGATTGTTTTTCTCTTTTTTAGATCTGTCTGTGCAATAAGGGGTTATCCGCTATGTCTCAATTAAAATATATTCTTTGCAATGGAGTTTATGCAATAGTGGGGCATTGTTGATATTATGTATAGTTTTATGTCTTTTTTGCAGTTATGTGCAATAAGAGGGCATGTTACAAATACTGTGTTTACTGCAGTCTCAGTATAAATATGAGGGATTTGTGAAGAGTCATAACTCATTGGAGTATAACGTGTTTTTTTTTATTTTTTTATTAACTTTTTGATTATTTTTTCTACTAGTCTTTTTGTACTTAGAGAGGGCTAGGTACATGCAATTTAGAGCTGTTTTTAATTAAGCGTGATTAGCTTGGAGCAGTACTGTGTTCTTCTGTGTAATTGCTTTGAATCAAAACCACATGCAATAGGAGGAGAGACATACTATTTAAACCACACACCCCCACCTGACGGACAGCACCTAGAAGAAGTCCCATTGGACGAAATGTGTCGTGTGACATCAGGGGGCGTATCCAGAAGTTTTGTGTGTTGCAGCTGGGAGGTTTGCCAAATACCATACTGGTTCCAAGTGGACTATTCTTTCTGGTGATGATCTTATTT